>JAYRBT010000177.1:836778-882148 GCA_036023395.1 Myiotriccus ornatus
TGTTTATACAGTCTGGAGTTTAAGCCATTTCTGCATGTCCTCTGGTAGAGCTAAGAATAATAAATTGCCATATTTATTTTTCTTGGTGATGGGCTATTTAAAGAAAAAACTATGTTATGTATGGTAAAACAAAATAGGCTCTTCACTTAGCACATGGATTTAGGTTTCAACTTCATTTAAATTCTGATCAAATTTCAAATTCCTTTTTATTTTAAATCTAACCAGAAAAAACCTGGTTCTAGAATATATATACCACAAAATCTTTCCATCTCCTTACAGTCTCTACAGTTCATAGTTGGGGAACGAACAGTTAAACCATACAGAGAGTTGAATTTCATTATATAGGAAAATACAAAAGACACAAAAATATGTTACTGGGAAGCCAAAGAATTTTTTTAAAAATTCAGACTATGTCAAATTAAAAGACATAAAGAAAAATATCAAACTCAGAAATAAAAATTACCAGTGATGATTAGTAAAGCTATCCCATGAGTATATTAATAAGATATGTGAGAACAAAACTATAAAGAAATAGAGAAAAATGGCTGAGATTACATAACAGAAAGTGAGTTAATGAGCAGTAAACCTGCTACCCTTCCAAAAGGTAGGGGTGGAAGCTAAAGACATAGCTCGTTATTTTAAGTATGGGACATTAGGCACTGGATTTATTAAGGGTGTGAAGAGAGTGTTCTTATGTGAAAATAAATCTGGGGGAAAGATTACTGAAAATACTAAAGCAAGCTATTTTGTGGCTACGAAAATCAAGATTAAAAAAGGTTTGTCCGAATTTCAAAGCGTAAAGAGCAGCTGCCTGCAAGGATTTACGACTAGCAATCCCACACAGAGCAAAATGATTCATGAAAAATGTAGACCCTTTTCGGAACACAGAAGGGATTGGTGTAGAGAAAGTCACTGATTCTAGTAGGTCCATGCCCCCCCCTCACACTGAGCAGCAGATGAGGAAGTGGAAAATGGAGTTATCCGACAGCTCTGAGCTCTTACTCTAGTACAGCCCAGACAATCTAATAAGCAGCATATCCACAAGAAGAAATAGGGTGTCTCATAACCCCCCAGCCCAAACTGGCCAAAAGCAAGATTCCACATGTGGAATTTTCTATGGCAAAAAGGTTATATCTGTCCAATACACAAATAGGACTGCAGCTCTCCTCTAAGTGATGTGATCCTTCCTCTTTCTATTCATCACAGATTATTTCAGCACCTTTCGCCAATACAAGTTTGATCTTAATTTGGTAATTTTCATTAGTGGATGGAGGAAGGATGAACCAGGAGCTTCACACTACTTTATAAATTAAGAAAATCCCAAGTTATTTCCAAACATTCTACAGATTATTTTTTATGATTCTGGAAGACTTATCCTTCCTATACTGCAGTTTGCCACTTTTTAGGCAGAAACAAGTTTCTCACTTCACAGGTCTGCAGATGAAGAATGATTATGATGCCGTGATGATAAAAGGCATATGTACACTCAAGATAGACATTAATCCAAATGTCTTCAAGCATGAATTCATAACCTTCAGGGGGGTTCCACATGTGGAAGTCTTGGAGAGCTGAAATATTAGTTATTTAATTTTTAAAGAGCTATTTCAGGTGAGTGTTATTTATGTTAAACAAGTTTTATGGTGATTGAACTTCTTCTAAATCCTCTATTTTACATTTCTTATCTGCTAGGGTGTGGTTATTGTTATTACAGCGACCAAATTCATGATCTGTAGAAAGAGAAGATAATGCAATGAAAATTATGACCCAGGCCACTGAGACCAGAAAAAAAAAAACTTTTCCAGAGAACAAGCATAATTAAAAACTAAAAAAAATTGATAGAGGGAAGAAGTGAATCTGAACAGGTGTTCCATTTCTACATGCAACAGAAATACCTGGAATAAAACAAAGTGCATATCTAAAAGGTGTAGTGCTGAGAAATAGGACCAACGACTAAAAAAAATTTTTTTTTCTGACTTTTACAAAACACGGTTTAATATCTTCAAGACATAATTTTATTAAAAATATCCTATCGATCATAATCTATCTCACAAAATACCTTCCTGCTTTTCATATGTCACCCTTCACTCTTATCAATTTATTGTGACAAAATTTATTGTCAACTGAGTTGTGGCAGTTCAAAGCATTTATGGAAATATGCTGTGGATTCATTCAGTTGAATTTTTCAGATTAAATAACAAACCAAAAAATGCTGAAAGATTTTTTTCTAACTCAGGTAACTCCATGTGCAGAAGCTGGCACAACTAAATCTGCAGCACAGGGTCAGGAACAAGCGCCTAGAAACAGAAAACTCTTAAGCTGTCTGGCTTAAAAGAAGAAAGAATTGTATCAGACCATGCAGGTAGGAAGGCTGTATAAAGCAGAGATGTTGAAAAAGCACTACGATACTTATACTCTAATACAATCTGTAAGTGGGCCTAAAATGACAGCGTAACTCACTCAACTGAAATAAAAGGATCTCTGGCATGTCACAGAAATACTCATGATTAAAAGGAAAAAAAAATCTTTTTTTATAATGTTAACCATGAACATCTTATTATGGCTCTTAAATTCCCATTCTTATGCATAGAAGTGAATAAACAAAAGAAAGAATGACCTTCAATTCTTAGCCTCTATTTGCCTTGAACACCCCTCAGAGAGCAGAGATAATAGACTTCTTCACCTTCACAACCTTTTTTTTGTGTGTGTGTGTGTGACAAAGGACATCTGGGACATATATACAGAAAAAAACAAAGCACTATATAAAGGAAAAACCTCTCTGCAGGGAGCCACTGGGACCCCAGCATGGCTTGGTCTGTTGAGGTGGGTGTGGTACCCACCCCTGTATATGTTTCCATATGCACTGTGTGTCCATGACAGTGCCCTTTTCTCAGGGCAGGGAGAGATCAGTGTTGCTGTACTGTGGGATATCAGTTTATGACATGATAACATCAGGGCAGTGAGGGTAATTTGGGATGTGTATTCAGAGTTACTCTCCTACCCTTACCTTGGGCGCTGCCTTTGAGGGTCCATTAATAATCATACCCAGTCTGTGGAAGGAACAGGGGAGGATGATTTTACCCAGCTTTTCACCCCCTTTTTGTTCTTCAGGCCTATTACAACAGCTTTTGAGAATTTGGAATTCCCTTTGGATGTTAATGAAAAGCACGTTCTTGTTGTTAAGTCTGCCAGGCCTCCTCAGTGCAGTCCACACCATATTTAGAGTTACAAAGGAAATTTTTAGGCAGGTCTTTTAGAGATCTGACCCAAGGGTAGATAGTCACGAGTGGCATGCAGTGTGGGAGAAAATGGACCAGATTTTGAAGGACCTTTCTGTTCCAGTGGTTTGGAAGTTCACCCCTGAACAACAGGACCCTGATGAAGTGGCTGAATATTTAAAAGAAAAACACTGTGCAATTCCAGAGAGGTACAGAGAATACTATTCCTAAACCACAACAGCCTGGTTTGTTTGGTCCACTCCTTCACAATATTTTTATAAATATATCTACATATATACACATATTAAAAAAAAAAAGTTCTTGATGTACACAAAAGGGTAAAATACGGATTATTTGATCTTGACCAACATGAGAAGGTGCGAAAGGTTTCTTTACTGTCTCTAAAGCTTTCAACAACCTTTGGCCAGTTAAAGCACCCTGGCCTCTCATCCCTGCCATTTTATTATCTCTTCTGTGCTCCTGGCATAAGTGTTTACTCATCCACCCTGTGAACCAAGGCGGGGAACTGATCTTGCTGACAGGTATCCAGCAGAGAAAATAATAGGTTTGAGCTGGTCGAGCTTCTCAGCTGCACAACCAGCTGCCCCAGCACACTGAAAGGGAAGGGGAGGAATTAGAAGCTGGAGGGGCAGCCTAATTAAACCAGCACTGCTGTTGCTATGTACATTCCAGAGCAGCCTCGGTCATCCTGAATATTGATTTAATGTTAGACAATACCAGAATGCTGTGGTTTACTTTGATGATTTAATTTTTTTTTTAGCAGATATCTTGATTCCAATGTACCTCTTTTAACACAGTTTTCAGTGGTGAACTTTGTAATTTTTTTAAGTATTATGGTATTTGTCATAGGCCTTAATTGAATTAATAGGTTAGATGTCGATGTTTTAACAGGCGTATCATTTAAGTGTCTGCATGGTTTAAACACAACTGGGTTGTTTTGTTTTGGTTTTTTTCCTGTGCAGCTGCTCAGCAAACTGAGAAAGAGAAAAAAAAAAGGAGCATATTTAACAGGCACCCAAAACCTGTGTACTCCTTTGATGACACGTGGAACTGATAACTGGACTGAGAACAAAGCTGGGAATGCCTCAGGATCCTGAAAGATGAGCCAAGGAAGTGAACTATATAACCATGTGAAAAAAAAAATAAAAATAAATGGCCTAACAAGAGTGCATAATGTTCTGATTTGACCAAAGGAAACTAAAAGCTTACTTTTGCAGGGATTTAGGACAAAACCATTAGAACTGTTTTCCCTGGTGGTGCTGGGACTCGTGGTACTTTCATGAGACCTCATGTATTTTACAACATGAAATGCCTTGACTCAGAGTTATTACATTTTTTTAACCTTTTCCTTTTAAAGCTCAAAGGCAAGATGCAATAAATCTTACAGATTACTTTGCTCCAGAGTGATATGTATGTGTGGTGTGCATGCCCTGAACCAAGAACCACAGTTTTACTAATCAGGGTTAGCAAGTAATGGTACCTATTAACTACTAAACAATGGGACACATCCTTCCTTCACTGACCCTTTATTTGTCTTTAAGAAATCTGCATAAAAGGAAGCTTAAACATCCTGCTGCTAATTTTATTGTCTTATTGTACATTTGTTGAAAATAATAAAGTGCTTTATGCAATGTTATGACAGACATTTTTATAAAACCTACCAACATTGCAGCTTTCTATGTAAAGTTAAAATTAATATTGCCATTTGATACCATAATACTTACCTAATTAACATTTGAAAGGATTGGATGGGATTGGGACACTGGATGTTATAAAAACCTTAGGTTACACAGCTAATTAGAGGTTGAACAGGGCACAAATAAGAACAGCTATGCCAGGCTTCTGCTCTATATTGTCCCTTGGAGAAGTTCCTCTCTCTTCACTGACTGCTGTGAGAAGTTAGGGAGATTCAGCTTAAGCTACAATTAGCTGGTGTTGTGTAAGTACCAATGCAGAGACGTCCATCAACATCTGTCAAAATTTTATTCCATTCTTTGTTTTTACAGTGTAATTTGTGAAAATCTTTCGTCTTAAGAATTCTGTTATATTGCCTGTTTGGTAGGAAAAAAAAGAAAGATTCATAGTCTCAATTGATAATTCCCATTTAAAATTTGATTTTTAATATTAAATACGTAAATCTGCTACCCATAAATAATTCCTAAATTTTAGTAAAATAAGTTTGTACACTGCTTTCAGGTACATGAAGTGATTTTTTGGAGTGGTCCTGTGCAGGGCTAGGAGCTGGACATTGATGATCCTTGGGGGTCCCTTTCAACTCAGGGTATTCTATGATTCTAATTTAATCTTCAAGTAAAATACAGAAATAAAAAGTGTTCATATCTGGGTCTGGAGGGTGAAATCTGTTTGAATAACAGCAACATCCATATACAAGAGTGTATCATTACAATTTCAAACAACCTGGGAAAGCATGTAACTGCCCACAACGAAGTATTGAAACATTAGACAAGAAAATCAATACACAGAAGTAAATTAAAGAATAGTCTAAAATGTTTCCTATGAAGCAAAACAAATCAGTGCAACCATCTAAATCTGAAAGAGAACTATAAGGAACTCTTGGAAAACCAGGTGAGATGAGACATCAATATTGAACACAGACTGTCAAACAGAGGACACAGAGCCTTTGTGTAGCAAAACGCCTGAGCTGAATTCCAAGATAAACCTTTTCATGTGGACACATTGTAAGTCTTGGATAGGAGGCAGCAGGCTCATCCTACCAAGGACAGTTTTGAAGTCCTGATTCCACAGCTGTCCCTCTGAGTTCAGCACCATCTTTTCACACAGATCCTTTCCCTTCTCCTCTTGTTGCTCTCAAGCAACTGCTTATGAAGTCATGTAAACTGCATCAGGGAACTCGCTCAGCCTGAAAATAAGCCGGGGAAAATAACTACACAGAGCAGGAATGAACTGTTGACACTGTGGCAAGAACAGCCTGACCTGGCACTCTTGCTGAGAGGAACAGATGAAACAATGTGTCCTAAATGAGCAAATCATTGTTAATTGTGCTATTCAAATATAAGTCCTCAGTCCACAATAAACAGTTTCTATACAAAGCAAACAGAAAGAGCCGTTCCGTTTCCTTGGAAGAGATCTCACTGATCCGACTACAAACGTGGTGTTTACTTAGACCTCTCGTTCTAAAAGAGGAAATACTGACTTTGTGCCAATACTGTACTGCTTCCTACTTTTTTCAGTAGGGAAACTGATGTTTTTGCACGGGTCTTTCAAGCCTGTAATAAGCTGGGCTGGCACAAAACAGATATTCGAAATGGATGAGTACTTTCTTCTGAGCTAAATCTAAATGGTAATAGAAACAAAACAGGTTGATTGTGGTACTTAAATCGCACACCTATTAGTTCTTCAGCCCCGAGGGAAAACGCAGGGTGAAACTAGAATGAAAACTATTCAACTTTGAAGGCTGATCCTCAGACCCTGCAGAAACCAGTCTTTTAACCTACTTTGTGGCAATTAAAGTCTGAAGAGTAAGTACAGGTGAAAACGATCAATAAGCACCACAGATTCTCCAGACAGACATCAGAAAAGTTTGTGTTTACCTGAGACAGATTTGTAATTCATAAATGTAGAGCTCAAAATTGCCTGCCAGTAAACCTTCCTTCCCTTTTCCCCCAGGATGCTCAAATATTTTTCCTTTACACTGAATGTTTGAGTATTCCTCTTGTCTTCTACTTATCAGGGGAAGGGGGAGAAAACAAATGAGGCATATTTGTACTATATTTATTTTTCCTTATCCTTCCTAAATACTTCCTTGTAAAATATTTTAAGTTATGTGAAAGTAATACTAACAAAGATGAAAACAGGAAAAGCTTAAGAGGGAATTCAGATATCTGTGCTACAGAAATTGTATGGGGAAAAAGAGAGAAGCTTTGGCAGCAATCTTTACCCATCTCTCTGGACAATGAAGAATGACAAAGAGCACATTAATTCCACTTTTATTCCATCACAGGTTTTCCTATATACTAAGCTGATAACATGTTAATACAAGGACCTACCCAGATGTACCATCATTCAGTATCTTACATTGTTGTGATAACTAAAACTCCAACACTGAAGAAATGTCCTTTATCTCTAAGTGTCAGCGTATGCTTATTTGAGTTTAGAGCAAATAGTTACAACCACTGCATGCATTCCAAGGTTATGTGAATGTATTTCCACAAAACTAAGCTATCAATTAAGAAAAAGGACTTTTAAAAACTCCCAGGATTTTGAGGCAGAAGGGGAAATAAAAAAACAAAAATATTCAACTAATGGCAGCTTGTGAGGCCTCAGTCCCTGTCTTGGAAGGCTGGGGATGAGACTATAAGCCTCATGTTTTATAGCTTTTAGGATTTTGTCATCCTTTATGCAAAGGATAAGACAACCAAGATATCCCTGCTGATACTTAGCCTGAAGCAATACCACTGCCAGACAAGTACTACCTGAAATGGAGGTTTATGCAGCAGAGTTGTACACCAGGACAGAGATCAAGAGCACATTATGTGTCAAATGCTCTGCAACTATATATGCTACATATTTATTTTCCCAGGAACACATTTTTAGTCACTACAGCATGACAGTACCTCATGATGGCTGGTCCCTTGTTGCCATTGGTGTTGTGAAGGGAGAGAGCTCTCTGCCAACAAAGAAATTCTCACACCAGAGGGATTCCCCAGTGTCAAAAGTCAGTCGTTTTACCAGCTCATGCAGCTAAACAGAACAGCTGAACAGAAGTAAAAGCTAAGAATGTACAAATAAGGCCCTAGTTTAGCTCGTTGAAACAAGCAGCAAGGTCTGTAAGATGCCCTGTATCACTGCCAGCATGCACGGAACAGGAAAGGCAGGAGAAGACGGAGGCAGTAACACCTCAGTAGGAAGTGGGTTGGAGGGCCACTGTCCTGTACCAGACTCCGCTCAAAACCTGCCCGTTTTCACCATTCTGAAGGGGTGGGACCCGAGGATGTCCTCCTGTATTACGTCTTGGCAGTCAAAAACCTGCCCTTTGTTGCTGAGCTAATTAATTGAGTTGCTAAATGATTGGAGTAAAAGTTATAACTATTTATATTTTGATAAATGTATTAGTTATCAATTAAAAAAAAAAAGATCTGAGAAAATCTTTTTCTCAGGAGTTACTGCACACTGGTTTGTGAGGGTGTGAGGAAGACAAGCAGCTCCCCGTATGATCATATAGTTTTTAAGTTACTCAAAGGCAATGAGATGTACGCCAGTAATCACAGAGGAGGTACATCTTTGCACTATATTTGGGACAGGACTGAGATTATCAAAGGAAATTGCAAGTATGACAAGTCACAGGAGCTAGGTATAATCTCTCATACAGCAGACCATGACCTGGGCACGCAGGAGGAAAATCTCGCCTATCGGCCCTGGAAAACAGGCTCACCCACGTACAGGTTCCTCCCTCACAGCACAGCTATTCCCCTTGTAACACAAGGATGGAAATTCTGCTTCATTTCACTGAAGTTAGAAGCAGTTCATTCTCCCCATGTCCGTGCAGCTGAGCTGACCCAGTCCTGTCCCCAGCAAACTCTGAGGTGTTATGCGTAAGACATTTTACGTGTGAGCTCAATAAACGGATTTCCATCAAACACAAACTACCCAACAGAGGAACAGCTTGTGTAAAGCTATGCACATATCTGCCGTCATCACAGACCACTCGGGCTTTGCTCTCATGGTTACCATGATATCATCACAATCCCTCAGAGTGCGTACTGCCTTCTGTCTCACCACCAATGTCAATTATTAATGCCTGCTCATCATAACAGCACGTCATCTAGAAATGCTTCTTCTTTCTCCCTATATATCTTTAAAAAAAAAAAAAGTCTCTCTCATAATTTCTTATAAAAAAAGCACATGTAGGAAAAAAAATTGTTTGCAGATGTCCAAAAGAATTTGCCTCTCCTGGATTATCTGGCCTGCTAATTACCGACAAGAAGTGTGGTGGGTATTTATCACCAGAGGAGAGAGAAGCAAGGCAGGTGGGAAATGTTTATACAGGCGAGACAACTAACTGTTCCTGGTGCCAAAACAAACAGGTGCAGATTTTATTGATGCAACAAACATGGAAACAAACCCAAACAAATACACAGTTGATAGGGGATGTTTCTGTACCACAAAAACAGTACCTACAAAATTAAACAAAAGATGTTCTGTTTCCTGGTGGTAACAGTTTCAAAGTTGGGACTTCTCCTCTACCTTCTGAATTCCAACATGAAGGTTTACACCTGGGAGGTTTTAAGAACATTATCCCACAAGAGCTGTTCCCGTATACCTGAAGGAAATTAATTGGCATATTCAGATCACCTTTTTTCTTGGTGGTCTGACCTTAGATAGCAGCCAAAGATGCATACCAGTAGTACAGCCAATGGAAAAGCTACCTTAGCAGCCTCTTCCCACTCATCTAATGGATAAAATACACTGGATTACTGAGGACTTTATTGGGTATCCCTCCATCACATCCAGAATCACATCAAACTGAAATGCTAATGTAAATGCAACCTGTAAGCTTTTCTGTGTGAAGTGAATCCTTTCAGCTGTCCCCACATAACCAGTGTGGTTCACACAGCAGAGCTCATACAGCTCACACATAGAGCTCATCCAGAGGCACCCCCAAAACAGTTACATCGTGAATTCTAGATCATCAGCACCAACTGTTTCATTCAACAAACACATTTTATTAAATAATAACTCCTACTGACTCCACTGACAAACTCTAACCTCAATTTTCACCATCTATGTTGGACCAAATTAATTTTCTCTCTTTTCACTGCTTTCAAACAACTTAGATTAGTAATTTACCTTCTTGCTAAACTGTTTGTTCCATATAGGTCAATGTAAAATATTTGGCTTTTAAGACTTGAGATGCTTTCCAAAAGCAGAGGTTTGATATGTCTCATCAGAGCAGCTTGAAATTGGCTGCGAAGGTGCCTATAAAAATCATTGAGTAACATTCCATGTTCAAGGCTTATGCATGTTTTAAGAAGTCTTGTAAGCTTGAAGGAAGATGTATTTCAGCAATTCTTCTGGCTGAAAGCCTGAAGTGGATGGAGAGGGGCAGCTGTTTCACACTTGAATAATGATGAGATGTGACAGGGTTGTGTCACTTCTGGGGAGCTGGAGGTTATGGTATTTCACTGTAAATTACTGTCCAGTTGCATTTCCTGGCCAAGACAGACAATGATATTATTCCACACATCCAGCCTCAGAGCTGACACTCAGCCTGATGAGCCCACTAATAAATGAACAATTAATGGAGGCAGCTGAAGCAATATCTTCCCATACACCTGTAAGACCCCAGGCCCCAAGCTGCAAGCTCACAGAGTTTTACTTTAAAAATATACAAGGCTCAAAAAATTCACCCACTGAATTTTTCGAAGAGGTGTCAGTTCTTTCAATATCTTAAGAGAGAGCACAAAGGAGAAAAAGCTGCACATGTTTTCTCAGGGGGTACTTTTACTGGTAAACCCTAGAAAATAAGAGAAGTTGGCAAAAGTTTTAAAGGGTAACCTTGAACCAAAATAAAGCATTCCACAAAGCACTGACTTAGCGCATGCTAGCACCTACAACTTAGCAAAATCTAGCCCACCATGTCCCAAGTTACCCAAAAAGGTCAAGAAAAGAGATTAGGGGAAGACCAGAGAGAGAGAAAAAGAGAAAATTATACCTACCGGAGTTCTAGGAGAGTCACATGCAGCAGGGTTTGATAACAATGGGGAGCACATGTTGCTGCTTTTATCTGCCCCTGTGGTCACAGCCCCTGTCCCATGTGAGACTTGGGTGTGCCAGCAGTTCTGGGGCTGGGTGTGGCGTGGGCAGTGCTCTCAGAGCCCAGGGACTGACAGCTGCTCTGGGAGGAGCCAAGTGCTTGGATTGGGGCGGGGCACCACCTCACCTAAATGAAATTCTTACCCCCCAAACACACACTCACTCGAGTTGGTCTGAGCCAATAATTAATATAATAATCCAACATCTCCCAATACCTATTACCGCAGTGATTATTACTCACAGCTTATCTACTGGGCGCTTCATTTCACCAGGCTGGGAGATGGAGATGCCCAGACTGAGGAAACTGGGGCAATCTTCTTATGCTACTGTGAAACTTTGGACATCCACTCATTAAGAGACCCTTTGTGGTATTTGGCTGTGGAAAAGGTCAGATGGGACAACCAGCTTCCACTTATGCCAGAGGAGGAACATGCCAATCACCTTCAAATAGCAGAATCACTTTTGAGAGCAGTCAAAGCTCCCTTATGTATCTCAAAAGCACGTGGCTGTAGATGTAACGTGGGGTAACTGGTGCACTGTATTTTAACTCCCTGGCTGCCTCTTCACTCACATCTGCAGTCAATCCTTGAAACCATTACCTGACCTGAACTGCAAAACAGTCTTTGTTTCTGATCTCCCTGCTGCCCAGAAATGCTTCCCACCCCTAGAGAAGGGAAGGCAGAAAACAGAACAGCATAAAGACTACTGCTTCATTAAACAATGTCAGGGGCTGAAAGGATTTCCTGCAGTACTGCAGCATCTGGCTGTGCAACAGCACAATAAAAGGCAGGTGCTGCCTATCTCCAGGACACTCATGTGGTGGTTATAAGCCCTCAACTCCTCCCCCCAGTGCAGCTTATTATAAAACTTATTTTCTCTTGGTGACACTGTCCATAGTGAAGGAGAGGAATGCATTCTACAGAAAAACTAATATGCTCACTAAAGTTCAACCATCTTTTATTTGAAATATTGAACAGTGTGTAGGACCATCTCTATAAACACTTGATGGGCTCAGCTCTCAAGAAAAGTTGAGACTTTTATTTTAGTTTAGATTTTTGTCTCTTGAAAAAACTGTCTTAAGATCCTGAATATACTTGTAGTTATTCTTTTTCATTATTACTGCTTCTTTATTGTTGTCATTTTTCTAGAAATACCTGCATATTTATTAGAGATTATTTGCCTTTTTTTTTTTTTAAATTGATAATGTTTTTGTTGCTCTGAGAAGTAGCAGATCACTGATTTATTTAGTGATCTTAGCGGCAACTATTTTCAAGAGCTTTTATGAGGCTACTTGATTTTCTTTTAAGAAATCTTGCTTAAATCCAAGTCTTAGCCACCATACCCTATCCCCTGAAACATTTTCTAAGTTATTCAAATAGAATGTTTTCTTCCCCCTTTCCTGTGTAACTGTGGCCTGTAAAATAATTCTCAAAAACATTCCCAGCTTCTCTTTCTTGTTATTGTCTCAGTAGTCCATTGTAGTGATCAGTACACGGCATCTTTTAGTGTACTAGCCTATGTGGACTCAGTCTATTCAAACCATTTACCATAATTGCTCATTTCACACATAGTTTGAGCAACCATCTAAAAACAAAAATGAGAAATCCATATTTCAGAGCGTGCTATCAGCATACACCAGTAGTCTTGCAAGTGTTAGTTTCTCTAAGTAAAACAAGAAATTGTTACATTAAAAAGAAAATAAGAATACTTATACATCATATACTTCATTCATCAGCCAGCTCCTTTTCTTATCAGTAGTGCTTAGAAAATGCTTCCTTATGACATCTTTAATTTCTTTAAGCGAAACAGAAAAATCTGCACCTCTGAATATTCTTTCAGATTTCTGTCTAATTCTATAGAAGGAATTCCTTTCTTGTCCTGGGACAACTAGGGACTACGACAGTGCTAACTGTTTAAAGAACAGACAATTAGCAGATTAACTAAAGAATTAGTAGACACTTGAGCATGCAGAATAATAATTTGTAATTTCTTAGGAAATATTTTGCTGAAGTCAATCCACAGAAAGTTTGGGGAGATCTGCGCTGCTATTTAAAACAAAGGCATGACTCATTTGTTAAACAGTCAGGAAGAATCAGATTGATCTTTCTATAGTGAAATAACTCAAAGTACTCCACCTGCAAGATGAGTCAAAGTTCTTTCCTATACTTCAATTCCCTGCCTAAAAGATCTGTGATATTTAGCTTGCAAACTCTAGGTAAAGGCACTGCAACTCCTTGAAACTTCTTCTCCTTTGATACTCCTGAAGAGCCTTTTCAACTTAACTATTGTGTCTACAAAAATCTTACCAGAGTACCTGCAACAACAGCCTACAAGCCGAAGTCCTGGTCTGTGTGTGCTGTCTCGCAGCAGAAGCACTTGAGGACATGGTTGAACACCTCAGCAGGAAGAACTGCTTAAAAGTCCTTTCCAATGGCAAATTATCAGAACATTCCCTTAGGAAACTGCGCATGAGATGGGAATGACAGGTCTTGGAGACCGCTACAATCTAGACAGAAGCAGATCTGAAACAGATATTCCACCATACCTCCTTCTACGGTCTGTACAAAGTCGCCTTCATGCCACGTCCAGATGTCAGCAATATCTACCTCCCTGTAAGTTCTCCAGAACTCTCTGGGGCCTCTCTCCTGTACCAGCTTAGCCGTGCCACAGAAATGCAAGTTATCTGCACAGAAAACCATTTTTTCAGAGACACATTTAAAAGTTTCATCTGCTTTTTGTGAGATGCCCTATGGAATATAGTTTCTATCTGGACTAAGAGAGACAAAAAAGAGATAAATACTCTTTAGGGGAATATAATGCTCTGTGAAGAGGCACTTTCTCCCTTGATGAGGCAGATATGTTCATGTACTGCACAGTTCTTCTCATGGGAAACGGTCCTGAGACGATGTCCAAGGTAATCCTAATTACTAACCACAGTGTGGCTAGAGACACTCACACTTGCACTCATGTTAGCAAAAGGACAGCATCTGACAGTTTGATCTGTGTGGTTACAGGTCCTAAAACGCTGGGCAAGTAGGCAGAGTGACCAACCTGATTATCAAGCTGACTTACACTCAGGAATCAAAAAGTTGTGGCATCCCCTGAAGCTGTTAGTTGGCAGGCAGGTTGGATAAAACTAAGATTCTGTGGAGATAACTCAAGAGCATCTAATTATGTGAGGATAGTCCTAGCTGGGGCTATCAAGGAACAAATTTTGGGAATGGTGCTGGGGGGTGGAAGTGAAACTGTCCTCTACTATGCCTGTTATGGAAATGAAATGTCGAAATTTTAATCTAAAGCCTTCAAAACATGTTTTGTAAGAAGTACTACTGCCCTCAGGGAAATGTCTTTGCATGTTACGGCACACATTCCAACATGTCTGTCAGATCAAGAGTTCTGCAAGCATTGTCACCTGCGACCAGAATGTGGGTTCAGGCACTTAGAGTTTTATTGTGGTTTTTTTGTTCTGTACTTTCCAATTCCAATCAGAGCTCAAGATTGTTTAAAAACAATATCATACGTGTCTTTTCTATTTCTCTCTCTTCCTTCCTTCCTTCCTTCCTTCCTTCTGGTTATCTTTGTAGAGAAAAAAAGGTAAAAAATTAGAATCACAGAATCATTAAATTTGGGAAGGACCTCTAAAGTCATTGACTCCAACCTTTGACCGAACACCACCACAGCAACTAAACCAGAGCACTAAGCTCTTCAGATGTAACCATCCAGACAATTCCTTATCCACCAAGTGATCCATCCATCCATCAAATCCTTGTCTCTCCAGTTTGGAGACAAGGATGCCATGCAGGACAATGTCAAAGTCTTTGCACAAGTCCAGACAGGTGAGGTCAGTTGCTCGTCCCTAATCCACCAATGTAGTAACCCCATTAGAGAAGAGCACCAAATTTTTCAGGCACAGTTTGCTCTTAGTGAAACCATGTTGGCTGTCACCAATCACCTTCTTATTTTTCATGAGCCTTAGCATGGCTGAGGCACAGAGGTGACACTAACTGGCCTGTAGTTCTCCAGGTTTTTCCTTTTTTCCCCTTTTAAAAATGATTTTGTCTCCACATTTCCAGTCAGTAGGAACTTTGCTGGACTTCCACGACTTCTCAAGCATGAGAAGCTACCCTACAATTTTGGAAGACATTCAGTGGCTGCAGTTAATAGGCTGTTGCAGGAATCTCTTGCTATTTGAAAGCGATAGAAAGTTGAAAAACAGTCTTGCAGGCTGCAATTCCAAAAACACAGCAGATGTAGTGTTACCTCTCCTGAAGCCTCAGTCGTCCAATAGAGTTCTCTGTGGAGTGTAAGAATTCAGTCTAGATGTGTAAACATGCAATAATACACAAGTTAACTTCAACAAGTATTACAGAAGTCAGCATCAGAGTTCCTCAGTATATCATCTTTACCTGATTAAAAAGCATTATGATCTTTTCACTTGTAGTCAGACACACACACATATGTATGTGACACACACAATACACATACAGCAAATCACCTAATTTAGTCTTATAAAAAAAAGAGAACTGATATCTTGACAGCTTATTCCATTCACTAACCAACTTTACAACTAAATCCTTTTGTATATTATCTGAATTTAACTTGCTTTCTTCATTAGATACCATAATGGTTTTTTGTACCTTATGTTGCTTAATCCTACCAAGTTATTGCCATTACTTAAAAAGAAGCACAAAGTGAACTGTAATGTAAAAGTTAGCATCTCAACAAGTTTTCAACTCATTAGTTAGCTCCTAGCAAATAGATGCATGCCTGCAATCATTATACTTTATACTGGTGCAGATACTAGGGCTTAAATATTAAGTTGTATATGCTTTTTATGTTGCTGTTTCTTGAAGACTAAAAATGATTGTCAAACTAAAACTGTGACAATATATTTATTCTATTGTTTTCGTAGATTAGAGCTTCCTACTGCAACTTTGAAAGCATAATGCAGCATGACAGAGCTTTAATATTTCATATGTAAGGATGAACTAGCATACTTTGTATATACACAATTATTTGTTGCCATATATGATAACAGGAGACAGCAACTCTTTTTTAAAATCACCGTTTAAAGCTTTGCCATTTAACATTTTGTCTGTATACCAGAGAGAATTATGGTATGGCTGGTGCTTTGAAACTATAATACTTCAAAATTTGTAAATGATTGCTGTAAATTTCAAAAAAAATCAACACAGAACTTCAACAAAACTCTTAAAATACAGTTTATGTAGCTGATTTCAATTCTTGATAGCTATTTCAGATTTGGATAGTAACAAAAAATAACAAATCACAGCAGCACAAGTGTAGGCTTTTGGTTGGTAACAGCAGTGATTCTCCTGGAAAATATTCACAAACTGCTTAGAGCCATGAACTTTCCTACTGTCATGAAATCCTGAGAGAAAGTATGAGCTTTGCTAACAAGGAGACAGACTTCTATGCATAAAATTTGTAAGCATACATTTCTAAAGAAGAGAGTATTGGCCTCATTGTCTTCCTGAAAACAAGAAGATCAGGGTCTGGCAGCACTGAACACTTCAGAGAAATCTATTCAAAATAATCTAATAGAAATCTAATAATCTAGTGATCGTGCTGGGACTGTTACTGATATTATTTTTTTCATTTACACCATAGGTATTTTTACTTCATGGAAACTGAAATACTCTTCACCCTCTATTTCTTAATTAAAGAAAGAGTGACTTTTAAATATCTCATTAGCTTTCAAGATATATCTTTAATTTCTTCTATAATCAATCCTTTGTCAAAAAATATTCCCAGCAGAAAACATTACCTGACATTGAACAAAGCCACTTAAAAAACAGATTTATTTTGTATCTTTGTGTCTTCACTTTTTCAGTAGCTCTGTATTTATGTTTTGAGGAGTTCGAAGGGGAGAATATATTTGGGATTTTATTTTCTTCAAAAATAGGTACAATCTGAATTTTTAACCACTATCTGGGACAATAAAATCTCAGGTGGTAGGAAAGGTCATGTTTACGTGTTGTATCACGATGTTTGTGGGCATATTTGCTACCATGGTCTTTCCTAGAAAACTTGACTGACAGTTATAAAACAAAACACATCTTGGTAAGGTCTTCAGTCTATTCACATTTTCTCCCATGTATTTGTCTGCTTTCCTGCTTCTTCAACCATTGTCTTATTGGTTTAAAGAAATATTCAGGATGCAATATTGTATCACCTTTGCTGCAGCTTTACTTTTGTGTGCTCAGCTTTATTGGCTATATAAATATGTGTTATATATATATTTACATATATATATATAAAGTATATCTCACTAGGATTCCATTTTGCACAGACAAAACCAGGAATAACAGTTCTGTCTGTTTTCTGTGATATTCTTCACAATATAGCCAGTTTTCACTAAAAGATAGTACTACATGTATATGCCTTGGGGGCAACACTACTCTTAACACCTCTAATGGTACCAGTGCATTAAAGTAAAGCTGGCTATATTTTCTGCAGCATGCTGTGTCTTTTACTCTAGTCATACAACCTCTGCAGTTGCAAGCCTAACTGTATTGTTTCATTCAATAAGGAGCTGACATTTTCCCTGATTAGTGTCGGTCTATAGTATTGACTTTTTCTTAGTGCTTTAATTAATGTGTGCATTGCAAACTCTGATCCCCTAAAATATTGGTAGGGACACATAAAATAGCAGTGCTGAACAACCAGCCTTGCTGCCACTCCCATCTTCTTCAAAGGTGCAGGGGAACGTACCTCTTGTACACAAAGCACAGGTGAATAATTACATGTTGGCAAATTCCTGGTCTGCACCTAAAAGTGAACACAGTTGGCCGTGTTACAAACTCAAAAAGAGTCAAATCAGACTTACTAGCAAAGGTAACTGGTCTTATACATAGATTCACTCTTAAATTTGGAGAGGTGAGCAAAACTAAATCCAATCTAAATTCAGAATAGTGACTTCCACAACTTCAGGATAACTAAAATTGAATCTAAGTTCTGTTCTCAGAGTCTTGAAGAGCAGCCAGAAGAACACACAGTTTAACAACAAAGCCAGAAGAACACACAGTTTCCCCCAGACTCTTCCCCTGCAAAATATCTGCCAGTCAGATTCATTGATGTGAGAGCAGAACGGATTGATCCGTGGGTGAGAAAATTACTTTTATGGGGAGCCCAAGACAGAATGTTGAAGACTTCAAAAGAGATTCAAACCTATAGTTTTTACAGAGTTCCCTGGCCACTGCGACAAGCCTTTCCACATAAAGGTCAAATGTGTTCCACATGATTCTTCCTACCAGCTGTGGAACAGCTGAGTAAGATTGTGAACATGACCCTAGGGGCTGGTGAGTAGGATGTTTTCAGAGAAAAATGTAATCTGTTTTGGAAACAATATCCTCCAATATACATAAGAGAAAGACTGGAGATTATTTGCTAACTCACAGCGCAGGACCATCTATTTTCACTCTCCTTTGGCACAAAGTTACTGAGAAGTAAGGAAGCAATTACTGTGGGATAAAAGTAATCTGAAGGAGAAGACTACAGAGAACTTGCTGCAGCACTGTACATTTTGGAGAGTTCCTAAAGGCTTCACGCTGGGACAGCTCAGCTTTGCAACAACAAAACAGATACGTCTTCCAGCTTAAAACAATGAAAGAAAAGTTTAATTTTCTTTGGAGCATTTTAGAATTTCTCTCAGTTGTCTGCACTCCCCCAGTCCACGTCAGGTAAGAGGAGTGTGTGGGGGGAGAAGAGTATCCACTTACTGGAATCTGGGCAGAGTGAGAGCAAAAGCAAAATATACCAATTACAATGCAATTACTCCTCAGGCATGACTGTGCTGGAGGGCTACCCACTCACCAACTGCCCATGTCTGTGGGTTGTCTCTAGTTTAGTTTTACTACAGTTAAGGTAATATTGCATCACTGGTTGTTCAGATAGATGGCATGACTTTAACTATGTTTTCTCCTTGTTATTTTAAAAGACATGTTGCTTTTACGCTTTTTTTTTTTCTCTTGGAAGACAGACAAGTACAGCTAGTTTGACAGCACAAGACAAATTTATCACTATAGACGCATTTGTTTTGTTATTTTTATATCTAAATAGCTGTACAGATAATTCCAACATGGATAATATGCCACTTTACAAAGCAGGTTACACTAGGGCAAAATTAATCCAGAACTTCCTCCCACCTTCAATTATGTTTATGAGGACTCATCCATGAGTTATTTAAATTGGAATAGGCTCAGCCTAAATGACAGAGCTTTGCAGAATAAGACATACATTTTTTAGAGAGTGCTGGAAACACAGTAAAAGCCAAAGGGTCACTGTTAGGCAACCGAGCTAGATTTTGAATGAGGAAACATAGGAGTTTCGCTGATATTGAGGAGCATTAGAGCACAAGAATAGAAGAGAGAGGATTAAAGACCACTAAATTTTCAAATCTTGTCTCAGACACAGAGATAAAAAGTAGATGCTGTTAAAAACAAACAAACAACCAAAACCAAAAGCACAGTGAAAAGAAAACAGTGGCTGGTCACTTTGTCCCAGAAACAGAGAAAGGCAGGAAACTACAGCCCTTCATTTGTGATCATTGTCATGGTTAAACTCCAGCTGGCAATGAAGTACCATGCAGCTGCTTGACCACCCTCTCCATCCACCCAGTGGGATGCAGAGGAGAATTGGGAAGAAAAGTAAAGCCTCTGGGTTGGGAAAGAGACGGTTTAATAATTGAAATAAAATAAAATTTAATAACAATCAGTGTAATGAAAAAGGAGACAACAAAATGACAGAGAGAAATAAAGCCCAAGAGAAACAATTGATGCACAGTAATACCATTGCTCACCACCCACTGACCGATGCCCAGCCCATCCCCTAGCAGTGATCTGTGACTCCTGCCCAACTCCCCCCAGTTTATGTACTGGGCATGATCTTCTATGACATGGAACATCCCTTTGGACTCTTCAGGTCAACTTTACTGGCTGTGCTCCCTCCCAGCTCCTTGTGCACCTGCTCGCTGGCAGAGCATGAGACCCTGAAAGGTCCCTGACTTAAGTCAGCCCTTCCTGGGAACAGCTAAAACATCAGTGTGTTATCAGCATTATTCTCCTACTAAATTCAAAACACAGCACTGTACCAGCTACAGGAAGAACATTGACTCTATTCCAGCTGAAACCAGGACATTAATTCATCTACATGATCATCATTCTGTGGGATAAACAGCAACCATTCCTTCTATATTTTCTACTCAAGAAATCCTGTGGATTTTTTCTTTTTTGATCCCTTATCACTTCGTAAGAAGAAGTTCCACTAGGCTTCCAGAAGACCTGTAAAAGATGCTTCTACCCTAAAAATACTCAGTGTCTTACAAGGACAGCATCTACTAGACAACAGTTAATCTGCTTAGGTGGGAGGATTAAAAAAATCAGTCTGCTACAAACATAACGAGCAGGTATTTATTTCAGTAGAACTCGGTGACGTCAGATATGGTCTATTGAAGGTCAGCAGTTGGAATGATCTACACTGTTACGAGTTTAGAAAAGGACCAGAAGTTCTTTTATCTGCATAAAATGTCCCATAGATTATTTTTTTAACCTTTGCAAATAATTAATTTTAAAATGCTATATGTTTTGGTGACCTCCCTAAAGGAAAGAGAGGTTCACAATTCAGCAGAAGGATGCAGCCATTATTCTGTGTTCTAATTGTTTATAATTGTAGATCTACAGTGAAGTCCACCTATTTTCACATAAGTTGTTTGAAGCCATTCCCCCTTGTCCTGTAACTACAGGCTCTCGTAAAAAGTCCCTCTCCATCTTTCTTGTAGGCTCCCTTCAGGATCTGGAAGGCCAAAATTAGGTCACCCCTAAACCTTCTGTTTCCAGGCTGAACGATCCCAATTCTCTCAGCCTTTCCTCATAGGAAAGGTGCTCCATCCCTCTAATCACCTTGGTGGTCTCCTCTGGACTCACTCCAACAGGTCTGCGTCCTTCCTGTGCTGTGGATCCCAGAGCTGGATGCAGTTCTCCAGGTGGGGTCTCACCTGAGCAGAGCAGAGGGGCAGAATCCCCTCCCTTGCCCTGCTGCCCACCCTGCTTTGGATGCAGCCCAGGACACGTTTGGCTTTGTGGGCTGTGAGTGCACATGGCTGGGCCACGTCCGGCCCCTCATCCACCAGCAATCTAAGTGTCTTCCTTTCGGTAGAAATCTCTGTAGCCTTACAGATAAAGCAGTTCTTTAGTTATTTTTTTTTTTTAATCAAGCTTTTTCAAAGCAACTGGTCCTAAGGGTGGGGAATGTTATTATGACAGACACGTTTTGAGATCTTCAGCTCTTAGCATAACAAGCATATATGATGCAAAACAGGTTTGGAGCAGAGATGCTATAACAGACCTAGAAATGAGAATGAAATCTCTGAGGGTTTCTTGATATGGAGGTGATACATTTTCACTTCTCCAAAAAGCAAGGAGAAGATAGGTCAAGTGGGGAGGAAAAAAAAGAGAGATAAATTACAAAATGTCTACATACATCAATAGGAAATAAAACAGAATAGTGTATAAAATGGAAGCTAACACAAAAATTGCTAAGAAATAAAGAGGAGGTACATAATTTTGTGAAGAGAAGAGAGAGGAAAATGGTTGGAAAAGGAGAACAAAAAAGAAAAAATGTCACAATGGGTTGACTTGATTCCCTCTTAATCAGCATACTGAAATCAGACTTACAGCTGACCAGAGGGAAGATTTGTCATAAGTAAAGCTTATCTTAAAAAGCAAAGCTGAATCACTTTTGTTTCCATTTAATTATGCATATTTAAAAAAAAAATAAATTAAAAAGTGTGCACTGTGACAGAACTCATGTCAGACTAAGCAAGGGGAAGAAGTGATACTGGTATGTCAGTGTGTCTAGTTCATGCAGCAAAAAGGTTATATTTTGGTACTAGTACTGAACTTCTCAACTGCTCTTTCCATCATATGAGTCATATTAGTGACATAGATCTATTTTTTAAAAGAGTTATAAAAACATATTTGCAAAATGACCATCTTTGAATGATCATCTTACCTATTGATGATGACATTCAGACATGATTAATGTCCTCACCTAGGAGAGTTATTAGTCACATGCTGAAATACAACTTAAAAAATGTGTAATTATTTCTGAAAGATTATTCATATGCTTGAACTTAAACAAGTGCTCCTCCATAGAGAAACCTAAACCCCTATGTATTTCTCATCTTCACATCACTCTGTTTGTGCTCGCTGCAAAGCATCAGCCACTTTGCTATTGATATTTTGGCTACTTGGTGTAACTCATCGGGTCCTTTGTTGACAATGCTCCTTCACCCTGAGAATGTAGGGAAATAATTTTGATTTGTACTTCCCCACACTCTAGGGGAAGGTGGCAAAGAAGGGTTTGTTAGAAACCCTGACTCAGCAGCACTCTGGAGGCAAAATTAATGAAATCTGAAATGCTGAATGCGGAGTCATCCAAGTCATCCAGCAGAAAAATCCCGTTGTGCAGAGTTGCGTGTAAGAGGCACATGACAAGGGGATGTGGATTTACACACATCTGCCCTCTGCTGAGGTGCAACCAACAGCCATTCCTTCCCACTACAGAATCTACGTCTGCAAAACCTCTCCTGAAGGTGGGTCCTCACAGTGCCTGCTCTTCAGGACACATAAAAAGAACCAAGCAGCATTACAGTGCATCTCTAATTTTTCAGATAGTATAATAGTTAGGAACCTCACCCACTACTTAGCACATCCAGGTCCAGCTGCCTGCATGAGCAGTTCCATCAAGACAATAACAGACTTCAGGTTTCAATGACCCAGCAATTATTCACTGAGATGTTATCTGTGCCTCGGTGAGACAAACAGCAGGTAGTTACTTGCACAGATAATTGCTGAGAAGCATCTAGGCAATGACCATGGCCAAGCTCTTGTTAACAGAGAAGAACACTGACAAAACAGTTCCTTTACTATTGTTCATTGTTATTGAATAAAGATAATTTTGAATCAATAGACATTTTGACATGTACTAATCAGGAAAAAAAAAAAAAAAAAATTGGGAAGAAACTTATTTCCTGATGAACATCACCTTTGCTGCCCAGAGGCTGATATTCTGAGGAAACCTGAAAGTCCTCCAGTTATTTTCTGAAAGGGTTGATTTATGAAGAGTGAACTGTAATGAGCTAAAATATCAATTTTCATAATTTACTGGTTTTATGAGCTTTAAAACTATAAAATTATGCATATTGTAGTAGTTAATATATATATGTGTAGAAACATAAATGGAGAACTGTGATATCTGTTATCTACAGATAATCTTATAATTTAAAAGTATAAAAGATGATGTGTTGTTTTTTCTTATCACACAAGGCTTTAGGGTTTAAAATAATTTAATAAAGATTTCTGATGAAGCTGGAATAGTTGGTGACTCATAGGTCATCAGTGGGTGGCAGGTGAGAGAAGGGAAAGCCTAAAGCAGTTAAGGTTTTAATGAGACCCAGAGCTAGTTTTCAATTCAGAACATTCTTAGTTATTATTTTTTCCTGTTATTTTAACCAATACACAATGTTAAATATATTCTCTTTTCTCAACTTTCCTTTAGTCTAATTTGTTCTTTCCCTTTTCTCCAGAGAGTTTCTAAAAAGCAGAAAGATTCTATTAGAGTTTTAAAAAATAAAAGCTCTGGTAAATAAAATGACATTTTAGCCATAGCTACCCTTAAAAAAGAGGACTTTAGAAATTTTTAAGAAGAGAATTTCCAGTTATTGGTTTTGTTTTTTTAAAACTTCATAAGTTTTGAGTAAAATATACTACTATTAAAATATCATAACTTTAGGGATGTATCTTATCTTATACACTATGTATCTATCTAGAATTGAATTTGAGAAGGGAAGCCAGAATTTCACAAGCTTCCACAAATTCCCAAGTAAATTCAACTAAGGATGTTAACCATTTTGTATTTCCAGAAAGCTGTCTGCACCAGTTTAGCTGAGATTTCATGGCGGGATTAGGATCCAAACTTTTGGATGTTATATTTTATCATATCAGACAGTTCTGCCTAAATTATCCCAAATGCATCCCCAGCTGAATTGCTGAAGCTGATCCTTTCCTTGTCTTCAGGTTTCAGCCCTAATCTTAGGATGGGGACTCTCTCCGCTCACCGTGCAGATGGGAGGGACTCTCTCCTCTCACCGTGCAGATGGGAGGCACCCACCATGTCTGAGCAGCAGTTCCTCTGGAGAGGCTGATGACTGCATGAGTCAGTTGGACTGACTGAATAACAAGACAGTGAAAAAGCATGCAGCATTGTCCCCAGTGGCAAACAGAAGCCAAAGATAAAGTTTAAAGGGTTTTTGACCACATAAACTTTTCCAGGTATCTCCTTCTTTACTTTCCAGAGGTTTTTCCCATAGGGGAAAAAGGCCTGGCTTCACAATTTTTTCCCCTAGAAACAAATATCACCATTGCACACTGGCAGAACATCTGATTCATTTACTCCTCATCTAAAAAACCATAAATAATAAAGTTCTGGAATGCTCCATTCTTCTTCCACTCTCTTTAGCTTCTCCAGTATATCCTGGTATTCTTCACCAATGACCTCAAGGAGCAAACCTCAACTTATCTCAAAGGACCTCCACAGCATGTTGAGTATCACCCCCAAACTGAATAGAGGAAGAAGATTACTACAATCTACAGGACTAAGGATTAAATCCAACTCAAATCTTGAATGCTTCCAGGATTTAAAATTATTGGATCATAACTCTTATTCTACTGCTAACAGGCATATGAGGATTCCGTCCTAGTCACCACACTGACTGCTGGGTATTGTCCTGTTGGTGTATGGAAAGAAACCAGACCATTAGATTTTAACCAAAGATGAGAGTGTGCAAACATATTCATCCTTCCTGAGCTTCCACATTAGCATCCATGGTGTCTGAAGGCAAACATTAATGAACTTCATATTTTAAAATCTCTAATGTGAAATGGTTAATTAGAATGACCCCAAGGCTCTACCTTCTATTCACATCTGCTTAATAACCTCTGTGCACAATATTTCATAAAGGCCTGAGGAGCAGTAAAAGTGATTTTGGGTTTCTTGATTTTATTTTCTTTTTCTGCAGAGCTCACATTCACTCATTTTAAAGAACATGTTTTCCACATTGCTGCTTCCATGCATGTACAAGTGTCTTATGCAGGAAATAAAAATGAGTGCTCTCCAGCATAACAAGGTAGGACTAGGAATTGCTATGAACTGGATTTTGTTAACAAAACTACAAATAATTCAATGACTATTAGTATAGATTTTTGTTTTTAGTGTCATTAACCAGTGATTTGTTATTCTTACTGTCACTGTACTAGGCCAGGAAAGGAAGAGAGCATTTTGCTAGGTATTGTACACAGTAATGGAGTTCCTTCTCTTTTAAAAAATAAATTATTTCAAATATTAAAGAAAAACAAGGAATTAAACAAAAGAAAATGAAGAGGTCAAGAGTGAAACAAAGTTATACAGCGTGACGTGGCTATCTTGGTACTCCATGAACTTACTTTTTCTATGCATGGCAGTGAAGAAGCTCATTGAATCACAAATAACTTACCATGATTTTATGTTTAGAGGGCCCTTCAAAAATATGCATGCTGTTCAGTTTGTAGGAGACAGTGGTGAAGAGGTGGTTTTGCATGCAAAGAATCAACCAATTCGTAGTCCAGTTATGATCAAAAGCAAAACCCCTATTGAAGAAAAGCAAAAAAGGTCAGCTATAATCTAGATCATGGTTTCTGGACAAAATTTTCCTAGTTTTCTCCCTAAGTTTAGAAAGATAAATTTAAAATTAATCAGAAAATATTGCTGCTATGACATTTTCAAAGTTGTAGCAAATTTAGGTTTAATGTGTCGTAATAAACAATATCTTGTAATTCCTTCAGTCTGCAAATACAGAATTCCCAGAGAGCCTGCTGTTACTATGGAAGTTGATACAGCACTTTCAAAATCTTGCATATAATGATGTCCAAACATCAAAGGAAAGAATAATGTAATATACAAACTGGGAAGGTAATTTTAGAGTATTAATTAATGATACACCCTGTAGCACTGAATTTTGTGCATTTGTTTTAAATTATCCAGAATCTATGCACATAAGGCTGTCATTATGTTTGCACTGTACTTATAATTCAACATTACTTTTCTTTTACTAGAAAACAGATCTTTTCCCCTTTCTTCTTTACCATTACTCCATGGTGGTGGCAAACTTCCCCACTTCCAGCACTCTGGAATTATCTTAATGTGCTTGTACTGGCTATGGATTCTGACCTAGGCAATCACTGATTGGTATCCTTAACACCTACACCACTCTGTTTTCCCTTGGGTACAAGCTGAACACTAGGGAAGGAGTAAGGAATCTCCCTGGGAAGTCTCTGCACAGGTCCGTTCCAGCCCTTCTGTCACCACCCAAGCCTTTCTGCCACCTTTGGCTGTGCTGTACAGCACAGACCACAGCAGAGCCACTGCTACTGAGGAACCGTACTAGAGAGAAATGGAAAAGACTGCTTGGTCCCCAAGCTTAAGTTTTCTTCTAGTTGTGTTTGCCTTTGTCCCATAACTCTCATGCTAAGTTCAGCAAGTAGCACAGGTTCAACACAGTGATGAAGAATTACACGACTGGGTAACTCAGCTGCCTGCTAGCAAAAACACTCTGCAGGAAAGTAAAAAATAAAACATAAATATCATGCATGTACTATCCCAGAACAACAAGGAAACTGAGTTTAGGCTTTCTAAGCTTTCCTAAGCTGTCCTTCATAGCAATGATAGCCTGAATTTCTGAGAAAAGGTAGTCTAACTCAATTTTCTGATGCATATCAAATACGTTCAGGACCCTTTGGAGACTTAAAAAATGTGATTCTGTGGAAATTAAACCATAAGTATTCAATAGAAAACAGGCTGCATGATGGTGATGTAATGTTTTTGGATTTCAGTAGAGCTTTTGATACTCACACAATATCCTTCTGGACAGCTCACTGATGGATAAACACATCAGGAGGTGGGTGAGCAATTGGCTCATGGATTGAGCACAGAGGGTAACATCAAACTGGTGACCTGTCACTAGTGGGGTTCCACAGGGCTCCATCTCAGGCCCTGAGCTCCTCAACATCCTCATAAATGACTTGGACACAGGACTGGAAGGGACACTGAGCAAGTTTGCAGATGATACAAAACTCAGAGAAGCTGTTGATTCCCTCGAAAACAGAGAGGACCTGCAGACAGATCTCAACAGTCACCAACCATATGAAGTTCAACAAAGGGAAGTGCCAAATTCTTCACCTCTGACAGGGCCGCCTTGCTTGTGCTTATAGACTGGGGAACAAGAGGCTGGAGAGCATCACAGCAGGAAGAGCCCTGGGGGTCCTGGTCTATGGCAAATTGAATATGATTGAACATGAATCAGCAGTGTCCTGGCAGCCAGGAGGCCCAGTCGTGTCCTGGGGGACATCAGACAAAGTATTGCCAGCTGGTAGAGGAAGGGGATTGTCCCGCTCTGCTCTGATCTGGTGCAGCCTCACCTTGAATATTGTGGCAGTTTTGGTGTCTGCAATATAAGAAAGATATTAAACTATTGGAGAGCATCCAAAGGAGGGCAATGAAGATGGTGAAGGGCCTTGAGGGGAAACCGTGTGAGGAGCAGCTGAGGTCATTTGGTCTGTTGAACCTGGAGAAGAGGAGACTGAGGGAAGACCTCATTGCAGTTACAACTTCCTTGTGAGGGGCAGAGGAGGGGCAGGCACTGATCTCTGTGGTGACCAGTGACAGGACCCAAGGGAATGGCCTGAAGTTGTGCCAGGGGAGGTTTGGGTTGGATATTAGAAAAAGGTTCTTCACCCAGAGAGTGGTTGGGCACTGGATCAGGTTCTCCAGGGAAGGGGTCACAGCATCAAGCCCTGACAGAGTATGAAAAGTGTTTGGACAAAGCTCTCAGGCACAGGGTGTGACTCTTGGGGTGTCCTGTGCAGGGCCAGATGTTTGACTTTGATAACCCTTGTGGGTCCCTTCCAAAGTAGAATATTCTGTGATTCTGTGACCATTAGCTCATTTGAAATAGTGATACCTTTCTGGCATGTGAACTTTAGGCAGCTTCGCTGATGTTCATGGCAGAAAGCTAGCTCTTCAACATCCCTGGCCAGGCAGTAAATTGTGGTTAGTTTGTATTTTGGACACTTGCACTAAACACTAGATCTTCAAAAACATCAATTTAGCCACCTAGAATAACAATGTAAAGATTGCCCTTATTTGCACAATCATACAAAGTGAAAAAAAAAACCAAAACAACACATTTTTTACCTTTGTGAAAAATAATGTTATACTGAGACCTAGGAAATGCACATGAGGAAATTTTCTGAGGATCAAGTCAAGTGGCAGCAGGCATATTGAACAGCGGAGAAGGAAGAAACATCAGCTTTCTGAAGCGTTAATCAAACCACCCTATGGGCCATTTGATCATCACTGCAGCAATATCTCCAAACTAGATTGTGTTGAAATGCTCTTTCTCTTCTGGTAGAACATACAATCCTATACTTTTTTCAGGGGAAAATTGTCATGAGATGCAGTCCTATTGGAAGGATCTATTCATCTAAGAGCAAACCTGAATGTCATAAGTATGTAAGAGAATAATGTGGAATTATTCTTTCTGCTAAACAAAAATCAATGTTCATATGCTAGTAAAGTTTTGAGAATAGTCTCAAAAAATAAAATGTTTATATTGATGCCTAATATAAACTAGGCCAATGTATTACCAAATTTCATTGCAATTTAGTTGTAAATGATTCACTGCTTACTAGAGTGTTCCAAGTCTCATTTTTAAATCTTCATTGCTTCAAATTCTTACTGTCTTGAAACAGATTTCTAAAAGTTTCAGATTCCTATTGTTTAAGGAGTACTTTTTACATGAGAGCATATAATAGAGGGGCAGCAGTTGTTCTTGTGTGCAATGAGCCTAAACCAACAGCTAAATGCTTAGAATTTTCTTATTGTTAAAGTCCTCTGCTTAGGTAATACACAACTGCTGTCTGAAGCTGCTGAATGAATGTAACTAATTGCAACTTCAGTACAGTATAAAAACATTTTACTTTTCCTGTTCCTCCTGCGAAATGCCTACAGTGACCTCTAACTTTGTGAAATCTTCACTTTAATCATATCTTTGTGTACAAGAGAGATAAAGTGAAAGAGATATGTGCCAAAATCAATACACTTGCACCCCAGCACTCAGCCTTTTTCAACTTGCAGCTGCAGACTTTGCATTAAGGACTAAACATTCTTCTGCCAGGCAGCTGGGCAGCAGTGAGAGAAGGTGGCCAAGTAGTTCGCAGCTTTCTGATCTTTTTTCCCAACCTCACTGGAGGAACCCAATGTTTAGTTTGTTGCCATGTAAGGAAGGTTCTGCTAGTTGAGAGGAATCCCAAAATGACGACTTCCTCTTCTCTGTTTCATGGATATTTCCCAGCATATTCCCTGCCTTCAATTTGCAGCATAGATTTGACAGGTCTGGGCAGTAAAGCAGTTACAGAAGTCAAAACACTATCCCAGGTACTCTCCAATGCATATTGTGTTTTATGATGTCCTGTGAACTCAGAAAGAATATTTGTCCCTTTACTGTCATTTCTGTGCAGAGTACCGGGGGAACAAGTGATCTTAATGAAATGAGAATCGGATCCTGAGGTGGTATGAATCAGTATACAACTCATAGCAGTGAATGAACCAAGAGAAGAATACAGTCCTCCAAATCTTATAATTGCTTCAAATATTCCTCTGCTGGTTTCATTGCTCGTAAACTGATCAAGCTAGGAAATTTAATAAAAAATTATTTTAAGAGGCTACTTTAAAGCTAATAGGAATCTTGTGGGCTGGTATTTTTTCTGTGCTCACTTAGTTCTACGAAACTATTGCAGAAATCTCAAACTTAGGCTGTTTTTATGTGAACTCAGTTTCCTCTCCCCCCTTTCCTAGCCTTCTCACAAACACGAGTACAAAATGAGACTCCTAGAGTTCTTTCTCATACCTTGTGATAGAGCTGGTGATAAGTTTATCACATAGAGCTGGAGCTGCATTTTCTAGTTATGAATCATACTACTAGGCTTTACAGTAACTGCTATAATGTCTCTTTTTCTCTTACTGGAAAAAGTACCAGATTTAAACATATTGAATTTATCCCATTTCCAAGAATCTGACTAGATTTCAGACTGAAGTTTCTACCATAGTAAGTCTCTCCATATCTGTTGCCAAAACTTCACCATTTGCTTGCACATTTCTCTTAAGCTGGAAATGGATCCTGAGCATGCAGCATCACCTTAAAATATGTTTCTGAGGTGTGGGAGGAATTTCAAGATCTGAAAATGAACAAATCATGGAAAATGTCTTGAAGCCAAAACATGATGATAGAATGACATAGTGACTACATCATGATTTTTTTTTTTCTGGCTAGAGCTGCCAGCGTTCACTCTTCTAGAGATTTGGTATGTGTTAAATAGAGCAAAACCGTAAAGCTTCACTGAAAGTTTTACAACTGATGTAAATTTCTCTTAGGAATTAATCATTCATGCTTTACTTTGAAATAAAACAGATTTTGATACAAAGTACAGGTATAGAAAAAGTCTTTCAGTCCTAATTTTCAACAGTTTTAAGAAAATTTATTCTAAATGGCCTATTTTTAATGCCCTGCCCACAAGATTGAAGTTAGAGTAACTTGCAAGCTTCATGCTTGCAGCAGGTTGGCTCCAGCCAGCAATTAGGTCCAAATCAGCCACTGACTCACTTCCCCCAACCAGAGCAGAGAAGGCAATTGGAAAAGCAAAACAAAGAAAAAACTTGTGGCTCGATAGACTCTTTAATAAGTGAAAAACAAACAAAAAATCCACCCTAAGTTATGCAACAGAAATCACTCATCACCTTCCACCACCAAGCTGATGCCCAGCCAGACCCTGAGTAATGTCTGCCCTGGAAATACTGCTGCCTACTGATTTTATTGTCAAACATGACACTACATGGCATGAAATGTTCCTCTGGTTACTCAGGGTCCACTGTTCCACTTTGTCCCTTACCATTGCCCACTCCCAGCCTGCCCACTGCAGGGGCAGAGTGAGAAGCAGGGAAGGCCTTGATGCTGTGCAAGCACCGCTCAGTAATAAACCACTGGCGTGCTTCCAAAGCACTGTTTTGGTCAAAAATCTAAACCACAGCACCATACAGGCTCCTAGGAAGAAAACTAACTACGTCCAAGCCAAACCCAGTACAATGCTTAAGGCACCACAAACACTAAGAATGACTTCTCCACTTCTGCAATGTTTTCCTGTGTTTTCTGTACAACTGTCTAGCGACAACAAACTAAAAAACCCTCTGTACTTATTCGTATGACTTGTGCAATTCTGAATTACTAGTTTTTATCTATTGACAATAACATTTCACTTGGAAAATCGCACATCCAGTATAACCACTGCCTACCTAAAGACTTCCCATTTCAAGTACTTCAGGCGCCACCCTTGATGAACAGAGAGATAACAATCTCTGCAGTCATTCATGTCACCAGGATGGCACTAGGCCTTGGGGAAGGCTGTTCAGGGTGTTCCCTCCCAAGTTTCAATTCTGATGAAGTCCAGCTGTTCAGTAAGGCCCATGTGAGAACCATATTATGTATTCAGAAGTATTTCACTTGCAGGTAAAAATTCATTCAAATCAGTGCAAGCGCTTTCATTTGCCTCTGCAGAACCAGGACTTTACCACATGTTCCAGTAAAATTCTATCTGGCCTGAGTCATAGAATCACAGAACATTAAGGGGTTTAAAGGGACCTTAAAGATCATCTAGTCCCAACCCCCTCTACCATATGCAGAGACACCTCCCACTAAACCAGGCAGCTCAAGGCCTTATCCAGCGTGGCCCTCAACACTACCAGGGTTGGGGCATCTCACTGGGCAACCTGTTCCAGCGCCTCACCACCCTCACAGTAAAGAATTTCTTCCCCACTATCTAACCTAAATTTCCCCTCTTTCGATTTGTACCCGTAATTCCTGGTCCTATCACTACAGTTCCTGATGAAAAATCCCTCCCTGGTTCCCTGTAGGGCCCCTTCAGATACTGGGAGGTTGCTGTGAGGTCTCCACGGATTTCTCATTTTAACCTTAATTTCCCTGTACCATTCATTAGCATTCATAGTGTGGTAAGTGTTGTCTACATGCTTCACTTTCCCACTCAAAAGCAGACTGCCTGTTCAAGCAGCAGAGCTTCAGACAGCAAGATTGCCTGTAAAAACTGCAAAGAGAAGTCTAGACACTTCATGACTTTGTATTTTGTGAACAAACTAGGAAACATGTCGATAAAAAAAATCGCTAGTCTGTCACCACAGAACATTGGTGGGAACTGATATTAAATCTATTGACTGTAAGACTATTTTTCCAATTTCCTTTCCTAAATACTGATTATGGTTTTTAGAACAAAACTAGTAAGAAAAGGAAAGAGAAGAGGAAGAGGAAAAAAAAAAAGAAAAAAAAAGGAAAAAAGAAAAAATACTCAGCTAACATGAGACTGTACTATGTCAAAGTTTTAAAGCTGCTTACAAACACAAGACATATTATCTGAAATGCTTGAATAATTGATGGGCACTGCAATGACCATCCAAGTTGGAAGAGGGTACAGATGTAACAGGATGGTGCCCACCTAAAACTGAACTGGGGGAAGAATTAAGCATGTTCCTTGGAACAATAGTAAATGCTGGATATCTGTTCTCTTTGGGTGACATTTACTCCATATATTGCTGTTTGCAAAATTCATCACTGAATCCTTTTTACTCTTTTATATGAAGACAAAACCATATACAAGGACAAAATTGAGCGTTTTTGACTGTTTTCCTTTTGTTTTCTTTCTAAGTGAATTTCTGAAAGTTAGGAGAACTTCTTGCTTCAACAAGGATCTCAGAATTTAGTCATATCCGGACTTCAAGCAAGCTCATACTTTACATATGGACTACAGAGGAAATGGATACTTAGCAATAGTTACAGTGCTTTGTCAGGCACCTTTTTAATGAAAAAAAAAAAAAAATCAGTGCTTTTTTCCTAAAAGTAAGGCAACAGTCTTTAAAAATCTCATCCTAAACTGACGTAGAAATCCATGGTGAGAAGTCTTTATACTTTACCTTGGTTTCATCATACCCCTCTCAATGCTTAATTTCCTTCTATCCTTGCTCTTTCCTTTTCTATTCCTACTTCATCTTTGATTTTTCTCTCTCTTGCCTATAGCCACTTTTTTTTTTTTTTGGCTTAGATTCTCAATGCAGGAGACAAAAACCCAAGTGCAACTCAAAGCATTAATTCAGAGTCTGACAGGATATTCAGAGTCCTCAGCTAGCCATGGTGGATTAACATTCAAACTAATATATAAACAGTCACAGAAAAAAATAAAACAATGGTCCACAAAATCAAGTTGTGTTGAAGACCAATAAAGCTCAGTTAAGTCTCATAAAAGATATGAGAATCTGCAAGCCACAGAAATGTTAGGGAAAATAGTTATGTTATCAAATGCTGATCAACAACTAGTCTAAAAAAACGACAAAACACCAAAACAACCAAACGCCAAACGAACAAAAAAGAAAGAGGGTTGCAGAGGCTGAAAGCTCAGACACGAAAAGGAGATGAGGAATAGAGAGAGAAGGGACACACAGGTCATATGTAACACCTGCTTTGGAAAATGAAACCATTCAGGGTCCTTGCTAGTGGGACAATTCCACCAGAGCACAGAAGCAACCACATAAAACCCCCTGTATTGGACCATTAAGTTCCAGTACAGTTCATGCCTTACAAGCTGATTCTATTTTCACTTTTACGTGCAGCTGCATGTGCAGTCTAGCAGGAGTGTCACAGCCCCCACCTTTTGACATCCAAAGTTACATATACTTGGACTCTGGCAACAGAGCCACCTTAAGGAGTCCTTGCCACCGTAGTTAGCTGCTTCTTTAATCACTTCTCTTCACCTGACACAACTGGTAAAGGAGTGTGGTCGCAAGCCGGTGGACTGAATACGTTGTGGTTGAAAATGACCTCGTTAAAGCAACCCCTTTAACGATTCCTTTAAACCAAATCATTTCATCACTGATCTTGTTACCTGAATGGTTTTCTAAACTACTGTCTCAGACTGAGGGGAAATAGAAGATTATTAGGTGAAAGCAACTACAAGCAGCTAATAGATGCAGGATATGGCCTCTTGAAACCCAAATTTCAGTCAAACCCCTTGCACTGCCGCCGTTGCATCCAGAACACAAACTTCTTAGAGACAATCTCATCCTCAGAGAAAAGCAACCATAGCAAATAAAGAATCATTAATAAAGTTACTTTTTAAATATTTAAACAGCAAACTCTAATTTCCACCCAATAAATATTCATATCAATAAGCACATATCAATAAGCATTAAATTTCATACATGATGCTGAAATCAAACATCGTAAAAAGTATCCATATAAATTAAGAACTTCAAAAGTCTTTGAATTATACATTTTTTCTCTAAAAAGACATTGTTTATAGAGATGAAGTTGATGTTTTCCTTTTAATAAAGATTTTTTTTTCTATTTGTAAATAGAGACCTTTTTCATAATTCAGAATAAAATTTAATCAGGCTATTACAGATGCATGATTTCCTCTAGTGTTTTCTGAAAGATCACTATGTATTTGTCTGTGCAGTATGGCATGAATAGGAGAGGGAGAAAGTTGAGAGTTCATTCCTATGATTCTTTATCAGACACTCCTTTTCTATTTCTTAAAAACTAATTAGAATACCTTGTCTACTGGGAAAAGGAATAATTGGACATATCTGCCCTCACTGTGCCATGTCACAAAGTGAAAAATCCTCACTAATGGTTCCTGAAACACCAATCTGAGGTAGGTGGCATTAGGTGATTCACAGAAGACAGCCATCTCTGTAGATTAATTATTTTTATTTTGTTCAGACTTGGCTGATTTATTTTGAACTAGTCATGGGGTAGTTAATAAATGTCATTCACTTCATTAAAAAACAAAGTTCTCATGTGTTGTAAATAGTAATCAAAGTACATGAAGAGAACAAAAAAAAGTGCTGTCTATAAAAGTGCTGTCTATAAAAGTGCTGTCTCTGCTTAGTATTACAAACCATCAAGAAATTAAGATTAAAAATCGTATAGAGACTTTTCAAGGAATTGTGCTGAGCTTCACTTTCCTGATATTATGGAAAAACTTGCGTTCATAGAGCAAAATAACAAAAAAACCCAAAAACAACAACAACAACAAAAAAAAATCCCAACCTTGATTTTGATGTGACAGCTGGCTGTAGTACACAGCCAGCCACCCAACAGAGATGGGCAGTCACCACGTCAGGTCTGAGGACTGAGACAGGGATAGGTAGAATTGTTGGTCAGGGAATTACACCCAGGCTCAGGCACTGAGCTGCACAGGAAGACAGTGCATTAACTGGGTTTGGGAGCGAGGAAAAAGAGAAGGTGTTTGCCTTCAGTTTAGTAGCAACTGAATAGAGTTTACAAGAACAGGACTGCTTCATTTAGACACTTAATTCAAGTGCCTAACACTCTCTTACAGCCATCTATAAACACTTTTGCTGAAGAGATAGCTGAGGCTTTGGGAGATTTAAGGCCCCACACAAAAACCAAAAGTCATATGGAAGACAGAAGTGTACTGAGATAATGAGACACTTAGGCCTTATTTGATGGCTTGCATGTGGAAGATAATTCCACAATATACAGCTTTAAAAGCTGAACTGACATGAATTTTCATCTCTCCTATCCTCACAATCTCATTTTTATCCCCATAAACAGTTCTGCCTCCTCTCTTCTGCCAAAACAATTGCTTTAGACCACATGGTCCGTTATAAGCAAGTTTGCTTATAGCCAGGATTTAAAAGACTAATAATAATAATATATTTTTTAAGTTTTCCTTTAAATTAAGCTCCCTCTGACTACCTTAGATGAGGGTGACTATCACACACTGGACTTTGATTACTCCAGAGTAGTCACTGTAGAATAGATTTACTTCACTGTGCAAATCAGAACATTTCCCAAGTCTCATCTAACCCTACTAGAAAGAAAGAACTAAGAAAATATTACTCGTTCTTAGAATGCAGTCTTTTTCTTTGCTGTATAGGAGGGGCTACTTGCTAAAAAAAAGTCTGTACTACTCTAACCAAAAGCCAAGATAAACCATTTTCACCAAATGACTGACCAAACATTTCTAACTTTTATGAATAATATAAAATATTTCCCACAGCAAGGGACACTTCTCAGTTGCTTTATCGTAAGTGAAGTGTATATTCTTTGTTTTCCTTTGCCCAAGAAAGCAAACTAACTACCTGAGACTGGGCAGAACAATAGAATCGTCCTCTCATTTCAAGTGCAATAATAGTTTGAGACTGTTTTTCTTCAGCATCCGAATAAACTCTTGTGAAATTTTCCAGCCTAGTTCAGGCACCTTCTCAGCACTGAAAAATGCACTTATTATTATAATGTTCCATTTTGGTGAGATTTTTTTCATATACATAAAGTATGTGAATAGATTTCTTAAACACATAACAATATTAGTAATTAAAAATATTATGAAATATTAATAAACTTGTTCTTACCTCTTTGCTCAAGGTTGCCCTCATACCTTAAATGCTTGTTTTCAGACTCTAAACATTAAGAGAGAGAGAGCACTTTAACAAACCAATAAGAAATGTGACTATCATATGATGAGAAAAATTTACTATAACATAAAAAGAGAAAATAGAAGCTGTATGACACTGTTACAGTGGATTTCTAAGATGATGGTTTCTGTATATGAACCAGAAAACAAAGGTTAAAACAATTTGCTTTAGATCAAATGTTTCAAAGGACTGGTGTTAAAATACTAAGACATGTTGTTCAAGAAGTAAAATAATTCAATAGAAAAACAACGTACTTGCTGTATAACTTTAATAACCTTAAGAAAGGAATCTTAATACTGACATTTTATTAGTTGTGCTTAACATCTCAGGATTTACAGGTAGCCAAATTACAAGGCATAAATACAAGGTCTAAATATAAAACCAGAAAGAAACAAAAACCTTGCTATAGTGAGCACGAACCTCACATGAGCACAAGATTAACAGCAGATGTTTGCTGTCTTTGGATGGAGCCTCTTCCATCACCTAATCTCTATTATAAATCTCAACACAAAGATGGCACACAGCTTTTACCCTAATTTTGCTACTTTAAAGGTAACTTTAAGGGTAATTCTCTACCCTCTCGTAAATTTTTTCTCTGAGTTGAGAAGTTAGCTGGTTTTTTAGGTTCTTTTCTATAATTAGTCTTTTTAATTCTTCTGTGTTTGATAGATTTATTTTGTCCTAAACTAGGCTAAAGCATTTTGAAACATAACTTACAAAGTGTGCATTTCAATGAGACCTAATGTAAGTGTCTATTAGCATTCCTACTTCCACCAGATTTCTTTGCAGGCCCTACTCAGTCTCTGAGTGAGGTCTCTGGACAAGATATTTGTACAAAAAGGTTGATTAGAAGCATGTTTGACACCCTATTATCATCTCATGTTCCTTTTGCCTTTTAGATATCTCTATATTTTAATATAAATAAATAAATCTTGCCTTTGAGAACTAGTTGCTATATGGTCTGAATCATGTTCCTTCCTACTGTAACTCCCTAGTCCTCCTCTAATCACAAACTAAATCAAACATGACAGACAACTCCCTTTCTCAGGTCTTCATGCCCCCAGAAGGCATTTAGCAGTGTGCCAAGGCAACAAAGGAAACATATTTTGATGGAACATCCGTGGTTTTAGTCCTCAAGGAAAAATAGGATTAGATACCTAGAAAACAGAATGTCTCCCTAGAGCTGCCTTCCTATTTCTTCAGCTTTGCAGATCAACTGGCTGGATGCTGGAGCCAAAACTGATTTGCCTTCCAGTTTTTAACTGATAGCCTGGAAAGGGGAGTTGGGGTGGGAACCAAAGGTGTTATAAGAATACTTTTAAGAGTGTGACTCACATTATAAAGTGAATGGGGGCTGAGCAAAGAACATTAAAATAACCAAACCCAGGTCCTATAAAAATGTGAGTGCTCTCATCTCTTGGTAACTTTAAGAAGAACTGAGGGTGCTTAGGCCCTAGAATAGTATCTCAGCTGTCATTAGGACATAGAGAACAAAGCAGTACTAGAAAAAACTAAAACAGAGCAAGAAAAAGCAAGAAAATAATTCCTTCTCCATAAAAGCAGTCTTGTTAAAACAAACAAACAAACATCACAACACAGATCTATCAAAATAATTTAATATTAAGCATTCACTGAGAATTGCTGCTGTATGTCAGCTTCTGGGCTTCTTTTGACATAAAGGTCCAAAAAAAAAAAAAAAAAAAAAAACCAGCCGTTGGTTGTTTACAGATATACCTGAAAAGGTCTCAGAAAGTCTTCAGGTTCTTTTTCAAAGTAGAAGGATTTTTCTTGGTGTAAATTCACCTGACACAATTTTCTATTGAATAATACCTTTCTATTATTCACTGAGAAAAACAGCTAAGTTGAATCCTTCAGTACAACTGCTGTCTGTGTCAAATGGGCCACTGGACCATTCGAAAAGTCTTTCCCTCAGACTTGATCTTCTTTTATATTTCTTGAGACTTAGAGGGTCTACCATGTTCTATACTCTTGAGGAACTGCCATTTAAGAACAATCAAGTCTCATATTTGACCTATGAAACTAATGTATTAATATCATATCTCTGAAGATACAAATGCATAACCTCATCACAGACATACCAGAGCAGTCATTCCTAGCAGATTCAGTCACCAATGAAGTTTCTTAATTGTCTATGCTCATTCCCTAGACATATATGAGACTGACTTGTCCTCTCTCATGGAATTTTATTTATGAAAAACAAATGTATCTGGCAGGATTATCAAGTCATAGATTTCAATTAAGCCTTTTATTTTTTCTCAGTGAAAGCAGAGGATTGCACTCCTTTGTTACGTCTCAGTTTTTGCTGGTGTACCACTTTCTGCTGGTTCATCTCTAAATAAATACTGCAAAGATTTAGCAACACCTTCACTCTGGTTGTAGGTGTAATTGCAATTGGAGGTGGTAGCCACTCTATTCAAGAGATAATTCTGGTGAAAAGTGGATGGCTTAGAAGCTGTTTTTATGCAAACTTATTAGAATGCTTCACACATTCCACAAGAGCTGAAATACCTGCAAAAAACTAACCTCAGCTGCAGTGTCTGAATGTATCAGTAACTTCCAGGTCAGAAGGAGAGCTGTCAGCTTTCTGGACTGGAAACATTGTAGGTGTTATGGAAGGAAGAGAGCTGACCCAACCTATATGTTGCTGGAATAAGGCATCTCATGGGTCCTACTTCCTTAGGGTCCATCTGCCAGTACAACATTTCAGGTGAAGGGGTTTTAGTTTTGTTTTATAGTGTGTTAATATCTAGCTATATTAACTATTAGATAGAAACACGTGCGCACATACACAAAAAGACTTAAAAGTAAAATCCCCCAAAAACCTGCACCCTACTCAAAGCTTTCTTTTCACTGATTGTGTACCAAGAAACCTCAGCCAAAAATACATTATATGTGTTGCTAGAGTTATTATAACCAACAGCAAAATTCCAAGAGCTGCATGCTAACACAGTAATAGAGCAGATTAAAAAGAGAGACTACTGTCTTTGAAACTATTTTCTATACTGTTCACAGTAAATGCAAGACACGGACCAAATTTCAAAGCCATTTAGCATTTGATTACATGAGCCACGTAATTTGGGAAATGAAAATACACATAACTCTACTCCCTGTTTCTTGGGGAAGTGATCCCTTTGCGGATGAGACTTCAGACAGACACTAATGCCCATCTAGAAAGGAGCAAGTGGAAAACAGAGATGCTGAGAGTCTGTGTATCCCAATTATCACATCTGCTATGCCAATACACCTCTTACAAGCATCCACGTCATTTTATCTCAAATGGTCAGGGTTGTTCTATAGAAAACAGTAGGGGCTGTGACTTTTCTAGCAGCAGGAATGGTGTCCTGAGCAGGAATAGACATGGGCTAGAAACAAAGACTTACGTGACCAAGATCATACAAAAGCTGATGAGAAGCTGTAAATAGGAGCTCCAGGACAAGCTAGATTTATGCCCGTCAGTCCTGCATGCGACTGAAAAACGCAAAAAATCAAATGAGGGATTTCATCTTTGGTCACTTTTCTTATTTATTTTTAAAATTAATAATTCAGTAGTTCAGTAGTTTAGTAATTAAAGAACAGGAAGTGTTCCACTGCAGACAGCTCTTTCCTGGTGGACTAACTCTATTGATAATAAAAATACTGCACATTTCTTTGAGCTTTGAGGAGAGAAAATTGTGGGCCTGAATTAAGCCATACTAGTACTGAAGTCCCTGCATTACAATGTATGACATGCTCACATCGTCCTAAAACCAAAAGGAGTCAGGACTTTCCCTCAGTTTATCTGTTTGCAAATAGTTGCAATAGATGGGAAACGTTCTGGAAAATAATACAAAACAAAAGCATGTGAAGAGCTTTAATAATATCAACTAGCAGCGCTCAGATTTATTTTATAAAACTCCTATTTCTCTGTTGCTTTAAAGTGGAATTTAGCTTTCCTGGTTTCCTTTTTACACACTGCTATTTATGAATTTGATGTGGTAGTTGGTTTGACAGATGATAGGGCTGTTTGCAAGTTACTCATGTTTGGATCCATATGCGAAAACTTCTATTCTTTTTTTAAGCACAAACCTCGTCTTTTTTTTTTTTTTTTGTTTTTTTTTAATTTTTTTTTTTTTTTAATGAAAGCAGAACTACCCTAGCTTTTTTTTCCCCCCTCTAATTAATCTTCCTTAAACATATGGCAGCAATTCAACGATTATAAATGACCTCTAAACTCTCTGTGTATATTAAGGCCTAAAGCTAATCTTGTGGGGTTTTAAATTTAGTTTCATTTTTCTATAAAAAGTCTGACTATTGTAAAATTATTTTAAATTACTCCATGCACGGCTGGAATACCGTGCATGTATTCGTGTGCACACCAGGGCCAAGGACAGAGCCAGAATTGCGTATTTCTCATCCAAAGGAGAATACAGACAGTGAGAAAGATGTAGCACGGTATGTTCTTGTCAGAGATCACACACAAACTGCCTAAAACACAGCTTATGATCCTCCCACAATGGGATATTTTTACTATCCTTAATGACGCCAGGCAGGTGTTTACAGTTATGATGTATGTCCGTCTAAAGTTGGAATTAAGCACAGACACAAAATAGCAACGCTTGACGCACTAGACCATGACATACTGTACGCACTGCAATTAAAATAAACTCTACTCCTGACTTCTTTTTTCTTTTTTTTCCTTTTTTTTTTTTTTTATGAGGAAACCAGAAAAGCTATGAAGATGCTTTCTGGTTTGTGGAAAGCTGCAAACTATTCTGAGAAGTGTAAAAAAAAATAGTTTGCGGAATGAACTATATTTCTCCAAAACACCTTTTCAGCCTTGGCTCGCTCTTTGCCAGGTGATTTTGGAGAAGGAGGAAGGAAGGGAGCTTTCCATCTGTTGAGGTGTTAGGATTCTAAACACGTCCCCGAGCTAATTTTGACTCTTTAAAGTGTGAGATAAGTTAATACACTCTAAACCAATATATCGTGTCAATCAACAGTGCTTTTCTCAATATCAGCCCACTCACTTCCGCCGCCTGCTTGCTGGCTCCAGAGGCTTCTTGCTCTAAAACTGTGCCTCCCCTAAGAAATGAGACGTTCAAGGGGTATCAACAAATCGGAGATGTCTCTAATAAAATAAACATGAATAGTGTGAATGGAAATGGAGAGGCTGACATTGTTTGTTCCCTCATTGTGTTTATGTAGCATTTTACCTAAATATTTGCAAACGTTCGGAAATACGAAGTAACACCTTTTTTTTTATTTTAAAAGGAGAAGGGAAAAAAAATCTTATAAAGAAACATTACCTATTTTATAAAATAACACTAAAATAGATACATCCCACAATATCTTTTTTTTTCATCTATTTCCAGTCTTTTAAAAACAGGCATAGAAGTCACTGAAGTAAATTAACATTTGCCAGATACTATAAATCCAAAATATTTGGAATATTATATCATCATCCTGTCAGAATGTATGAACAAATCTACTAAGTCTAGGTCTGCCTATTCCAATGTACTTTCCTGAAGGAATTAAAGATCACAGTGAGCATACAATGTTATGCTTTGAGAATCTAGAGATTTACAAAACCTTGAAGTTGTACCTGAACCATCAGGTTCAGTAGGAAATTCAAGAAGCATAGTCCATAAATCTGCCTAATCCCTCTACATATTTGTTCTCTACAATGTTCGGTGCTAATGGGTTCTACAAATATAAATAGTGCAAAAATCAGTTTCTTCCATTAACTATAAATTTATTTACAAACCAAAAATTTTGGTCAGTCTATCAGTTTGTATATTTGCATATCCTTCTACCTTCTCTTCTTCTTCAAGCTGCAAAAATGTAATGCATTATGGTTCACCTTGCAGTCCATATGAAAGATATTCCAAGCTTTTGATCAGTCAAGGACTTTCTAATTTTACTAGATTCTTTTCTTAAATTAATCAAGCAAAATTGCATGCAAATTTACTAAATGACACAACTTTACAAATTGATTGATCCTCCATCACAAATTATTTTCCTGATTTGCTTTAAATTCCTCTGCTAGTAATACCTAATACTCTATTGGCTTTTTGACCAGTGATGAACATTGGGCTAATTTTTCAGAGAACTATTTGTAACTATTTCCAGTAGGAGTTACCCAAGTAAAGTGTGGAAAAAGGAAGTGAGCATTAGTAAGTACAGTATAACACCAGAGAACATCTAGTTTATTAACTGAAGTGTCAATTTAAGCACTTAAATAGCTGAAGAAAAACAAAATTGTCCAGTAAATGTTGGGTTTTCACTTCTCCCCTCCCCATGTTTTAAGACAAAAAGGAAAAAACGCAAAAGCAAAACCAACACTGCTCCCATCACCTCCCCACCCTACCCTACTCTCCCCCCAGAAAGCCAAGCAACCCTAATACTAATTTCAATATGAGCCTCTGATGCAGCAACATCTTGGGGACATGTCTAACTTTCAGGATGAGTCACATCACTGTGACTCAGAATCAATAGTAATTTTAATGTGCAAAAAAAAATTAAAATGGCTCAAGATCCTTACTTAGTTAGCATCCTGTTTCACTAGGTAATGCCTTATGGTTTTACCGGTAGAATGAACAGAGGCTCAGCTGCCTTGATAAAATGGCCATGGGAGAGAACTTTCCCCTGTGGAATCCATGGATTCTTGAAACAGTGGAGATTTACATACACCCAAAGGTCAACAGACTCTATACTCCTAGCAAGAAAATAATGTAGATTCTTTTTTTTATCAAAATGGAACAGTACCCCAGAATAATTGGAAATAATCATAAAAGTTTGCCCTATTTCTTTTTGTTTCTTTCCACTAAACACGTTTAAATTGTCAGCTTACCATCTGTTTAACATAATGTGTATACGAGGACAAAGTTGTGTTCAGGTACCCATTCTGTCTGTTCTCCCACTATTGCAAATCCCATGCAAAAAATCCTATGGCCCTGTCTCCAATGCATTCAGAAAGAGACCCAAGGTTACGTACTGAAGCATGCAAATTTATGTTGTTGTTTTCTACCTGGTAGCAAGCAGAATATTACTTCAGGTTTTAAAAATGTCACCATCTTCTGCTTGCACAAATGCAATACAGGAAATTTCACATACTCCCCAGGGACCAGCTTGGATTCCTGCTGGAAAGGAACTCATAGGAAGTTGATAGAGGTGAGTGGCAAACCCTAATAATTATCAATCTGAAATTGAAGGATGAAAAGGAAGTGCATATTACTGGAACTCACAAAGGAACAGATCCTAACTAATAGTGTTTCCAGGCAGACCTGAAAATTGTTATTTTTTTTTAGAGTGGGGACACAGTATTCGGAATTCATTTATTTAGCACTTTAAAATATTGGTTTGCTTTTATTTTTTTAAAAGAAATAAACATATACATACATAAATATATTGGTAGAAAATATTATCTCTTTATTTTGATAAAGAGAACTGAGCATAAGCATGTGACCTAAATAAGGAAGTTTAGAAGAAATAATAGTAATAATAATAATAGGGAGGAGAGAAGCAGGGAGAGTGATTTCCTTACCTCCTCCAGGAACAAAATAAGACATTTAACTTTTTAAGTCTATTAAAGATACAGGTGAAAAGTTGTTTTACCAACTTTCATTATTCACCTTTAATATTATAACTTTAACTAACTTGAGTCATTGAGTGGTTCCCTTCCATCCACATGTTACTTGCACCAGACTCATCATTAAGGATATCAAGGTGAACAGGAGCCTGCTCAGCTGGCCATTTCTTAGATTGGAGAGTTTCCAGCTGTCCAAAAGCTCCTGTGTTTTGCTCTTCTGTGAAGGGAATGGCAACAGAGAAAAGAAAGGTTGTGGTGCAAGACATGCATCACTGCCACACTGATGCACTCGTAACTGAGGAGATTCCAGCCGTGTACACCCAACATTTCATCGCCAACAGCTAATCAAGCCTCAGGGGGCCCTGGAGCAATGCAGAGAGTTGGATTAGCTCCTTCACGGAGCTGTAAAAGCTTCATGGCCCAGAAAATGTTGGATGACAGACGAGCGATTTTCATTTCCATAAATGGCCACAGTCATCGAGGGACTTGGAGGATTTCAGTTTCTTCACAGGCATCCGGGAGTGACAAGGGAAACCAAGGGGACCCTCACGTATTTCAGATGGCAAATATGGGCCAGACTCCTTTGCAGGCAATCATCAGGCCAGATTTCATTGGTTTCAGGGTTCTAATTCAGGGATGCAAAATAGGCATTCCATAAACACTGATGGAATCAGTGATGATTGATTACAACATTAATTTGGCATGGTTGCATTTTTGTGCTAAACCATAGCACTTCACTGGAAACTCCCCTTTGGTACAAGAGTTCCTTAATTTGCCTCATGTAAAACTAGAAGAGTATTGATATTATACTGCTAACTTGAATAAAAAGTTCAGTAAGATGTAAACTGAGGTCAAGAAAGGAGAAAAGCCAGCCTGTTAATTATATCTAACAGGCTGTCTGTTTCCTGGTCATTTGAACATATTAAACCAATTATATGTGTATATATATTCTATGTGTATACATAGAGAAGTATGTCTTATATGTGCTTCTGTATTTCCACTGTAAATGTCATGTTGGCTGTTAAACTCATATCTGTTTTGAGGAAGGCTTTGGTTCTCAACCATTCTTAGCTGCATAATA
>JAYRBT010000177.1:885260-899911 GCA_036023395.1 Myiotriccus ornatus
AGTCATTCATCCCATTCTTTTTGAATCAAGTCCACTTAGCTCTAAGACAAGCTGAAAATTAGATGAACAGCAATATGCCTATTGCATTTTATTAAAGATTTTCTCCAAAGCTTTGTTCTGACTATTAAATGAGGGGAGACTAAGAAATTCATGTCAGTGATACTGAACAATCAATCAAGTACTCTAGTTGGGTCTATACTGTAATAAAATGTTAAACCACTATTACATACTCTCTAAAGCAGGGCGGAAAAATATCAGTGAAACTTTACCATTGGAAAGTAAGACAGACATGTGAAAACTTAAGAGGGCTTAAGAACTTAGTTCTTACTACTGGTAGTGAGGCACCTCCAGTTCACAGATGGCTCTTAAACACCAATGGACTGGGTTTAATCGTCAGGAAAAGGTTTCTTTGCTGTGAAATATGCCACATAAACTGTTGAACAGCTATCAGTACATTCAAATAATATAAAGTGCCACTAGTTAGGCCACGATTAGGACATTTATAACTCTCAGACTATGCCCCTCACTAGCAAACAGTCACTGCACAATAAGATCTTTAAATTATGGTTCCAAGCTTCCTTAGATTCAAGTGGTAATCTCAAGAGTAGGTCATTGGTTCCTGTTATTTTAGACGCTTCTTTTTTTTTAATATGGAAGTTTCTGTTTACTTCAGCAAATGCCATGAAGAATCAAAAAAAACAACCTGATATTTTTTATACCTGTAATTCTCACAAACTGGGTACCAAACACTTTTTTTTAGAACTTCTGTCCTGTGCTTATAAAAGTAACTGATTCATTAACTAATGAAATATTTTCTGTGTTACAAACACATGTCAAGAAGCCAAAATACTCCTGAAATACAGAGACTCTTGAGAAATCACATATTGCTGTAAGTTAGTATTCCACCTGTGTGATGTTGCTCGTATGATCCCAGCACTGACAGGTAATGGACTGTGAGAGAACACTGAATGAATGATGGCCTGTCCAAAGAGTCTTAGGTTTCCCAGTACATTTTCCATCTATCTAGTGAGAAAATTTAGCGCCGACACTTATGATCAATACTGATCTTAATTGTAACCCTCTGATTTCAGGAAGTATCCAGTATATGCTGAGGTAAACTGAAAACATCAGAATCACCATTAAGTTGTTCATGACATCGTAGCAAACTTTTTTCTTTCCTACTGAGTAAAACGGAGCACTAGACCCTGTAAGTGCTTGTTCCACCTATTTGTCTAATAATAGCCACATTTTTGAGGAGAATGCAAGACATATGTGGAAGACCGTATTTATGACAGCGATCCTGCTCTATGATAAACCTGCTGGTGACTGTACATTTCTATGCATTGACCATACTTTCTTCTTTAGCATTTTCATATTATGTGTTGTATGGATTCATGACATTTTAACCCATCAGTCATCTTATTGAGTAATTTTGGGTTTTTTTCTTAGTTTGAATGAGAGAAGAAACATACTTAAAAAAGAAGGTGCTTGTTTGAAACCTATGTTTGCTTAGCTTTTGGAGAAACAGCACCTATTGACAAAACTGCATCTCCCTGCACTGCAAAAATAAATATGAGAGCAAATCTGGTTTGTTTGCTTCAAAGTCAAAGAGCCAAAACCAGCTTTAAAATAGTACAAATCCCCACCTCATACTGGAACACTAAAAAGCACATTTAATACTTATTGACATATAATGCTCATGGGCACGTATGTGTAAAAAAGACGGTACCTGGAGAATACAAGAAACACACAGTAGTGAAGTTTACAAATCCTGAATAGTGAAGAGAGGAATAGTGAATGGATTGAACAGCAATTGATACAAACCCTCTGAAATTTGTTCACTGTCAGGGCGAGACTCACTAGATGGCACTGCGACACATCCAGAGAAGGTGCCGGAGGGGTTATTTCCCTTAGGGTAAAAGCAACGTTATAGTTTGGGGGAAAGAAGAACTGAATGTTTGCAGTTGCTTGTTGGAGTTTGTGTTTCTGGGATGCTCTCTGAACTGTAAATTCTGTAAGGTGTTAATAAAGCAGATAGGCTCTCTGGGAATATAGTTTAGGTAGAATATCTGAGTACAGACATTGTCTGAATGCTCCGAATAGGACAAGTTGCATCTAGAATATGCCGAACATTATTTTTCATTCAAGTATAAGGTTCTTGTGTACTTATGTACATACTTTTCAAATTTTTCACATGGTATATATTTTAAATGTACCCACACTTCATTTCAGCTATGTTGATACCCACAGGTAATTTTTGAGGCACTAACTTAGAGGTTTGGGCAATGGCAGGGAGTGCCAGGAAATTTGGAATTCAAGCTAAGCAGTTATGGCAACATTTCTTTGGGACAGCCCAACAGTGTGTTTGTCCCTGACGCTTTCACATTGCAAAGCTGTGGAGCCTGAGTTTTGCCCAGTATACCAAGATGCTCCATCCAGCTCCTCTTCCATGAGACAGAACATGGAATTTACAATTCCTTAAGACACTGCTTTAGACTGATATAAATTTACAGATGCAAGCAGGTTTTAGAGGTGCAGACTGTATTATTATGAAAGCAGACAAAAATGATAATAGTGTTCCTAAAAATGAATGGAAGCTGGATAAAGCATCATAGCACAAACGTGTCTATATTAAGGAGCATCAAATCAGTATCTGCAAAGCTGGGGGAGGGAGTAATTTGGCAACAAAAGTTATTATAAGAAAAAAACCCAATGCAATTTAAAACAGATCTATTACCTGGCACCAAGTACAGACCATTGTCAAGAATAACAAATGCAGGAATATTGAATAAACTGATTAAGATATTTATATGCAACTAAATGGTTTGGAAAAAGAGGAATAGGCTTTGATTCCACTCTGTTTTCCTTTGTTCAAATAGATTGCTCTGTTGGTATTGGTTCTGTTATTATAAGGCAGCAATTCAAACAGATGAGACCCTTTCTTACTAGAGATGCTTGTCTCCATGATTACATTAAACCCTGGGGAACTCACACATGTTGACAGAGGAGAACCAGATCTCTAGTCTGAGTAGGCTGCACACTGCATAATTTTGTATTCTGTCTGTAGAGGTAAGACCCACAATAACAATCATTTATATAAATCTGATTATGTACATTTTTAACGTATTCACCAGGCTTATCAGGGTTCATGCTTTGAGCAGGGAGTAAACACACTTGGTAGCAGCTTCGTACCACCCCTGTACCTCATTTGAGATTACATTTTTTGGTATAAAGAGAGATCTACTTGTTCATCTGCCTGCTTATGCCACCACAGGAAAAGCTTTATTCTTCCTATCTCTTCCATTGTTGCCAGTTGTCAAAAATTGTAACATTTTCCCTGGATTATGATGGAATTGGAAAGCATTTTCTCACAAGTGATAAAGAATACAATAACTCTTCTTTGTCTATAGGGGGAAAAAAAAAAGCTTCAAAGCTTAGGTAAATGTTTTGAGAAACAAAATTTGAAGATTATAATCATACTTGCAAGCTTACTGAGAAAATCCTAAATTTCTTAGTATAATTTGTTTTCTAACTTCAACTCACAGTAGACTTTTTGACTTTGTAGATGAAGTTTCACCCAGAAAAATTAGAAACTTTGAACTCAAAATTGATGATTTTACTGAAAAATGTCTCTACTTTAAAAAAGATTAGAAGAAATTTCAAGATATCCATGAGAAGAAAGAAACATTATTTTGTCATTGCAGTCCAGCCACTACTACTCTAAAGTATTTTTCTGGCTAAATAAACACACGTTTTTTTCTTTTTTTCTTTTTTCTTTTTTTTTTTAAAGCCTCTTATTGCCCATTCTCAAAATCTTTTTTGCTCTTCTTTCAGATAATTCCATTCTTCAAACAGATACCCCCAAAATTCCTGATTCAATCACATTCACCACTCAGTCATTCTCTTCTCAAAGTGAACACCTTGTGTTCCCCCAGTTATGGCTTCCTCTTTGTGGATGACTGCTAGTAAAAAAAAAAAAAAAAAAAAGAACTGTAAACAAAAAATTGCTGAAATCTGTTACTCCTCCCAGAAAAGCATCCTACAGAGCATACACACTGGATCAGCTGATCTTTGCTGGAAAAAAGAAAGATAATGGCCATAGAAAAACGGGGTAATGCAAGTCCTGATGTAACCTGAACAGCAATTCCACTGCACAGGCCACAGCAATGACAACAGACAACACAAACATGATTTTATATATGCCTGTGAACTTTGACGAGTACATGAATTTGCTATTATGTGAATTCCTTCAAGAATAAAAATTAGAGCATCCAACCTCTACACATGAGCACTTTAGTTCATGTATTCTCCTTACCATAGGACAGGCCAGAGATTGTTAGAGGACATTCAGGTTAGGAGTACACATATAAAAAGAGACCTTTTATTGCATGACATGAGGACCTAAGGCAACTTGGCAAAATTTAAACATATAAAGAAATAGATATATAAAAAAATACAGATATATAAACCTCTTTTAGCAAGTCCAATGTGCTCACAGATATTCTGGCTCCAATGACAAAAGTTCAAGCCAGCACCTTGAAACAAGAAGTTAAGTGGAAAGAATACTTGAAAGTTCAGCTGTGTAGGGCATATTTAAGTTTATTTAACATTTTTGTGTCAGACGGTCCCTTTAATAGAACACTTTGAAAGAAGCAAACATGTAAGGAGACAAATCCACAAGGAAAGTTGCTACATCTTGATTTTTTACAATTAGATATGTAATAAAACGTCTACAAAATTATCAAATTCTCTTGGCTACAAGTAATGCTTTTCTTAATAAGAGACTGTGGGTTTTTTCTGCTTTGCTTGAAAATTATGATTTGCTAGAACAGAGTGGTTTTGGTCAGTAAGACAACAACACATTTGGTTCAAATACCACTGCAACCTCTCTTTCTATCACCTGTTTATAAAAAAAGAGGCAATATTTACCTTTTTTCAAACTTTGTTAACAACCTAATTTTCCTCAGTACAGTTCTTTTAAACTTATATACACGTAAGAGAGAAAAATGTGACAAACAGGTTTTGGTTGCCTAAAATTGACAAAAGTGGGAGAATAATGAGGTCTATCACCTTTAACTGGCACAAACTGTTTTATGCTGCTGGCACTGAAATCTGAACCAGGTTTACCAGATTTATTTTTAATACCTGTTGGGAAAAATAAAATAAATTACAAGTTGCTCAAAGCTCACTGCTCTAACTGGGTACAAGTAAAGGAAGATAACACTTCAAGAAGAAGAAAAGTCAAGATCTTCTGTAATAAATGGAGGCTTGTGTCTGTACTGATAGCAAATCTTTTAAAAGGCTACCTGTGAAGCTTCCTGAGCAGGTAACTGGCCCACGTTATACCCTCAGGGCATTTCAGCCACTAATTGGTTGATGAGTCATTCTTTGTTTCTCCCCTGGTTTGTTGCTGGAAATGCAGTATATGCCAAAAAGATATATTTGTTGGAATTCCTTGTTGAGAGGACATATGTCAGTACGCAGGGAGAGGAACTACTGAAAAGGCCCTTCTTTTGTTTTCAAACAGGGCACTTTAAGGAGAGAGTGCACCACAATAAACACATATATTTCCTTTTGTGTTTTTTCTGAAGTTCTTCTAACAACTTTTATTGAGCTCATTAAAAAAAAAAAAAAAAAGAAAAAAAGTAAACCACAGAAGAAATAGAATGCATCCTGAATTTAAGAAGGGGGGGGGAAAAAGAGTTGATGAGGAAAACCTCAGAGGTTGAGAAGAATGATAAATAAAGACAAATCTGCTAACTACCATATCCTGGAGGTTATTCATGAGAGGAACTCTTTCAGTTGTTCAAAGATAACAGGCTCCAATCATAAGTGAAATGCAAATAGAAGCGAATGACCAACTCTGTCTATTTTGTGCTAAGGAAGTACATTCAGAAAGGCAATATAAGCAGCTGATGTAAATTGTCACAGCACTCTTGACATCAACTAAAATGCCATAGTTTTCCCACATTTATAACCTCATCAATTGCTATAATTTGGGTGCAAAAGTGCTCTACTACATTTGAAGTTTGTCAACTACTTTAACATTTTCCCCGTAACAGGCCAGTGCCAGTGGAAGAGCTGTTGCAACGCAAGACCTACTGGTATCACCTGTGTACTTCTATCTTCAAATCTAGGCAGATGAGAAATCAAAAAGAATTGCCAAATTCTACTCCTCACCAACCGCCATCAGTTCTGATTTTGCTCCTCTACACAAAGTGGGCAGTGCTTTGCACTGGCCATGGCAGGAGTCTGAAGCAGCTCTGCCGAAGGCATTAGAAGCTGCCGAGTAGTATTTCAGCAAGTCAACAAACACTGCAATCCTTCCCCATTTTGAAAATGCAATTTTCCCATGACTGATCCTCAAGATAAAGTTCTTTGAAAACAATTACAGTTGCTCACAATTTCGTAAACAAGTTATTCATCTACAAAAGTGGGATGGTAGAGTTCGTCGCTGCCACATATCCCACGTGTGACTAGTAAACAGAGAGGGTACTGTTGGCTTCAGACATTACAGAAGTGGCTTTACAGCTCTCCTCCATTCAACTTTTACAAGAGAAGCACATTAATGATAAAGAAACCCCTCACTCTCAACTGACAGAAGAAACATTCAGAAACAGCAAATTTTCATAGATTGCAAACTAATCAAAAATCTACTGAGATACCAGCTCCGTCAATGCGGATTTTCTAAATCCCATTAAACCAAAGAGATTTGAAATTCAGTAGATTTTCAGCACCTTCACTGCCACAAATGGGATGTGTACAAATACATGTCATGAAGCACTTGGGACCAGTTTATTCTGCAAAACCAAAAACCCAACAGTATTAACTGTGATTTTGTTATGCACACTTAGATTGAGATCTGTGCTACTTCCTGTTTGGTGAACCACGATGCACAATGACCATGAACCTGAGAACATCTGCAACTTATGTACTGGCTTAAAGAGGCTAAAAATGTTCGTGTTATAACCAGTCATACCTTTTCTTTCAGTTTCTACATTCATTTGCCAGACTAAAACCTTATTGACCGTAATAACCTTCATATCTATTACATTTAAACCAGGAAATATTATTGAAATATTTTTTAATTATTTTTGGCATTTCAGTGTCCACATTTTCAGCATAATTTGGTTTTTAAAAAAACAGTGAATCATGACTATTTACACCTGCCAAATCTGTTTATTTTTATGGAAACCATAAAACCTGACAAAGCAGGAGGTGTTTATAGTATATAGTATACAAAACAAATATACATTGGTTTGCATATTACATTTCTTAACACCTCCCTGGACGTTTTGCCTAAAATGATTAGGGCTCTGTAGTCAAAAAGCAGTGTATATAAAAAAAAGACACCTACTCCAAAGATATCCAGACATGGGTTGTGTCACAAACGAGTGTTTTAAGATCACTTGAGAATCACCAGCAAAGTTATTGGTAAAAGCAGGTTTAATATAGAAGCCAAAAACATAACAAAGTTGTTGGCAAGGTCCACTCTAATATATATAAATGGTTAAGGCATGCAGAAAAAGCAGACTAAAATCTAAAATCAATCTAAAACCAGAACCAACTCAAAAAAATTTCTATGGGGAGCCAGGGGCAGGCAGTGAGAGAAGGATAAGGGAAGGAAAAAGTAAGGATAAAAAGGAATAAGGAAGATCCTCTCATCGAGTCACAAAGTTCAGAGTACACCCCCTTGCTAAACTGAGCCCTGGGCTTGACCAACAGTTTAGGCCTAAAGGTTTGAACAGCACTTACACTTTGAAACATAGGAAGCCACTAGGTCAGTCGGACAGGACTAGCCCTCGGTGAAAGCCAAGCTGGCTGTCCCAAATCACCTCCCTGTCCTCATTGTGCCTCAGCAGAGCTTCTAGGAGGATCTGTTCCAAGATCTTCCCAGACACAGAGGTGAGGCTGACAGGTTAGTAGTTCCCAGGATCACTTTCTTTGAAAGTTTGACGGCAAAGCTGTTATTCCACTTGTGCTGTTATTCAGGCAAGACAAATTTAAGTTTCCAAGCCTGGCTGTTAAAAAATAGGAGCTCCTTATCCAGCAGTAGTTCCTGGGAACAGACAGTGTTTCTGATAAGCTCAAGAGAAGCTTAGTTCAGGTGCTGTTTATCAAGGGTCTAACAAGCCTTTCTCACATCATGGTGTGGCCTGGAGATGGGGATGCACCACCACAGGCTGTAATCCAAATAAAACATCCATTAAATAAAACTAAACGATTGTATCTACAACGGCAAATGTGCCCCCAGAACTTTTTATTCTCTTGTAATTACAGAAGTGATAAATCCCAGTCTCCAGTCTGATCACGGGAAACATGATTTATATAATCTTACAGCAGATATGCAATGTGACAGCAGCCACCTAAGAGACATCAGGGCTTGGAATGTTACCACACATTCCCCTTTATGAAGAATATGTTTAGGAACACCATGTTAGAAGAACTGAAAGAAAACACATGAATAATAAATGGCTCACCTATCCACATGCAGCTAAGCTTTTTTGTGAATAACTTCTGAGAAACTTAAGGAAAACAGCAGGCAGCAACATGAGTAACTGTAGAGTGATACTGATTCAGAGTAATATTACATTTGCCTTGAAAATATAATTAGGAGAATAGAACAGAAGAATAAAATAAACAAGGGGCACCTAAAGAAGTCAAACAGAAAAGAATATGAACATTCATTGAACACATGAAAATGCAAGGCAACACCTGGAGAAGATGTATTTATCTTCAAAAGATGAGGAGACCTGAAAGCAAGAGCAAACAAGTGGCTAGAGATTGTGATATTCCAGGCAGAGGGAGAGAAGTTGATTTCAAAGAGAATTTTATTTGTGAATTAGTATAGGAGTCATTCTCCATGAATGAAAACAGAAAACATCACTATAGACCTCCCCTACAACTTTATGGGAAACATTATATTCTAGTCTGTGTGTGTGTAATTTGACACACATGTGAAGGAGTCAAGGGCAATAGTGAGGGTGAAACAGAGAGGTGAGGAAAAAAAAGAGGGGGAGTCTCCATCTTACTGCAATAAACTAAAATTTCATAATAGTTTCTGAAGGAAAAGATGGAAATCAGTAATAGTATTCAACCTGCTTACGATGCTGCCATCAGCTACTCTTCGGGAGGAAACTTGGAGATGTAGAATAACACTGATGTTTAAGAGAGACATTGCAGAAGAACACACTACATACAGAATCGCATAAATGAAGAAAACTGGAATAAAGCTTGCTGTCCACCATCTAGTTTTATGGGGTCATTTTTGTAATTCATCTAGTGTAGCACGGTGATCCATTTCACTTGAGCATATCTATACAGGGATAAACAATCTGCAATCTCGTGAAGGCTTTTAAGCTCTTATTTTTAGCATCAAAGACTTTGACTCAACATGAGCAGAAAAGCTTTAAAATCCTTGTCCTTTATCCCAGAAGTATTTGCAGCTCTAGAGTTATACTTTATTTAGCCCACCATATTGATATTAATTTTCAGTGCTGCAAGTTGGAATGTCAGTGTACATTAACACCTGATCTATAAAGGGAATGCTGAGATCTCACTGGAAGTATTAGTCACCGTGCCCTGGGAATGCAGGGTGTTTTTGTTTGTGTTCTTGGCTCAAATATCTGAGCTAGACATGTCTCGATTCTTAATAAAACATACACTCACCATCGTATTCATTGTCTAGAAACACTTCAGGATTAGAAACTTTCTCCATCTTATTTAGCTATTGCTAGCATCCATGATATGTTAATTCTTTTTGTCAGACCAGTCTAACAAAAACACAACTCCCTGGAGCACGTATTCTTCACCTATATGTGAGTAACCTGTTTTCCCTTTTTCTCTCTTTATTTTTTAAGGAAACCCTTTGATATTTTTGCTTTTAACAGATAAGAAGGTAGTTCAAGATTGGCACTGTCACTAAGTCCACAGTTAACTTGAGATCTCATACAGAAATCAGTCACATGTTGGATTTATTTATTTTTTTTTTTAGGTTCATAATTACTGCATATCACAACAAGGTGATTTCTCAGTTTTACTGATAGTCACCTGGCTACTACAGAGGGCATTTATACCACTTTGCCTTCTAGATACAGCCCTAGGTAGCATTTCATTGCATGGACTACTCTCTTCCATCTGCTCTGACTCACCATCAGCGTGGAACTCTCAATTATAATACAACCATCAGAGTTACTCTTAGTTTCCCCTTTTTATCCCATATTGCAATTTTACTACTTTACATCCAACTTGCTCAAAAGTTATTTATCTTTTTTCTACAGTGAAAGCTTTTACTTTTCTTGGGAATCCCAACCTCAGAATACATTTTTTCGTAGATTCTTTAGGTCCAACCATATTGACGTCATTTTTTGTGCCCCAACCCTTTTTTTTAGTTGTTGTTTTTTTGAAGCAGTGGTCAAGTAGTGTTGTTTTGTTGAAGCAATGGTCAAGTACCATGTCCTCTACTTCCAAAGAGAGGCTTTACTGAAATGGAAAAAAAATAATAGAGCTGGTGCCTTCTGTATTGCTGCAACTAGACAACTGCCACAGTGAACTAGTCACTAACCCTTTAATCATAAAGAGAATTTGTGTTTATTTGCTGATGTTTTATATATAGAATTAATTGCATAATAAGTTGTTGTCTTCGTACACATGATCATAATGAAAACCAGGAAGAAAAGAACTGTAATTAAAGCCAAGGGAAAGGAAAAATAAAACATCAGATACAGTTTCCATGGAAATAGAAAGCTATGAAACCTTTTCTTAAGTGTTTTCAAACAGTTCCCTCTGTTTAGACACCTGAACCAGGACTTCAGCTATTATACAATTAAAACAACTAAGCCGATTTTTACCATCAATATATATTCCATTATATCATGCAGACTTTCTGACCATGAAATGTATGAAATGAAGAGCACCTCCAGGTTCCATAAGCTCTGGAATATCAGAAAATTTTGGAAAATATCAGGAGCTTTCAGGAAAAAAAATAAAGGAAATTGAAAGTTGCCATAATTGTACTTGTAATATTCTATTTCAAAAAGGTACCAAATTCCAGGTATCCACTATCATCTAAAAAAAGGAGACGCATAACAGAACATGAAAAATGCCTCTGAAACAATAAACTGGCATGAGAACACCAGTCCCAATCAGCTTCCTGTTTGATGATATAATCTACATCTGTTGCTTATTGAACATGCATTTTTTTGGAATGTAAAAAATGCCTGGGTACTGTTGGAAGTGACTCTGTGTTTCATTAGCTGGTTTGATAGGCTGAAGGTTTTATCCATGTCCATGCTCTCCAAGTGCTAAGAAAAAGTTTACAGAATAGTACTAGGAAACCACAAACACACATTCTAAATTATTAAATCTCACTTAAATCGTTCTGACGACATACACAGGAAAACATTTCACTTTCATGTAGTTAGTCTGGAGTGCATTACATATCATTCCTAGAAATTAGCTCTGGAGTTCATACTCAGACTCCTGTAGTTGCAAGTTTAAATATGCAGTTCCCCAGCCACAACAGCACAAACTTAACACTCCCTCATTTTGCCTTGTTCAAGTAACACTGCAAGGATATACATACACATATATATATATGTGTTTACACACAACCCCACCCATTTCATAAACGGTACAACTTTTATAAATTCAGATGCATATACACAATTGGCATACAGACAACTTCAAAGCATTAAGCTTCTCTCATTTTACACCTATGTTAGTGTTCTGTGTGAAATGATGGAATAGCAGTCTCCCCCTTCAGCCAGATTCTAAAGCTTAGCCTCCAACAGGCAAGAGGAAAAGGATAAGAAAAACACACAACATTTACTTTGCAACTAACTTAAAATATTTAAGGGGTTAATTTTTTCTCAGGTTATATGGTTCTTTCCATTATCTGACATTCATGATTTTTTTTTTAATGCAGATGGTTTTCAGAAATTAGAAAAAAAAAAAAAAAGAGAAAAACCATCATAAAACAGGGAGTATAAAGACTCATAGGCCTCCACATTGGCAGCATTTTGAAAGAAGGATATACATTTTCAGCTTCAGAGAACAACTTTGAGAGAGCAGGGAAAGAAATCAGTCTTTCATTCATTAATTTGATGTGAGTGCATTACATGAGATTATTCTTTAAGATGAGATGTGAGATGTATATTTTCTGTACTAACAGACCATCAAAGTGGATTTCAGCCTGTATTACAAGCTACAGAGATCTTGTGTGGCAGTCACAATTAATGATTTGTAAAACTATAATCAGAAGTCTTTACCTGCATTGCAGAATTTTCCCTGGGTATTTGTCAGTATTTGGTACTTCAGACATCTACAGTTAAACCTCTGCAGCTTCAAAGCAGCTTCCAGGTCCTCATCCTTTGGTTCCCAGACCAACACTCTCTAAAAACTACTTCACACACAAACTACCAGCAACTTCGTAATCCTTCAGAAGTATAATGGGACAGACCTGCAAATTCTTGAATCAGGATAAGAGTAGATAATTTACCATTTATCTAGGAGGTGTAAATAACACTGGGAGAAGAAATATATATTAAGGGATACCTGGCTGGACTATTCAGAAAGACTTCAGAGTAACAACACTTGGAACTATTCTTGGTGAGTATGTTACACAAAGCCAAGGAAGAAGTATGGGATACATCATTTACATTATAAAATAAGTGCTTCTTTATTAAATTGAAGCCTCATGGGAAAGACTTCTCTGCTTCAAATATAATTAATCTCGACACCCTTTTTTAAGAGCAAATGAGTGAGTAAAATGAAAAGCAATGTTTCTCACTTGTCAACAGGCTGAAAATCAAAGGAGCCTTGGATATTCTACGATCAACAGACTGACAGATAAAACAGAAGTAGAATGTTAATTGGCATTTAAGAACAAAATGATTGTTTCCATTTAGCTGAAGCGTGTGGAGGGAGGGAATCCATTATTACAAAACAGTCTGTTCAAGTGATGCCGTGTGTGTACAAGGATGTCCAAATTAGGCAAATCCTTACTTCAAGAAGCACTGTGTTTAACTAATTTTGCATTTAGAAAAATCGATTTTGTTAACAGGTACTGAATAATAGATTACATATTGCTTTTGTTTGGTTTATTTCCACAAGCACCACGTGCTTGGATCTTCTCCAAGAATGTAACCTGTGAGTGACCAGATATTTTCCTCAGCCATCACGGCAGTTTGTGCCCTAAGTGAGGGGAGAATGAGAAGGGTGAAAAGTCCAAGTGGACACTCCTTCACAGCAAAACATTTTGCACAAATGAGCAGATTTGACAAGAATGTTAATTTTGAGTGCAGGTATATCTCTTTTCAAAGGCTAGAGGAACAACACAAAACACAGCCAAACAACTGGCAAGTTATTAACTTTTGCTAAAGGATGTACAGAGAGTACTGCAGTCTTTGGCACAATTAAAATTCTGTGAGATCTCATATTTTTTTATGATAAGCGACAGAAGAGAATTTTTTAGAACCTCTATTAGATACTGCTGCTTTGAAAATCTTGTGGGCTTGTACAGATTATAATAAAATGGAGATCAGAGACATAAGTCTGTTAAAAAGACACTTGCGAGATCCAGAATTAGAGCTAGAAATAACAACAAGCCTGAGATCCAGCAGGGCTAAAACAAATGTGTCAAAAGATATGATTAAAAAAATGATAGAGGAACTGGCACTATCAGATTCTTCCCCCTTCCATTTTATGTTTCATCGGGATTTGGAATAGGCCTCTGAAAACAAATAGTACACAGTGCTATCATAAAACACCTTTTGGAAGCAACTATTATTTCAGTTACTTTTTTTGAGTAATGCAGTTTCTAAATTTCTGTACTGTTAAAAAAAAAAAAAAGTAATAATCACCAAAGCACTCAACTGCTGAAACAGTCACTGCAGCAAAAATTCTGTGAAAAATTAACAATTGTAAGAGTCCTGTAGTATGTGCTTTCATTGTAGACTCCATGCCAGGAGTACATAGTACATGCTTCTAGATAATAAGAGACCCAAAAATATACTTGCAGGATCTTAACTAAAGCTGAGGTTGACATTAAGAAAAAAAAAAGGACATTTTTTTTATGAAAGCACAAGCAGTTGCAACATCGGTGCTTTGTAAAATAATAAACCCCAACAAAACACAATTCTATAGTAAACAAAAAGAAAATAATAATTGCATCTAACTTTCTTCAAAAGAAAGAGAAAATGAATCTTTTCTCTTGAACCATGAAGAGCTGAAATGCATGCTCACCACATCCCCATTCACCTCACCAAGATCATGTGTCTTCCGTGACACGAGAAACTCCCATTCAGACAGAATTTGCTGAACTTCCTGCACTCCCCTCACTCAGATTTTTTTTCTTGTACACTGCAGGTTCAGCCCTTCTACTCCCAGCACAAATAGCACAACCTAGGGTGGAGGTCTCTCCTGGAAATCAGTTATTCAGGAGTGAACTACTCGCTCAATCCCCATTTCACATGTGGTTTCTACAGCTCACCTCGAAGTCACATAGAATCTCAGATAAATAACCAAGGCCTACAAAGTTTCCTAAAGTTTTAGCTCTTTGAACACTGGTTTCTTTTAATGTAGATCTGCATCTACTGCTGGGTGAAACAGGGGTCTGTCTAATTCCAGAAAGATCATCTCAAATGATCATG
>JAYRBT010000177.1:900011-927244 GCA_036023395.1 Myiotriccus ornatus
ATATTAGAAAGTATGCTATTGCTTTTCTTCCTTTGCAACTGAACATAATTTGGTACTCTTGTTAAAGAAATAATAAAAAAATAATAAGCTGATCTATAAAGAGAAAACTTTTAGTAAAAAAGTAAGTAAAAAAAAATAACCTCTAACACATCAAATTTATGTTTTCTGATTAAACGTAGTAATTTTTCTCAAAGGAGACAAAACTGTTTTCTATGGAAAGGATTCCAATGAACAAAACAAAAAGAATTTCTGATGCTTCATCACATATTCTCCTCTTAAATAGTGAAGACAACAAATCTTACTTGAGAAATTTAGGCAGGACATGCAAGAAAAATGTTATTTACAAGTTATTAAGTACTAAGAAAAATTTCTCAGTAGGTCAAATGGCTTTGTGCATTACAGATGTAACTGATAAAAGGAAAAAATCAGGAAACAAAAAAAGGTACGGGGAAACAAGGGGATTCACTGTGAGAAAAAGAACCATTAATATCCTAATTATGTATTTGTAGTGTGGACTTTTGTTAATTCTCTGAAGTGATACAGTCATCAACCTCTGACATTTTGCAAAAGACACCTGTATATTCATAATGAGGATTTGTGACATGAGATACTTCAGTATTTCTTTCCCACATTTCAGGATTTATTTTGAGGATTTCCTTTTAACCTTTTACTTACAAGCCATTCTTGGCCCTCCCCTGTTGCACCAAATGCCTCTCCCACAATGTCACATTATTGTGTACAGCTTCATTCTTCTCCTTTATTCAGTAAAGAGAAAAAAAAATAAATAATTATAATTTTTAAAAAAAAAACTATTTCAAGCAAATAATTATAAAACATCAATTTTCCAAAAGCCAATGAATGCCCAGACAGAGAGGAGAGACTACATCAGTGAGATGCCCTTCCTCTGCCTGGCTGAGCACTGGGCTAAACCCACAGTTTTCAACACCTTAAGTATTCAAGTAGTCATGAACAAATGAGATATCTGCAAATTAGAGCACTTCCACATGATTTCTCAAAATGAGGAAAAACCTGTTTATGGGCACGTGCTGTTTTACAGATGTATATGCAAACACAACAAAAAGACAACTAATCTGAAAATGTGGAGAGCTTTCACTAAGGTCATGCTGAATAATAGGATGTGTGAATTGTTCTGATAGCACATGAGGAGAATTTTAAATGAAGAAATGTCACATACTGTCTGCTGCAGAGGAAAACACTGTTTATTGCTTCCTCATTAAAATTTTACCAGAGAACTAATGCTTTCAACATTCAAGGAAGTTAAATAAGGATAAGGTTTTAAATGCAGAAAATCCAAAAGGGTGTTTTAAGAGTCACATGAATATTTTGAGGTTGGGGTAAAAAAAATCACTATAATTTATAATTCATTTTCTTATATTAATAATCACAGTGCAAATGTTATGATGAAAACACTAGCCAGTTGATCTCAAAATCCAGCCCAGCAGTTCCTATGTATTCAGAACAATATATAAATATATACAGAATTCTCTTTTGTGTCAACAGGAAACTAAACGTGTGCTAAAGTGCTCTACTATGTCACTTGGCATAGTATTTTATATGAATTGTTTATTCCTGTTCTAAATCTAAGTAACAAAAGGGAAAAATAACAACAAGAAGTTCAAGAATAATGCAAAGAACCTAACTGAAATAAACATGCTCTTACTGCAGTCCTCTAAGTGGGCTAACTTGGACCTTGGATGCAAAATCTAGGAAACATCAAGTAGGAGTAGGGAAATGATTTAATGGCCACATCTGGCATTAGTGAGGCTTCTACTGATTCATTTCTCCATGATTCAGAAAGGTTTCTGACAAACTAGGAAGTTACAAAAATAGTCTCAAGTCTAGAAAATTATGTGCTGCATAAAATTAAAAGTTAAACCCATATATTTTAGAGCTCAAAAGGTAATGGAATGGTTATAGTATCACAGAAAGGTATGTATACAGAGAGATTGGGTAGCACTGTAATTTTGTTTTGCCTCCCCACTGCTGTGAACCGAAGATATGAAGTCAGTTGTGGATATATTTAGAATAAAATAAGCTGCAAAATTTTAAACAGGCCAGCTAAACACAACTGAGACATTTTTTATTACTGAAGGTTCTAATATAGTTACTAAAAGAAACATACATTAAAAAAATTCTAAGGATTTCATGATGCTTCTCCTGGTGAAATCTTCATAGCTTCTAAAACTAAGATATCACTGTAAGTCTAAATCTAAAATTGACTATGAGAAAGGATCTAAGCACCTCTTCATGAATGATTTTACTAGTCATTGGATGTGATTGGATTTGAGCAGAGATTGTATAGCATTAGACTGAAGTTCAGCTTTACATTCTAAGATTTCAAAGCTAACATTTTTCACTATAAATCCATTAGAATGCTTTCAGGGTTTCTTATACTTCCTGTGATATAGTGAATGAGACCTGGTCTGGGGACATCTACAGTCTTTAAACATACATACATGCATTTATTACCTGCTACTTTACCACTTACATTTCTTTCTATATAACTTCACATACACACTTGCTAATTTGATTAAATCACATTTTTCTTCGTGTCTTTGAAATAAATTTAGATAAAAACACGATGCCATACATACCATTCTCCTTTGCTAAGTATCTCATCTTTGTCAGCATCCATGCTATTTTGAAAAAGTATCACACCAACATCTGCTGCCAAGAAGGAAAAACAAAAGTACCAAATAGCCCTTCAGCTTCGAAAACAAGTTGTTATCCTCTACATGTCTCTCTTCACGTAACAGATTACGCCTCAAAAATTTCTCTGCCATAGTTCTGTTAGTCCTAATATGCCTATGTTAGGTATGTATTACTCCACTGCAGTTCGCCTGTATAATGATGTTTTTTATTATTGCTGGATTCACTAATAAAAAAAAATTGAAAATATTAATAATCTCTTACATATCTCTGCTGCCACAGCTTCATCCTGATACATTCATGTGTCATCTGCAATGCACTCCAAAAATAAAGGCACAACCAGTCAAAATATTTGCAGACTTCCTCATGAAATATTTCACACAAAGACTTAACAGGCACGAGTAAGCCACGATGAGTATGTTCACTTATCTTCAGAAAAGTACTTTAAGAATTTCCTAGTAGGCAGAAATAAGAAAACCAAGCCAGACACCAATTTCTGGAATGCAATCACGCATCATCCTTCCTTTTCCTCTGTCCCTCAGAAAGGATAATCACAGAATTCCACATGAAGTGGCCTGACCCAGCATATCAAATCAGCACATACCTCAAGAGGATAGAGAAGTTTGGGGTTCTTTTATTTTGATGGATGATGTCAGTTCACATAGGTCTTTCCTTCATTCCACTTGCTAGACTGGGAAATGAAACATATCTAACATCCATGTTAGCTATTTTAATTTAGATTCACTGCAGGGAACTAATGGGAGAGAGGGGAACCATGCTACTCTCAGCTGTTTGATATTTTCATCTTCCAGGCATATAAGAAACAATATGTTTCTTGCAAAATGAAAAAAAAAAAAAAATCCATACAGAAAGATCCATACTACTAACCTACTAAATTAATTTCTGCTGCAAGTAAAGTAGATGGACTGGTACCAGCATGAACACGTAGGCTTCTGTTTAAAAAATAAGCCCTTGTTTAATGATACTTAACTTAGTGGAAGAGTTCAAACAGGAATATTTATTTCCTAATTGCCTTGTTCTGTTAAGTGCTCAGTACTTATTACACAGAAAAAATTAGAAGCATTCAGGCACCTTTAAGGATCAAGTTCCATCCCAGAATATAGATATCAGCTAGTGTAACAAATGAAGGGCATAAAGCAAACAAATGAATTCATGTACCATCAGAATTGGAGTACAGAGGTTAAAGAAAAATTGATTACTAACAAGTGATACATATGACAAAGGCAGAGGAAAACAACCAACCCAGAAAATTAATCAGCATATAAATTAATCTTACCTAAGAACAAATTGGAGCCTGAAGGATTGCTTTCAATGTACCAGAATGTCAAAACTGCTGGAAGAATATTGACGTGGTATAGCAGAATTCCTAAACTCCTGAGGTAGGCAGATATTGAAATAAGAAGAAGGAAAAAGTTTTACAATTTTCTCTAATTCTATTTATGTAGTTCTACAGGTTTTATTTAGCTCATTAGAGACAGTAACACCTTTGACTGCACTTGATTGGCTTGCTCAGAGGGTTAAGACTGAACTTAGCTATAAACTTTATAGTCATTTATGCACCAAATATATTGCTTCCATGCTATAAAAGGAGATTTAAAAGAAAGAGAGGCTTAATTACAGAAAGAGTGTGGTAGTGTGTGTGAATTAATATCATTAATTACCTGTATTTATTCACTTACCTTCTGTCTAAAAAGTTCTAGATTTTAGACATTTACTTACACATATTAAACTGCTTCCTGCTCATAACTCATCTTGCATTCAGTTACAAGTCATAACTTGGAAACAACCTGTTCAGACATTCATTTGGACGAGCACAACCCTGTCAGTGACACAGCCAAACATTTGAAGAATGTGATTTTTTTTTTCCCATTTCTCTCACTGTCTAATAGACAACTTACTACATGACCACATTTGCCTGGTTGCTGTGGGAATTACCATATTCCACCATACCTTGTTTAATCTACTGTTAGTAAACAACCAGGCGAGAAGTTCTTTCCTAGGCTCGACCAGATGAACTGTTTTGCAAGCAGGTAATTTCCAAACTGTGAAATAGGGACCATTCCAAAGACTAACAGACATCCAGCACAGTAAATTTAAACAGTACAGCACAGTTTTGGGTTATTGGCAGAGGGTGTGCAGCCATATCATGAGCTCTGGGACAAACCATAGCAAACCCTAAATCAGGTGAAGCACTAATGGAACAGTTCAGCATTAGGACAAAATATGTTCACTTTCCAGCTCACTTCAAATCTCTGTATCATGCTGGCTACTTTGAAATTGTTTTCACAGTTTCCACCTACCTGGGAACATAGGTCACCTCTATTTATTAATTTTTAGCAGTAAAATAACAACGCATAATTTGCCACCTCATGGATAGGGCTGAAGTATTGAGCTTCCTTTAGCTAATCCTTCTGGCCTCCCACTACAGAGAGACTTAATATCTATATTCCCTTGCATATCCTTGTCTCCAAATACTTATACAAATCTTAAATAAATTGGAAAACATCTTCAGGAAGAGTTTTAAATTACTTTAAATCCCTCATAAATTTTATAAGATAATCCATTGTGGAGATTTACAGTGATGTACTTTTATTTGTACTTTATAGGCAGGGAAATGGAAGCGAAACATACTCTATAAAGCTATAAAGTAATTCACCTACAAACTAAATTTATAGACAATCATGTTGTGTCAACATTAAAAGCAAAATGTCCTCTCAAAAGGATAGAGCTTAACAGTGATTTTCTATGATTGACTAAAATAAAGACATCTTGAGTGCTTAAAGGTTTAAACAAAATAAGGATATTTAAAACGTGATATAAAGATGCTTGGTTTTGTTTTTTCCTTATGCTTTTCTATCTGGGAATGGTTTCTGGGAAAGATTACCAAATAGAAAGTTTACATTTCACCCTTTCCATCATGCAAGTGAAAGTTTGAAATTAAAATCATTCTGAAACTTTTCCAAACATTTAGGATTCATCTAGAAAAGGTTGTGAATAGACACTGAAAACATGTAGTATCTTACCAGTTAAAGAAAAGAGAAGGATACCTGTGTCTGCATCAGACTATATTGAAATTAGCTGTTTTCACATCCTTTTGTAACCTCTAAGTTGTCTTTTGCTCCTCATTTGAATATTTCCTTCATTTTACTTCTTGAGGAAATCCAGACAGTGACCACTAGTACCCCTTTGTGTCTTTTAAATCAGGATAATTTGAATTTTCCATTTACCATCACAAGTTCATAGAAGTACTTTGATACAAGTAAGTGGGAGCAAGCATTTAGTTCAGGCAAGTTTTTTTTATTGCTCTTACACCAGTGATTTCCCACTACTTCTAATTCTTCATCTAAGAAAACTTCCATAGGACGCAAAAGTGGCAATAATTACATTTCCGATTGCTTTGTGTGAAATAACTGAAAAAAGAGATACAGCAGCTGCTACTGAACAGGTTACACACTTCCTAGATGTCTTTAAAGCCCTTGTAATTATATAATAATTTCAAGATACTTTTATATGCCAGCATGAGAGGTACCCCAACAATGCCTCAAACATGGTGCTTCCTTCCCAAACTGGGCCTGGAGGAAGGAAGTCTGCATTATTTAAGCTTCATGGGACATTGTTTCTCAGTGGGAACAGTCAGTACAAGGGGCTTCTCTCTCCTGGCTGACCACTTCACTCTTTTGAATCTGTCTTTGGGGCAGATTTACACGTCAATTCTTTTTCAATGCCTTTTTCTTCTGATCTAGTACTCTACTAGTACAGCACACTAATGTAGAGGCCAGGACAGAAGGGTGGGGCTTGGTTTGTGTACAATGGCCGGGAGATGAGAAATGGCAGGAAGTCTTCTTTCTCCCCCCAAGCTAGCCCAAATATCACACACCATATCTGAGAGTCTGTAATAAAACCTATTGGAATAAGTTCATATGATCCAAATTACGTGCAACCTCTGTGACTAGCAGCTCTGAGGAATGCTATTGGAAGCAGTGAAAATGCTGTGTCCTTAGGGCTTCCCTAGAATGGCTTAACTTTAGAAGCATCAGAGTTCCGTAAGTCTATTAAGATTTACTAAGATATTTACTCTTCTTTAGCTGTTAAAAGGAAAGATCTCCCTTTGACCTTTCCTTTTATTTGCCTGACATTCTCTTACGATAAAACACCTCCAAGCCATTCAAAAATAAATGCCTACTTAATGTTTCTGCTGCCAAACCTTATGATTTACTGTACTTACTTTACATTTACTGTATATATTTACTATACTTCACTATACTTAACATGTTACTTAAAAATTTCATCTTTCAGAAGTACCAACATGTAACCTTAGAGATAAAAAGAATAGGCATTAAGAAACTATTTTTTGCATAACTCTACAGACATGAAAAAGGCTTCATGAAACCAAAGTAGAACACTGGTAAAACTATTTAGCGCTGAACATTTTTTTCAGATCAGTGGATTAGTGCTTTAAAGCCCCTGTTTTATTCAAAGAGAAGAAACTGGATGTAACTGTACAAATTCCTTCTTCCTTAGCCATGTTTGTCAGACATGCCTAGCCTCGACAAGCTTAATGTAGAATATAAAAACTATGTACCAAGTCTGACAAAAAAATTGTGTAGTGACTTTGGCCATGGAAGTTCATAATGAAACATATATATATATACACACAGAGCAAGGAATGGGGGTATTCTTTCTACTAACCTCCCAGCCCCCAGCCACTTTGATGGGACTTCACAGATCACATGTGCTTTCTAGGAGTATAAGAAAAATGAGGTTCTGAAAAAAAAAGGAACTCTCTTTAAAATTAGGATTCTTTCACACTGCCCATATCTCTTATACAGTTAAATTTCATAAAGATGTCAATCACCAAAGTTGTGTTTTGTTACTATATCATGTACTCCTACAGGAACAATTTTTTTAAAAAATTCCTTTTGTATATTATAGATAAAATTTTTATGAAAGTTTTGCATTACTCTTATTCATTTCATCTGATTATATTACCTGGATTAGAGTAATAAAAAAAAAAATAAAAAAAGAAAGAAATGCAATTCTTTGCTTTTTTACGTAAGATTTTGGCAGATTTTATGGTACAGTATAAATCAATATTTTGTATGTTGCCATAGTCCACGGAGCTATTTAATTTAGTCTGGAGATTTCTGGAAGGAATCAAACCCTGTTTATAACCATATGGAAAACCTAGAGGATGCTCACTTTAGATTTTGAATTAGTCATTATTCTTACATTTGGCTATTACCATCATTTGTCTGGGTGCGGTGACAAAATTGCCAGAAATAGGCAGCTTCACACATGGTACGAGATGTCTCGCTAGGATACACTCCTTCTTCTGAGTCGACAGTTACTATTTGTGGGGTTTTAGATCTTGTTTTTACCATTCAACGCAAACGTTTAAAAACGTGCTTGTAGGAGTCCTTTAGGACACAGTTCTTCTCTCACTGAAATTAATAGAAAAACTCCTACTGATTTTCAGCCCTGTTACAAGAAGGAACCAACCAAAATAACTCCCTTGCAATTCCCCTTTCTCTTTTTTTCTTTTTTTATCCTTTTTTTTTGTCTGTTGGGTACAGACAAAAAAAATCTATCAAAGAGCCGACACAGACTTCCTGAATCACTCTTTAAAGTTCATACTATACATCATTCTCATCTTCCTCCCTTCCACCTCCCCTTCCATCATGAGCATGCTAAAGAACCACTTTCTTGCCATGAAACATTTTCAAATATTTTCAAATAATGATCATTTTCAAACGATCATTATTTTCTCTTTGATGTGAAACCCACATCGTTTCCACAATCTTTTCTTATCAAATCTCCTTTATATGGAAACTGGGCTTCCTTTCTCTCAGTCCATCTGAAAATGCCGTTACACATCTGACAACATCAGCAATGACTTAAGAGACAGAAAGAAAGAATACATTCCTGCTCAAATAAATTTAATCTTCAAGGCAGTTTCCTAATTCAAGGCAGGCCTGGGCACCAGTTAAATACAACAGGATATAAGAAGAAACACAAAGCATTAATAATTAGTTTGGATTACAGTGTGAATAGACACATTATCCTCCTGGCTCTTAGAAAGGCCATGAAAGGAGGTTGAAGGTTGACACCTTTGAGAGGGTTCAAATTTGTCTAGACAGTTGGAGAAACAGATGGTGAAAATAGAGTCACAGAACGAATTCAGCTGGAAGGGACCTCAGGAGGTCATCTGGTTCAAAGCCCTGCTTGATGCACAACCAGCTTGTTGTATAGTGAATTCTATTGCTGCACAATGAGTTGTACAATAAATACCCAGCTGAAGTTGATGACATCAGATTCCAGTGCTAAAGCAGAGAAATAGAAGCTGTTTCCTCAGGACAAAACACACTAAGGAATTAGAGAGCACTATAATTCTGGGGAGATTTAATTTCAAGAATAGGAATTATTCTTACTGTCAGAAAGAGAAAGAAATATTTTTTGATCCTTGCATTTTCACACTTGAAAGCATTTTTATGATCTGTTAAAATGACACCTGAACTATTCCTACCTTCATTTGATATAACATTAATTTTCAGAATGGAAAGATATCTTCTGAATGGTTGATTAAGTTTAGACAGCTCACATTGACACAAGACCCCTCAATGCAATGGACTTTCCCACTGAAATTCTCTGATTTCCTTATCTATATTAAGACAGGCTTTGTCAGGAATAAGGGGGGAATTTGTGTGATAGAGAAGGAACAGAAGGCAAGGGAGGCAACATTCCTCAAAGTTTAGTCTGTGAATATATTCAGTACTTTAGAGCTAGGCTATGTGTTCTTGTGCACCACCAAGCACTTGACCCAGACTGTGCAGTAATTTATAGCCATAGTATTTCCATATCCATCTGGTAAGTCCTAGCCACCTTACTCCTGGAGAAGAGGAGACTGAGGGGTGACCCCACATAGTCTACAACTTCCTAACAAGGGGGAGGGGAAGGCTTTCTGATTATCAGTGGCAGGACATAAGGAAATAGCATGAAACTGTGTCAGGAGAGGTTTAGGTTAGCTATTAGGAAAAAGGCTCTTCACCCGGAGGGTGGTTGGGCACTGGAACAGGCTCCCCAGGGAAGTGGTCACAGCACCAAGCCTGACAGAGTTCAAGAAATACTTGCACAATACGCTAAGACTCATGGTGTGATTCTTGGCGCTGGCCTTTGCAGAGGCAGGAGCTGGACTTTGATGATCCTTTTGGACCCCATCCAACTCAAAATGTTCTATGATTCTGTGATCCTACCAGTTAGCACAGCCTAACCACAAAGGTGTAGGCAGACCTGAGAAGAAGCTGAAATAAGTTAATTAGACTTACAAACATTTTCTTCTCTGTGTTTGGGAAACAACCTTGTCTCCTTCGGTAGCATTACATGACAAATACAGCTACCCTTGTACACAACAGAGCCTGAACCTGCTACTTTTTTATACTCCCAGTGCGAGTAAACGAGTCTGGAATCCAATCCCTGTCCAGAGTGCTGAAATACAGCCCCTGTGGAAATATCCGAAGTGTGCTTCTACCTTACCACTAGTTTCTGGCTTAAGTATGCAAGGCGTAATAACTGACACGAATTTAAATGTCCAATAAAAAGGTGGGATAAAAAAATCTTAGTCTCGCAGGTGAAAGATTTGGGGTAATTTCTATCTTGGTTTTCTTCCCTTACGTGGTCTCACAGCTATTCAAGCTTTTTGTCCCTTCCCCACAGCTGGTTCTAAACACTTTCTGTAATTTCTCTTCCATTTCAACTGTGGAACTACCTTCAAATACATCTCAAGAAACTTGAGATCCATGTACCTACTAAACCTTTGTACAAAACTCTTACATTTTCAGATCTGCACAGAACTAAGAATAAAATTGAATGTACTATGCGAGATGCATAATTCATAAGCTGCCCAGGTGGGGAGGTTCAAGAGTGACAGGCATCTTGCTCTAAAGTAATCACAGTTTGGGTGATCTAACTACCCACAGGAACTGAAGATACAGGTCTTCGCTAACAGAATCCATCCAGCATCTTTTGCTCTTCCTGCTTCCAGCTGAACAAGAAAAGTGCAAGAAACTTTTGTCTCGCGAGATGTTTTCAGCTAGCTTAGTACTTTGGTGTTTTCAAACAGAAGCAAAATTTCAAATTCAGTTCTCAAGATCTGTAACAAAATAATCAAGACTTTCCTTGCACATTGTCTTTGTGTTAGAGATGAGTTACTTAACATAAGTATTAATGTGCTCTGGTATGATGACTAATGTTTTCAGTATACATTACATTCCTGTGAAAGAATTATTGGTACAAGTACTATTTAAGTAAGATCTGTAACAGAAGATTTATGATACAAGAGCCAGTAGAATTTACTGGTATAGCAATTTTAATACTCCATTCTCTCCCCCGTGTGGGTATACATTAACATTAAGAGAAGGGAACTGATTCATCTTCTATGCTCCTCTGTTTCTAACATAACACATTAATGAGAACTTACTAGCTTGGGTTTTTTCCCCCTCTTAACATGTCATTAACACTTTCTTGTCACAGTTTTTTGATTTGTGCTGACATATCAAAAGAATATTAAAAAAATATAACAGCTAACTTAAAAGTCTATCATCAAATAAACTGCAAATCACAGAATCATTGAGGTTGGAAGGGACCTCTTGGGATCCTCTGGTCCAATTCCCTGCTCAAGCAGGATCAGCTGCAGCAGGTTTGCCAGGCCGGTGTCCGGTTGGGTTTTTAGTATCTCCAGAAAATTCTAGAGCACACAGCACAAGAGTGTTATACCCATTTACTCATTTTCTTCAAAATTTCGTAGACATCAAAGAAGAGAAAAGAAAGAATTTGGCCTTCATCTCTAGCATCTAAAGAACACCCTTTCCTGACACTGTGCAAACACTATCTCAATGTTTAAAAAGCATAGCATGAATCACTCTAGACTTCATGAAATACTTCCTTAAAATTTAAAAACAACTTTGTGGAGTTTTTCTGATTATTTTGTTGCTGGTTTGTATTGGAGGGGTTTTTTGGTGTGCTTTGTTTTTTGGGGACAGTGGTGGGTTAGGTGCAGGCTTGTTTTTGCTGGATTTAGGCTGCTTCTTATATAAACAAAACATTTTCAAAACAATCAGAAAGCAAGTACCAATCATTCAGGACTTCTCTTAAACCATTCCTGCCATAAACTTTCATCTCCTAAGAAATCTTGATAAAAACCTAATTTTTAATTCAAGAACAGCTAAAAACATGAGTAAAAGGCGTCAGTTTTGCTGGTCCCATCTCTAAAGATTTTCTATACTTGATGAGCTGGAAATTATATCAAAACAAGACCAATGTCATTCCTATTTCCTATCCTAAAGAGAAATGACCAAAAAATATATCCTTTTCTACATTCAAGTTTTTCTGCTTTAAATGTTTAGCCTGGGACTTTTTGACTACCACGGAACTTTGAATTTAATACCGTCAAAAAAAAAAAAAAAAAAAAAGAAATCTCTATCCCAAACTCACCAATTACTTGTTGACAGCATTTCCATGTACTCATGATGAAAAAAAAAAAAAGAAAAAAAAAGACTAAAGAAATTGGGTGCTGCAGCACCTAAAATACAGCTTGAAAAGTATGCAAAAGAAAGTGACAACAAATGCCTGGTATTAGCTGGATAATGTAATAGGTGATAATGACATTCCTGGCAAAAGGTCAGCTCATCTCAAACATCTGTTAGGAAAGAAGCCATTAAAAACAAAGCAGTTTCGTATTGTGGGGGTTTATATGCAGACATTTGCTTCTGTTTTGATCTGCCATGGTTTTGACTCCTTGTACTTTATCCTGCGGTTGCTTTGCTTCCCATTTTCTTCTTCACAGAACTTTAGAGTGTCTAACATGCAGAACCACAGTGACTGGCACTTTTGTCAGTGTTGACCAGTTTTCTTTAATCTAAAAGATGTGCTGAATTTGCCTGATTATTGATCAAAAACAAACCCGGGCTGTGTTTCAAGACTGTAACAATATCCTACCAGTGACTTGTGTCCTTTCCTATTTTGTGAGCATTTTGTGCTGTTTAATTCACAATTCCTGTCGTCCTGACCAGTGTTTTCCGTCGCCTTGCTCTTATCTTCAATAACACCCATTTTCAATTTAGTTCAAGATTCATAACAAATTGGTACCCAGAAGCAACTACCCTACTTCTCACTGTAATGTTTAAGTGAAAAAATAAAAGTTTTTTTATAACGTAGGCAAAAAAATTAGAAATATTTCAGTAAAAAACCTCATCAGATGAATTCTAGACTTCAAAATGCCTAAATTTACCTTTCCCTAAAAATCTCATTAAATTTTTTACAAGTTGCTAAATGTCCATCTCTGAGGGCAGTACAGGGGTTGGAAGTCAGCAGAAAAATGTTTATGGACTGAACCTTAAAATTAATTGACTTCATTGATGTAAAAAGGCTTTTTCTAAAACACTTAACTCTGGATATTCATTAAAGGCAAGATAAACAAAATTGCATGCCTCCAATTCCCCCAGAAAAAGTGACCTTGGATTCCTATAATCAAGAGAGGAACGATAACTGCACTTATGCAAATAGTTATCAGTTAAAATGTATTAGCAGCACAGGAAGCAGAAACTGTGGTGCAGAACTCCATCACACATCTTTGGCCTTCCTTTTCTTGGAGTAATCTCAATTCAACTGTAGGGGTCAAGTCTGGCTGCACATCAACCTGTCGTATAGTCTGATGGTTGAAATATTCCTGGGCTGCAAGAGCTCCAGCCATGAAGAGTGTCAGTATGATGGTGGCCAAGAACTCAGGTCTCCTCTGAAATTAATATGATGATTATAAAATTATAACCACTCTTTAAATACTTGCCCTCTTTCAGAAGCAGATGTTCACTCTTAATCTTTAATGACTGCAAGTGGATGGCATGTTGCCATGATTTAAGTATCTCTGTAGTCCAGAGAGCATTGGATGTTCAGAACATTCCCTTATCAGTCACACAGAAATCCTTATTCAGTAAGATGGTGCAAAATCCAGACTTTTCTTCAAAATCCTGCTTTTCCTTAACTAAATCCATAAAGACCATAAGCCCTTAGCTGAGAAAGCTGGCATACACACAATCAATCTGTTAAGAGGAGAGGCAAGCCTGGCAAAAATCAGGAAGACTGAGGGGCCTCATGATGCCACATGATGAGAAAAGACATAAATGGGCACCACACACTCCCATATCTTTAGTGCTGCCTTGTTTCTCCACCGTGGCTTTTCAAGGAATACCGACAACCTGAAAATGAGCTGGAAACAAAGGTAAGTGGCAGGAACTATCACCCCAATCCATGCCTCCTCCAACTCATGCTGGGCCTTTAAGATATCCCAGCACTCACAGAATGTGGGTGACTATCTATCTCAAAATTTTATTCACATGATCTTCCTGCTACCCAGAGCAGAGCTCTTTAATGGAAATTAATTCATGGAAATCAGATGAACAATGTGTTTATTGTTAAGCCCCCTGCCCTGCCATTAGGGGCCTTACCAGTAAGGACACTGGGAAAATGTTCTTACTTGCAATGAAATTAAAGACTTCTTCAAATAGTTGTGTTGCATTCTAGACTTTCTGATGAAAAAAATTAAAATAATATTCTTTTTAGCAAAATGTAATTTGTGTACAAACCTGATCTAGTGGAACATATCCTTGCCCAAGGCAGAGGGCTTGAAACCAGGTGACCTTTAAGGTTCCTTTCAACTCAAACTGTTGTATGATTCTATGTACAGGGTTTTAGACCTACTGAAAGTGCTCAGGTGTTAGCTGATGGGCAGTTACTTACAAGAAATACACTACGGCAAACAAAAGGGGCAAATCTACAGAGCCCGAAGACATTACCAAAACGATGTAAATGAACTGTGGTTTTGGAAAAAAAAAAAAGAAAAAAGCCACTTTAGTAGTGAGCAGAAAAACTATTTTACAGGTGTAACTTTCAGTAAGGGTCAGAAAAAATTCATTCATTAGAGTTACGGGAGGTAAAATTTTCTTATAAATATTACAGGACCATTAAAAAGTGTCATCATTTTAAAATGGACTTAAATCATATTCATTAATTATTAAACGTTACTCTAGTTCTTCACTGATGTTTTTTAATGGAATTAAGTTTCCTCAACTGCAGTAACGTAACATGCCTGCTATAAACAGCTTTTCTTTAGGTAGAGATGTGCCTTTTCATGGTGGTATCAAAGAAGGTTTTCACTTTGTAGCAATACTTCTAATCTTAAATGAAAGTAATCCATTACTTGGTGAATGAAAGAGACAGATCTGAGGATACCTATGAGTTTATCAGCATCCTAGATGTTCATTCACAATACTACTGATAATAGAAAGTCAGATTTACAGATGTCTTTTTTTTTTTAAAGGCAGAATTCAGTGCCTTATTTATATGTTAAAAGGCCTAGAAGATCTGAACAAATTATGTCAAGAAGCAACCTGTTGCTAACTGCTGATATTTTCTCTTGATTCTTCTAAGCTATTAATGTTAAACATTTCCAAGGTCAAGTCCAGCTTCATGAATTTATTAAATTTTTACCTTAAATAGAGAACTATCCTACCTACTACCTGTCCATCTTAATCTACCTTATTTCTGAGGATTTGTACCCTTACAGAGAACAGTCCATGATATTCCTGGTCTCCCCAAATATGAAAAGACTGGTAATGAAAAAAAAAAAAAAAGAAAATTAGACTATTTGCTTGTTTAAAATTCTGCAACAAGGACTACGAGCCAATCTGTGGATAGTTTATACCAGTAGATACTAGATGTTAAATAGAAGTGCCATCTGTCTGAGCAAATTATAAGTTCTATATCTCACTTTTTCTATGTGTGCAAGAGCAGGAATTGCATCCTCATCTACCCCACTGGAATGCATTCACAGCAGCTCCAATATAGCTTAAAAATGCTAGTCTTGGAAGGTGTAGAAAGCCTTCAAAAGGAAATTCTTATCCTAGCATTGCAATTAAAATAGCAATTGCTTTAAAGGATCTCAAAGTTACTGCATCATACTGCCTAAGGTTCTCCTCAGCCCCAGAAATGTTACTACTTTCCAGAAAAACCTACTATTGAAAAAGTTGCCATGATGAAAGGAGATAAAATTCAAAAGAAAGTCTGCAAGATAATGCATTTACCTAAAAACCCTAGCAGAATATATCTGTGGTCCTAGCCTGAACAGTTCATTCTTCAGGGAGAATAAATCCAGAGCTATTATGTAAGAAAGTACATTACAACAGTTCCTCTGGATTACGTGCATATCTAGAGGCTGAACTCTTTTTTTACTCAATACAACACCACAAACAGCAACCTGAAAATGAAAAAAAAATTGTTAAAAAAATACACCGCCACTGCAACACAAGAAGGCGACCACAGCTTCAAAAAAGCTGCCGGAGGTAGTCTCAGTTCCTTCAGCTTTATGCCATCTTCAGACAAACACGTTTTCATTCTGACCTCAGCATTTGTGTGCGTCAGCTCTTCCAGTCCTATTTTTGCTTCACTTCTCTCATCTAACAATATCAATGTCCCAGAGAGTTCTGCCTGTTAAATTTAAGTGTACTTTCCTTAGTGCCTTAGCCTTTTGTAGTGAAGAATTCTCTGTATTATATACGGGTTACATACAGATCTGGAGTGCAACCATGTGTGTTGAATTGCAATTGGTCAAGTTTTTAATTAAATGACTGCTTTAATATTGTTATTTACACCATTTAAAAATAAAATTCCCATAGGATACAAGTTTCATTGTCTTTTGGTTGATCGGAACAGACCACTGCCCTGAGAGCCAAACTAGGCATTATGTACTTTTGTGAGCCTCAACCAGCTCCTTTTAGGCTGGCGTTTTTGTAGACATTACAATCCAATTTAGGATAACAGCACAAAAGCTGTCAAGTCTTTAAGCTAAAATAGAATAGTACTGAAAACTCATGCCCAGACTTACAGTTATTACCAAAACCTGAACTGTACAATGCCATAGAAGACCATCTTTCCCCCCCCCATAAAAGAAGTAGAAACAGGTTGTCTGTAAAGCAATAAAATCACCCTAGATTCATAATTTATTAATACAGAAATCTTACTATCAGTTAAATGACCCCCTGTCCCTTCTGTTTACAGTGATTGTAGTTCACCTCCTACTCCCTCAGGTCAGTTCTTGCAGGAGGCGACAGAGCTTCACAAAGGTCTCGTTCACAAGTACATTCAGTTGTCTGCTAGAGACCCTAATTCTTCCACAGGTGAATATACCCACACACACACACTCCCTTTTTAAGTCTTCTACTGCCAAAAAAATATTTTTGCTAGTCAAAGAGAAGTATGTTTGGACAACAAAGCCTTAGGCAGAATGAGGACAGCAATATACTTCAACTTCTTCTTAGCCACCACATTCTTCTCTTAGACCATTCCTGCCTTTCAGGCTGCAGACTCCTGCAGATTATCAGCATCCTAAATGGTCTCTACCTGCTTGCAAAATGTTGCACGTCTGACTCAATCCCCTCTTCTTTCAAGTGAGGGAACAGTGTCAATCAGGTTTTACATGATCCGAGGATGACTCCTGATCATACAGCTCCTGTATGATTACAGATGGCACTTACACTGAAGTCCTGCCATATGGACTCAGAAACAAGTATTTTCCAGTCTGTTACCAGGCTGATGAGAAGATACCAGGAGACACCCTGGAAATAGTCTCCCAAAACACAGACAGGAAGAGCCCTTTCAGGGTCAAAAAGAGACGCTTTCCTACTCTAGATTAAACACTGTGATGCTGAAGCTGCACTTATACGTGTGTTTCAGGGAAGAAAATGACCCCTTAAAAATAAGCATTTCTCACTTTTCCTTTTAATTCCAACTCCATTTGAATAACAGGTGATGCAGACATTTTTTTTTAAACCAAAGGAAAGATATGAGTTGCAATTGGTCCTTTTAGCTTTTCAATGCAAGCTATATTGCTCAGTAGGAGAATCAAGTTCAAGGCATTGTCCTTTAACCCTTTAGCTGTCTTTGTTTTTAAACTCTTATGAATATCAGTATTTCATGACATCAACTATCAGTAGATTATGTTGAAGTAAAGAACAAAGTGAACTTTGCTAATAACAGTGATTACCGTAATTCTTTTGCTATCTCCAAAACAAAACACGAATGACAGAAAGAATTTATATATATACGAAAACCAAAAATAGTTTATACCAAATATTTTACTTGACGAAGAACTGAGAGATGTTAAATCGTTTTATTCACCAGTCACTGGGTTATCCTGAACTCTTGTCTGATGAATCATAGAACATTTTGTGTTGAAAGGGACCTAAAAGTTCATAGTGTTCCAACCCCCTGTCATTGGCAGAGACATCTTTCACCAGACGGGCTTGCTCAGAGCCCAAATCAACCCGGCCTGGAACAATTCTATGGACAGGGCATCCACAGCTTTTGTGGGCAACCTGTTCCAGTGTCTCACCACCCTCACAGTAAAGAATTGCTTCGTGATATCTAAACTAACCCTACACTCTTTTGAGTTTAAAGCCGTTTCCCCTTGTTCTGTCACTACACACCTTGTAAAATATCCCTCTCCAGTTCTTTGTAGCCCTTTAGCTACTGGAAAGTGCTAGAAGTTGCCCTCAGAGCCTTCTCTTCTCCAGGATGAAAAAAAGCCAGCCAGTCTTTATAGTAGAGGTGCTCCAGCACCCTGAGTATCTTTGTGGCCCTCCTCTGGATTTGTTGCAACAGATCCACACAAAATACATTGCAAAAAGTTCATGAAACCTGAAGGAAAAGAACCTGTCCCACAATGTTAGGATCATGAGCAAATGGCATTTCCTAACCCTTGGAGTAAGTAGTACCTATCTTCTGGAACTAGCCTGCTTGAACAGTCCAAGTACAGCAAAACTGAGCATGGGCCTAAAACACGCAATATTGAACATTCCCAAAGCTCTTAAATAAAGCGGAATTAAACCCTGCAAAATAATTTTTAGTATCCTGCCACAATGCTGTTCTTTTTCAATGTAACTCTATTTCTATCTAGCCAGAAGTCAACTTTATTCTTAGTAAACTTTTCTGTAGAAAAGTAAACCAGGCCACTTTCCACATGTCAGTGTAGAATTACACCTGCATGGCAACAGTACATATAAATAAGGGAGTGCAAAACATTATGTTGAAATCTCTGACAAATTAATCAAGTCTCTCTTTTTGACTAGAATAAACTCACAGGCCAAAACATTTTAAGCACCTACTATATAACATCTGATAGGCTAAACATCAGCTCAGTTTCAAGTAAATTTTGACTTACTTGAAGGCACAAGGTCACCAAAAACTCTCAACTTTCTAAGTTACTAGCTTCTGAAACCTGCTTTTACATCATACTGAATTTCCATGTGAAGCCCTAAGAATGAAATTGTAGAGTTTTCACACATATATTTACCACATGGCTGTTTTGGCAATATCCTGAGTTTTGTTCACAGTGACATCCACCCATGGACCTCATCCTTAGCATTAAACGATTCACAAGTTAGGTCACAACTTTTAAACACTACACAAATTGCTGATTTGTCAGAGTCCAATACTGCCTTCACCAGGTGGGCTGGTTGGGGTGGGATGCAGTTAATTTTCTTCATAGTAGTAGGTCTATGTTTGGGATTTGTGCTGCAAACAGTGCTCTTTTAGATATTTCATAAAAGAAAGTTATAAAAATACAGCCTATATGTTAATATATACTTTACTCAGTCTAGAAGAAACTTGAAGAAACCTAGTGCTACGTGGGTTTTCTGTTTTAGCAGAGTGATATAAAATATGCTGAAATAACAATACAGATGTAAATTACAAGTAGCAAAATACTACACTTGCAATACGTGGTTCGATCACATTACCGATCTGATTCCTATTACTCACCTTTATAATGTGCTCATCATCACAACACTAAGCATCCCCAGTCACCAAGAAGGGATACATGGGCTGAAAAACTATCTCTTCACAATACTTTTGCTACTTGCCTAAATTTTGAACCTCATATTGGGCCGAGTCACCTATTCACTCCTCCCATGCTGGTCTGATTAACTCAGGGAGACATTTACACTCTTTTAATGAACTTTTAGTGGGAGAAGTATTTACACTACCAGTTAATCCACTCAGTTGTTTATCACTGGTTTGTCTAAAGCAAAGGCCTGTCTCTGGTCCTCTTCCCAGGGAGATAAGTCAGCTTTTTTGCAACAACTGTGGTCAGTCACACCGCTCATTTGGAGTTGAGTTTACCCCTGCCCATCTCCTCTGAACCTTCTTCCATTTTAGGGGTTTATCGGTCAGTCACACAACTTTAACAAGGTATTGATAAAAATCACTGAAATTGTGCTAAAAATGACAACCCAAAGTGATACCACTGTTCCAATACAGTCATGGATAAAGCCATGAAGTTGGTGCAACAAACAAAATATCAGCAATGGAAGAGAAAGAGTAAATTAGAGTTTGATGAAGTAAGTGAAACTTGCCATTCTAAACTGCAGATATTTCCATTTGTAAGTAGAATGTTTGTTTACATGGCCTGTCCCAATAAAAGCAACTGGAAAAGCTCCTAGTGACTCTATGTTATCTCAGCCCAACTGTACTAAGGTAGATTATCACAGTATAGTATGAAAAGAGAATTAAACATGCTTAAGAGCTTAAAATCTCATAATCTCTTCCCAACAAGAATTAAAAGCCCAATTTATCCATAACCTATGCATGTTTTAGGCAGCATACAAAATGCTAGAATTATTCCTTATCAAGTAAATTCTATTTGAAAATTTGCACAATACAAAATTCAACATGCCTTTTTGATAACTGTGAAATTGTCATAATTAATATAACAACAGGCTTCATGATACAATTTTTTTTTCAGAATTTCCAGTTCAACACTTTTTCATAATTATTGTGTATTTTTGCTAGAATTACAACACACTGCACCATAAAGTCATTTGTCATAAAAGAAAAGTAGGGTTTTCTTCACTGATTTCAGCATCATGAAAGTAGCTCAGGTGCTTAAATTTTTGCCTTATTTTTGTTTTCCATCCCCCATCTCCACCTGTTTATTTCATTAAATTTAATTTTGAATTGCATATATGAAAACTGTTACAGAGCATAAGAACATGAAGTCTTTAGAAGCTGATCTTCAATCACACTTTCAGAAAAGAAACACACTGAGGAATATCTGAGATAGAATCTACAAACATGCTGGCACTTTTAGAAGCGTGCATGAAGCAGGTAGAACTGAATTTGAAAGGACACATTTATGAGTCTCTAGGGGTGAACACCATTTCATACCCCTATAATCTATTTTGAAACAAGCAAGTTTATCTTAAGACAGCATTAATATTATAATTACAATAGTATCTTGGATTTTCCTCTTAAAAGTCACTCGGAAAAAGCCAAGGTGATTATGCCTTTGCCTGCAGCTGCAAATGTTAGTGTGCTGCATCCAGCTCTTAATCCCTCTTTGAGTGCAGACAGATCACAAACACCACACCACGCCTGTGGTACAGTGCTTGCTTCTCTGATTGATGACATCTATTAAGCTATCTGCTGCTCCTCTATTGCCTCTCTACACTTATTCAATTCTTTCTGCTCAGACAGACTGCATATTTAGCTCTTTCAGGACATCGACTATTTTGCTTTTAACTACATCAACTGCCAGACTACAAAGGACAGACTTCTCACTAAATTCATCATTAAAACCATAATACGAGGGAAGGGAACACTCTAAAATGATGCAGGCTTCCAGTGATTAGAATAGTTAAATTCTCTGCTTTTAAGTAATGCTCTCCCTTTACAAACCTAGATCTTAAGCACACAGACTCTCAATTTACAACTGTTTCTATATAAATTTAATAATAAGGACAACTTAACAATAAGGACTGTTGAAGTCAAACTACAAAGAAAAACAGTGACCTGAGAGAAAATAAAAAAAATCAGTCCCTATCCTCAGCTCTTCAGCTACAGGCTTGCTGCTTACTCACTGCCAGCAGGCTAGAAGTTTTTTCTTTTATAAACTAAATTCTTTAGACACTTGGTCATATTTTTCCAGGAACTCAGCATCACAGTTCACATCTCCTTGTGCCGTAATGACAAACCATGAGAATTGTATGAACCGCTGTGAAAAGGTGACAAAAACTGTTGTGGGTTTGCCCCAGCCCCCCTGGGGCTGAAAGTAGTTTTTTCCCAGGTGGATTTCTGGAGAAAAAGCCAATCAGAAGTTTTAGTAACGCCTCTGCCAATTACATATTTAAGAAGACGGAAGAGAAAGTTGTGGCGCAGAAGGAAATGGAAGAGCCAGTGCAGCATCTGGCCCTGTTTGGGCCCGGGAGGGCACCACCCTCACCCCCGGCCAAGTCTGGCCCGGGCAAGGGGGTATAACAGAATAGAGAAAAAAAAAAGTCAAACTTTAGAGAAGGACTGCCTGGACAAGAAATACTGCAGAGGGAATTCCAAACAGAAAGAGAGATAATGGAACTTCCAAGGTCAAAGCTGGCAGCCTCAGGAGTGAGAGGAGAAAAGCCGCGAAGGGAGGGGGAACTCCTTCTCTCCTGGTCTCGCTCTCTCTCCCTTCAGCAGGGAAGAGACTGAAAATAAAAATCCCTGCCACCTGTAGAAGATTGCTGGGGAGCGGAAGCCCCCTCTGCAGCTCCTGAAGGAGCCCACGCCGGAGCAGAGTGGATGAAGTAGATGTGACTCCATGGGAGGCCTAGATGAAACAGAGTCCTGCTGGAGACCTGTGGCCCATGGAGAGAGAGACCCACGCTGGAGCGAGACGGCCCGGGTAGGATGCTGGGATCTCAGCGAGGGATCCATGGTGGTGCAGCTGAATTTGTGACCCTGAGGGACAGCAGAGAATGGAAGAAGGTAGACTCACATTAGAGAGGCCCATCAAAGACTGTTTCGGGTGAGGCAAGATCCCACAGGAAACAGGGGTGGACTCAGAAGCCATTATCCCTCGTCATCCTGTGGTGAAGATCCACGGTAGACAAGTGTCCCCTTGCAGCCCATGGAAGACCCTTCAGGGCCTGGGTAACCCCCCAGCCTCTGGTCTTAGCCCAGGACGGGCATAGGCCCAGCAGGAGGCTGACATAGAAGAGAGAGAGAAACAGTTCCAGCTGCAATGAATCGGAATTGTCATCCTAGAGATAACAGAAGAAGAACTTTTGAGTGCTACAAAATTATTTAAAAGACCTGGAGCTCCAGAAATGGAAAAGAGACTGCTTCTCCTCCTGAACTGATAAAAAAGGGGGAGGGGTATTTTTTTGTAAATACATACTACTTTAGCCTAATTAGAATTGTTGCAGATATAGTTCTTTAGTTTTTATTTCGCTAGTAATAAATCCTAATATTGTTTTCTCCAATCAGATCTCTTTTGTTTACATAAACCTTCTCTCAGCTTATAGCAATTGTGTGGGGGTAAGAGAATTTGGCCTAGAGCAAACCCACAACAAAAACTCTTGAAGTGCTGAAGCTTGAGACTTGAAGAACACTTGAACATGATAAACTTAATAACACAATGAGTGACAAAAGTTATTCCAAAAGCTTTCCAGTGCTCTGGGAGAATTAATATTCCGAGATGTGGAACTTTTTGAGGCATAATTAAAGGGGAAAATCTTACGCTGGTAGTCAAAATTTACAACTTTCTAAAAATTACTGGCGAGTAATTCACTTGCTTCAAAACTGACTAAAGAAACCCCAATAGCACATAGTGTTTTCTCTCTAATGATTGTGTGGGTAACTATGCACTTTTATTCGGTATTTAGACTATAATGATTTTCATTAATTACGAGCTATGCAAATGAAGATACTCATGTTTTGCTATGCATAAATATTGAAGACTGTTTATTTCATTCAAACTAGTATGTGTTAAAAAAGACTTTTTCTACACTGAACTATAAAGATGTACAGAATCTATTAGACTTTACTGATTTAATGACCAAGAATTTATAAAAAAAAACCACGACTGTTGGCCATGACTACCTATTTGACACTTGTCCTCTTACACGACTAGTTCCAAGTGCTGTGGGAAGGTAAGAATCCTGTGTTGGGTACAAACCAGACTCTTCTATCTTCATTAGCTGTTAAATTTTTATTGCTGCTGCAATTAACGTTTTTCTCGGCAGTCTAACAGTTACTCAACCCCATTTAAAATGTTAATTAATATTTCAATCCAGTGTCCACCCATGGCCACAATTCACACACCAGCATTCAGTGGTGAACTTCCTATTTTTCAGGTATTTTGAATGATAAACCATTGGAACCTCCTAGAGGATAAATGGTATATTTATGCAACGTATCCTGCATCAGCTCCTCACACCTAGCTGGGGACTTTGGACAACCAAAGTGGTTTTTTCTATCTTCAAATCTAATTAAGAGCCTAATTTTCTGTCAGAGTGTGCTTAACTAAATGCCAGGTCTGAAGCTACAGGTTCAAGCTCCAGCCAATGAAAATGAGGCTGAATAGAAAATATACCAATTAAATTTCTACTGAAATGAGGGATTACACACCAAGTACTGTAAGTTTTGCGGTGACCTTAAAGAGCACACAGTATATTCTATTATAATTACATCTTGTACCCTATTTGATAACTGTTCTGGTCATGGAGTTTGCAAGCAGCTACTATATACTGTGTTTCATATAATGATTCTTATAGTTTAGGAGTTTCTGTAAACTTAAATATTATTGACTGCTGCTGAGATGGTTAAAGTTGGTTCAAAAAAAAATTGTGTGTTTCAACATTTCTTTTTACATTCAAAAGTAAAGCAATATGGTATTTTAATTTATTTTTCATCTTCTATTTGCAAAATTTACCAATTTCAGAATCCTTGACTTTGGAATTCTAAAATTTCAACATAAAAAAGGAGATATTTCTTTTAGAAAAGAAAGGGTATTGACTGATATCCAAAAACTGGTCTTTGCCTTTTAAGTTTTATGAAAAGTGAAACATCAACTGTACAAAGAGTCATGGAGGGAAAAAAAGCAAACTACTAACTGTTTAAAAAGTAAGAGAAAGAACAGCAAACTTTGAAAAATGAGATGTTTCCCAAATATGTTTAGAGAAAGAGAGAAGGAAAGAGAGAGAGTAATCTAGTCTATTGAGTCATACACCAATTGACTCAGTGGCCACCGTTACGCTTAATCTTGCTCTGCTGTTTTTTGGCACCTTAAATATTGAATTCTTTCCCAAAGAGTGGCATGACTTCAGCAGTTGTAGATAAAGCATACAACACGCTATTTTCCTGCAAAGGACAGCCTGGACTTTTTTATCTTCAGTCCTTACCTGCACTGTAGCAGCAAGGGGGAAACTCTAGACAGCACACAGCACTGAGCTAGCAGCTGGTTTCTGCCTTTTACATACCTCAGTGAAAGTACCTCCATGCCCATCCACCTTCAGCTGATCTCTTACCAACCACAGCCCCCAGGCAGGATGTTGGTTTTTTTTTTCCTCAGTTTCATGAGAGTTTAGAATTAATTGGCACTTTGCCCTTCAATAACATAGTCACAATCTAGAGACCATTTCTAATGTACAGAATGGTAGGGGATATTTACAGGTCTCATTACATGATCACAAAGCAGAAGTTAAGAAAATCCACAGTGTTAGAAATAAATCCCAAGGAGAAAAAATATGGAGTCAAATTCTTGAATCTGAGCTACTAAATATTTGTTTCGGTTTGGAACCATGTTTGGCTGAAGGGCAAAACTAAGCAAGGCTCTTCAGAATTCTCTCTCACTAGAACCAAAAAGAAAAGTCAGCCTCAGAAACTTGCTTAAAATCTCAGTGAAGCAGAACCTCAACTAACCCTTCCTATGACAAGGCACAATTTCTTCCCCTCTGACGAAGTGCAATTATTGTTACAGCAGAGATTTCATTTTAAATACTCTTTTTATAAAGTCTCAGGGGTTTTTCTTCTTTCTTTCTTTTTTCTTTCTAGTAGTGAATACTACTAAACTAAATTGCAGCTTTGCTAGAAAATCACTTCTCCAGTAGCTCAACATTACTTAGAGAAAATCTACACCATGCCCTGTACTACAACACAGTTCCAAAAATACACAGAAAAAAAAAAAGGCCTATTCACCATAAAAAGTGTGATCTGCTTTTATCTCCATTTTGCTGTTGTTTTTTTTGCAGTAAACTACCACTGCGTGCAGACAGAGTAATTTCCCAATTTCTGTCTTTCACTGGAGATTTCAACCAGGTGCAAAAAAATCAATGATGTTTCATGAAAAACACGTGTATGCTGTAGATCAGCACTAGGACTTGCAGGCTACTAAAATCCATTGCAACACAGTAATAAAAAGAATCACATGCAAAATTAAAACAATAGTTTCTCTCCTCTTATTATAGTTAATATAAACCCTCTGCATAGGAACAAAATTTTATTCTCACTGTCAAGTTACATTGTTTTTCAGAGCATTGTTCACAATGCATAGAACTACCATTAAAATATTTATAATTTCTGTGAAAATACTTTCTATGAAATTTTTAAATATGCATATATTCATGCACAGAGTTCTAAAAATATACAAAAACTTTCTTTTCGCAAGAAAGCACCACAAACAAATAATAAAAAATCTAAAACTGAAAATGCGTGTGAAAAAAGGAATTTATAGCTTCTGATTTGCATTTAATAAAGAGTTTGAAGCAACTCTATTATTAACATTCTTTATCTGATTCCACAAATAAAGGTTCTTTTGTGTTAACATATTTTGCTAGACTTTAACATGTCAAAGCAGACCAATTTGTGAATTAAGTTCTTGAAACAGATACTTTTCATGTCTAGGAATAGAATAAAATGAAGAACTCAAGTACCCAACTGCAAAAGATCTGTCAACAATTCTTTTATAAAGGCCCATTCTCAAGAGGTTACAATTATCACAGCACGACATTTTTTCAGGAAAATAATTTTACCCTAAATAGCTTTTTGGCTTATAGTTTTGGGGTTGTTTTTTTTCCCCTCTCTTTAATTGAATAATGACAGTTCCCATATCTATAAGAGGAAAATTACACATTACTTACCACTCACCCTTCTCTCAACAACCTGAAAAGAAAGGACCATAGGATAGGTCTAGATTTCACTCATTTCAGCTTCTCTGATATTTGAACTGAAAGCTTCAGATTAACACAGTGTCATAAAATCTAATAATAAAATTTAGAGGTAGACTCCATTATCATTCTCTGCTTTGAAGATTTATCTGTGCTTTAGATCACAAAAAAAATCTGGCTTTAGAGTAACTCTTACGGGCTAATTAAATGAACCTTTTTCTTCCATGTATGTACTCCCTCAAAATATGTCAATAATGCAAAACATCCACCGTTTGGGGAAGGTTTACCCTCTTCTTCATGGATTGACTCAAAATTCCCTCAAGACAAAGGCAAGTCATCTGCACATTAGCATCCTAAATCACCAGGGAGAGCGTGGCAAGGCTCTCCTGTTGCATGTTGTGAAAACTATTTTTACAGAATTCTGGAAAGGGCAGAAATAATAAATAATGGCCAGTCTTCACGAACGAAGAACCGGGGAAGGTCTTTACACCTTCCAGCCTGCGCATTGGATTTTTCAGG
>JAYRBT010000177.1:927344-985151 GCA_036023395.1 Myiotriccus ornatus
CCCTGACCAGGAATCGAACCCGGGTCTCGGCGGTGACAGCACCGCGTCTTAACCACTAGACCACCAGGGGCTCCCTGGCAGAAATAATATTAATTTAATTTAAGTCTCTTGCTCTTTTTGGAAATGGAAACAAACGGACATATTAACCACAGAATCACAAACTATTCTGAGTTGGAAGGGACCCCCAAGGATCATTGAGTGCAACTCCTCAGGGCCCTGCACAGGACAGCCTTGAGAGTCACACCGTGTGCCTGAGAGTGTTGTCCAAATGCTTCTTGAACTCCGTCAGGCTTGGGGCTGTGACCACTGCCCTGGGAGCCTGTTCAGTGTCCAGCCACCCTCTGGGGGAAGAACCTTTTTTCTAACTTCCAGCATAGACTTCCCCTGACACAACTTCAGACCATTCCCTCAGGTCCTGTCACTGGTCAACACAGAGGAGAAGGGATACAAAATATTTTCCATTCTTCTGAAACTTCATATTTTTTAATTTTACATTATCCTCAGAGTTCTGTCACATGCTCTCTAGACAAAACACAGTTTTGAAAGAATGGCATGTAACAAATGCTGGAAATACTCTTAATCAGCTACATTTTTCTTCACTTTAGAAAGAAAAAAAGAATTCCAAACATTAATTGTTTACATTGCTGAACTGTTGTACTTCCTTTGCAAACACAGCTCTTCAGACAATGTGAGGCTGGAGCACATGACAGGTTTAAAGACCTACCATTTCTAGTACCTTGTTAACTCAGGTTTTTTTCTGTACGCTGCAGACAACTTAATCCTTTCCATACAAAAATTCTCAAGGTCTTTTTAATATGCAACAGCCATGAAGCCATTTTTCCTTGCTATTTTCTCCCGAATCATAAGTGCACTTGGCAAGATCTCAAAGCATACATGGCTGCTGACGCTTCGTACACTGGCAGAGAAGGTGAAGGTTGAATCACTCTAACACTTAGGAATTGATTTGGTATAGCTTTTACAGGTTTGGAAAAAGCTGCTCGCTCTCCCAGCTACAGAAATGTTATACTATACCCTTATAGGCTGAAAGAGATGGAAACACATGATTTACGAAGAAAGCCATTGTGCTGCACCGTGCACTCTATTCCCCGAGCCTTGGCAACAAAGAAGGGGTTGAGCCGCCTTTGTGGGAGGATGGTTATTGAATTGCGCACCTGGAATGCACAAGACCTTTCTGTCCTTCATTTATTGCTGTGGGCATCAGGAATGAATGAAGCAGGGGAAGACAGATTGTTCTAATACTTAGTTTCCCAGCAGATAAGCACCAGAGACGGGGCACTCCTTCCCAGCTTCAGATAGACCTTCAGGTATCTTTTGAATTCTGGAAGGAGTTTATTTATACTCAGACTTCTTAAAATAAATACTGCTTCACTTTCAACTGTCTCAGAGTAACAGCATCGCTCTCTCGATGTACCAAAGCAGTACATTCATTGTCTTGCCGAGGGCCATAAACTCCCTCTTGCCTGGGGGCTTTACGAAGATCCCGCTTTAAGTACTATCTTGAATTACTTCTTCCTCCTCCTCCTCCCTTCAGAGCTGCCGCAGACCGGTCTGCAGTCCCCTGCTGAGCCCCCACCTCCCCCCTCCTTCCACTGCTCATATCTTTCATCTTTCCCAGGGGCATCTCCTAACACCAAACACCTGGGTCTCTGCCAGCTGGGAGAAGAGCTCTGCCTGTCCCGCTCCTTAGGCTCCTACTCACAGTCCCGAAAGAAACAAGCAGTTGGGAATGCTTCCCATTACCTATGGCAATATTCATCAGCTATGTCTAAAGATTAAGCAGCTACGAAACAAAAACCTCTAGGGATTCATGAACAATTCAGAATACTGAAAAAAAAAAAAATAAATAAAATAAAAGCCTTCAGCCACAGAGAAAAGAAGCTCAGCAAGCAAATAGAATTTATAGATGTCTTTCCTCAGATTATAGAAAAAATGATATTTAACTCAGGGTAGCTACTGCAGGGAACTGGTTGGTAGACATGGAGGGGTTTTGGTTTATTATTGATTTTTAAATGGTCTTCCTTCAGAAAATAAACAGCAAAAAATGTTATATCTTGTAGAGTTTTCCCTTTCTTTATATAAGATACATTTTTAAATTTTTTTAAAGAATGATTTTCAGATTTATTTTCCCCAAGTAACCATTTTTTTTCTCTGACCTCTTTCATCTAGTTTATATTAGTAATGTTTTTCTCTGAACATAATGTGGAAAAGGAGTCCTTTCCAGGTGCTGCATTTTTCTTTTCTTTTATAGATTTGGACATCAGATCCTGAGGAGGATTTCTCTTTTTCCCAAACCACATTCAGAGTGCTCCTTGTCAGTTTTACTAAGCTATGACTAGCAACATTTATCTGACCTAAGCACCAAAGAAGATGTCTCCAGAGCATCTCGTTCCATCACAAGATCCATTTGTGAGGCAGGTCCTCATGTGGCATAATTCTGTAAACTAAAAATAAAAAAAAAAAAAAAAAAGGGAGAAATAAGCCTGTATTCCAGAGCTCCCAAGCTGAACTCAATATTTTAGCTGACACAATTACTTTTTCCAGCTAATAAGTTTCTACATCATCATAGGAGAAGAGAGGTGTTGTAACAATATTAATTCACTTTTCTTAATTAGATGTGGGCATTTTCACTAAAATGTGCTTTGCTCTTTATGGTTTAGAACTAGTCAGCTGAGTCTTTACAGTCTTTAATGTGCCAGTTAAAAGACATGTAATTATGAAAGAAAAATTTATAGACAGCCTTATCTGCATATGATTCCTTTAATTCATGTGCCTAACTAGGAATGTCTGAAGAAAACCCACTTCTCATACTTGAGTAAAAAAAACCCCACTGTGGGAGAGATACATGCTATTACTATGGTGAGAATACTTAAACTACTCACATACTGTCTTTGTAAAGTACCTGTCATCATCCCCTGTTAACACCTCCAGGAAAGGACTGCCACAAATCTACTTTATAACTAGAATCACGGTAATTTTTCTGCAGAGGGTGGTGATTTTCAACTACAATACAGACTGAGTCACTACTCAGAATTGCCTTAAATGTTTCTCATTTTCTTCAAATATTACCTACCTTGGCTATGAAAATCATATCAAAACATGCTTTTCAACCATTACATTTAAGCACACATCTGTTGAGCTTTGCTACCACTATGGTTATGATGATAGTAAAGAATACTTTCCAGAAAAAAATGTTATGCTATGACTCACATCGAGTTGATAATAATATGGAAGTCAAAATGCAGTCAATTGTCCCCTCACAATCTAATTTTTTTTCAATTTGTGAAGTCTCACTTTAAAGGCATTTAGCCTTCCTGTTGAGTGGAGGGTTTTTTAAAATAAAAATTCAAATAAGACAAAGTTTTTTCAGGACATCATTTTGAACATCATCTTATAAACTAGTCCTGGTACAACACTCCTTTCTAGAGGGTAGGAGAAAACTAGTTGACAAGAATGCTTCCTTGCAATCTAGCACAACATAGGAGAAATTCACTTGTATTCTTTTATTGTGGGCTTTTTCAACTGCTCCTAGAATGCAACACAGCAAAACCAAATTTGTTGAGATGGCCAAGGATCCGAGCAACAGTAATACCTTTACCTGTTTTGTTAATCATGTCTCAGACATCCAACAGCTATTAATTTATTTTTGTATTTCTTCAATGTTCATAACCTCTACAGATTTATATAATAAAAAGAAAAAAGGGCTTGTTGCCACTGTGCTTTCTTCTCTGTCTAGACTTTAGATTATGGCTGTATTGCTGAGCAACTCGTTACCTGCCAAATATTTCCTCTGTATGCCCCAAAAAATGAGAAGAAAATTAATAAATAAATAAACAAATAAATAAGCACGGATTTCCCTCAAAATTATTGCCCAATCAATTTCACAGCATTCCACAGAGGTCTTTGTATCCAGCATGTCTCGCACAGCATTAATAAAAGTACAGATTTGATGTATTCCCTCGTGCTTAGCCACGAGAAAGAGGTGGAGTGCCTGGGCAGCTCTGCCCGTGAGTCACAGCACAACTCCCTTCGTGTGACCCAGACTATCTCAGCAGCTTTGGCCAGGGTGCTGAAGGAATGGAAATGAGATCATCTGTGTCAGCCCGACTTCCCAGCCGACCACCACCCGCAACCCAGACTTGACAGCGGGACATACGGCGCTTTTTACCCTCAAATAATCTCCTAGGGGTCAGGTGCATGAATGTGAAGTGTTCACCTGGCAGGCCCTGAGAGGTACCGCTGTCTGATAGACGACTCAAACTTCTGGTTCCTCCTCCCCATGTCTGTGACTACGCTGGCTGTGTGATGGAGGCAGAGGAAGTTGTGCTGATGGGAAAGGTGTCGAGGAATGTGCCTCCTACCCGGGCTCCTTGACCTTCCCTAGGGGCAATGCCTCGATGCTGCAGGAGGCATAACCCTGTCCCTGCTGGGGCACAGTGCTGGATGGGATATTAGAGCCCAGAAAAATTTAGAGAGCCTTACTTTGAATAAGTGAACTTTCCTCGGAGTCTCCCCTTTTCCTTCTGGCAATCAAAGACATTCCCTGGCATGTCACTATTGCTTGTTGTTCCTAATTTATACTTTGGAAGTCTTAATTATAATAACATACACTTGAGATCTAATCAGTTTTCATCATCACAGCACGTAAACATACCTGCTTATGTAGTAAATATGTCTTATGCAATTATAGAAATTAGAAGCTGTTAATAAATTCCTATAAATGGTAATTGATACTATCGTAATTTTACCATCTGATATAAAAATAATCTGCATCCAAAAAAATTATGGAAAATAATTTAATTTTGACAGAATATGGGATGTATACTCTGAAGGTCTTTAAACCAACTTCTGTTAAACTGAAAAATACTAAGTTTTTAGAAGTATATTGGGCACTGCCCCTCCCTTGTGCTTAAAGCATGAACCTTATTCAAACCTCACAAAAACTTAACCTGTGATCATCTCCATCATTTTAGTTGACTATTCTGCAGCAGTACATAAAATGGACCAGATCAGTGAATAATCCCAACAACAGAAGAATGGAAAGCACCTTTAAGTATTATTATAACATTTCACCAATAATGTTTCCATATGAAAAGTGTCTCTGCACTTAGAAAATACTTGAAGACAAATACTGTCAGATAAACAGTACTTGAGAAAGGAATTCTGACATCTTCCATGGTACCCCACAGAAAAGTCATGAAAAACTCATTCCTGAAAACCATTTCAACAGAGCACGAATGTGATACTTCTGCCAGCAGCAAAGAAGGCACAACAAAAAACCTGGGTTGCTGAAAGGGCTTTGTGAACCTGTATAACACCATGGATTTAACAGAGTTATCTTGAAAAGGTGACGAATACAGAGTCTGTCACCATGCAAACTCTATGACATATGGCCAATAGATTGTTGGTAAATATTTAATAAAATGAAACATTAGTCCCTGACGTAAAACCTCTACTATACAAAGAGGCAAAGGTACAGCAACAAAGCACGTGCTCTTTTTTGACAATGGTGCTGTGTTTCAGGTTGCCCGTATCTACAGACCAAAATTAAAGCTCAGTCTGTTACCACAGTGTAATACAACTCAGCAGGAGAGGCCTCTGTAGATTTTCTTTTTAGTTAAACCTGGCTTCTATGGTTCAACAGCTTGACAGCAGTATATTGCTTTTGCTGGAACATCTGTCCTTCAAGTCATTACTATTCCTCCTTTAAAATCTTTACCGTAAAAGCCCGTAGAGTTTGGGTGTTGGATTTGTTTGGGTTTTTCCCTTTATTAATATCTTATACTTTGTATGAGGTTAAGATGCACATATAGCACAGGATTGGTGCTTCTAAACAGAAAATTATAAAACATACCTCAATTTGCTAGTCACCACCGCATATGTGATAGAAGACTAGATTATACAGAGGACCAATTAACTTTTTCCTTTTGAGTTGTGATTTAAAATCAGAATTAGTAGTAAAATTAGTTTAACAGCTTCAGTTCCAGGAGAGCTCCAGAAAATTCAGCAGCTCCTTTAACAACTGGAATGAACTGCCAGAATGCAAAATGAACACATTTAGACGTAGCATGCCAGAATTATGTGCGACACTGCCAATCCAAATCCTAAAATCACAGATGGTTTTAAAAACCTTTACTTTTACCAGTAATGAACATTGAGGTCAGGGTCTGTTTTTTTCAAGTTTTCATATTTTTGCACACTTAGGGTCACACTTATTTAAGCATATTCTAATTTTAGACCTAAGTACCATCAGTATAATTTCTTCAGTAAAAACAAAACAACCAGTGTAATTTCTTGATTTCTGCAGCTGAGTTTTTGAGATACCAAATTCCCCAAACAAAAAAACTTAAAAAGTGGTACAACATAAAAAGATCCACAGTACAAGATCCATTATGAAGGCTGACAATTGGCAACATTGTACGTGGAAAGTATAAACAGTGCTTGCCAAATTTCTGTGATGGAATTAATCAGCCATCAGACATGTTTGTCTCGGCCCATTTGCTGCAACTACTTTATTATCCTCTAGAAGCAGTAACTTACTGCTATACAGACCTACTACAGACAAGTCAGCACTTGAATGGATAAATATGTGAACGGATATGCTGGAAAAATTGCCTGTCTTAAAAGCTGTTATCCACTAACTTTTTTTTTTTTTGGACAAATTCACACTTCACTATCAGCATTACAGATGAAACATTTGTGAAGTGTTTGAATTCTCCTTGTCTAGCAAAATAAAGGCACGATATTTTTTTTTTCTTTCTTCCATTAAAAAAAGAAAAAAGGCAACATCTTTTTGAAAATAAATTCACTCAGCAGGGCAACAGTATTTCTTCAGGACAGTCAAATCCCAAAACTGCAATTATATCACTTTGTATAATATTGTAATTCTTAAACACTCCACACAGTGCTATCTCATTGGAAGTTATTTTCTGGTCAGCTTACTTATTTCAGCGCCTCATTACTCATAGTCAAAATTTCAGTGAGACTAAGAACAAACACACATGTAACACTGAAAAAAAAAAAAAAATTCCTGGCATCAGTTCAAATTAGTAATAACATTTTGAACATTTGTTATTTAAGTTTGTTTAATTCTTTCCATCTTTAAATGTGTAACAAGGCAACTTGTCCTATTCATCATCATGAGATCTTTCATTATCCAATCATGTATCAAGAAAACATGAAAAAGTCACATTACAATAGCATCTGTTAATGTGTTTAGAGCTCTGCAGTTCCTAAAGCCAATGCTGAATGCAGAGACCACTAGATGGCATAAAGTAATAAATATAATGAGAAAAACCATAAAGAACCCCCTGATTTCTTTTATAGCATTTACTGATTTCCTTTATGATAAAAATCACGCACTGAGAGAACTAATTTCTGTTTACTGAAATACTAATCAGAATTAATACCTTTTTTCTTCTACACACAAAGACCTATGAGGGAATGCTGAGGACACAAGCTTATCTAAGGAAGTCAGGTAATGTCAATATGAAGGTTATAAATACACCCTCAACTCTACCATTTAAGATTACCTATTCTGTTACAACATTACCACATATCCACACATTAATTCAAATATAACACAAGACCATAATTTAGGTTTTTATAAACAGATTTCTTCACAAAAAGAAAGTAGCTTTTTTCTTTCTTAATATTCAAAGGGCCTATGACTCACACTCTGAAGAAAAGAAGCCTCAGAGGAGACCTTATATCTCTCTACAATTACCTGCAAGGAGGCTGTGGTGAGGTGGGGTTCTGCCTCTTCTCCCAGGCAGCCAGCAACAGGACAGGGGGAAACTGCCTCAAGTTGTGCCAGGAAAGGTTCAGGTTGGATATTAGGGAAAATTCTTCACTCAGAGAGTGGTTAGGCATTGGAAAAGGCTCCCCAGGTGGAGTCATAATCCCTGGAAGTTCAGAAAAAGAGTGGACGTGACACTTCACTACATGCTTTAGTGGGTATGGTGGTATTTGGCACAAAGGTTGGACTTGGTGATCTCACAGGTCTTTTCCAACTTTAACGATAAGACATCTTTGCTAACAACTTAACAAGAGATGTTTAAGATCGAGACCTGGTCTGTAAAATTTCTCAAGCCCTCACGAACCTCTCCCAGTCACCACAACCATTCAAAACCATCCTGGCCTTGTCAGCACATCAGCCCCCTCCCTCTTAACACGCAAGTACATCCCATCAAGTACCACGGACTTGCGTACATCCTTTGTGTTTTTAGAAGTCCCTTGATTTGATTCTTTTATACCAAGGTTTAATGGGTTGACCCTGGCTGGAGATGCCAGGCACACACCAAAGCCACTCTATCACTCCCCTCCACAAGTGGACAGGGGAGAAGATTCATGAGTTGAGACAAGGAGCGGGAGAGGTCACTCACTGAATACCGTCAGGGGCAAAACACACTCAGCTTGGGGATATTAATTGAATTTATTACTAACAAAATCGGAGCAGAACAACGAGCAGCAAAAAAAAAATCTTAAAAATGCCTTCCCCCCACTCCTCCCCTCAAGAGGCACAAGGAGAAGGGAATAGGGGTTACAGTCAGTTCATCACAGGTTGCTGCTGCCACTGTTCAAGGAGAAGAGCCCTTCCCCTGCTCCCCGTGGGGTCCCTCCCACGAGACAGTCTTCCACAGACTTCTCCAATATGAGTCTACCCCACAGGCAACAGATCCCCATGAACTGCTGCAGTGTGGATCATTTTACCACAGAGTCCAGTCCTTCAGGCACCAACTGCTCCAGTGTGGGTTCCCCACAGCGTCACAAGTCCTACCAGGAAACCTGCTCCAGTGTGGGCTCCTCTCTCCATAGGTCCAGAGGTCCCTGCCAGGAGCCTGCTCCAACACTAGCTTGCCATGGGTCCAAAGCCTTTTTTCAGGCATCCACCTGCTCCAGCACGGGTCTCCTCCATGGGCTGTAGGTGGATCTCTGCATCTCAGGCTGCAGGGGAACCTCAGCTCCAGTGCCTGGAGCACCTCCTCCCGCTCCTTCTCCACTACCTTGGTTTCTGCAGAGTTGTCCCTCTCACACAATTCTCACTTTGCTCTTCCTCTGGCCACAATATTTCTGTGTAATAACTTTTTATTCCTTCTTAAATATGTTATCACAGAGGCACTACTACCATTCCTGGGCTCAGGTGTGTCCACCCTGGAGCCAGCTGGCATTGACTCTGCCAGATATGAGGGAAGCTTCTGGAAACTTCTCACAGAAGCCACCCCTGTAGCCGCCTTGCTACCAAAACCTCGCCATGCAAACCCAAAACACAAAGGTGAATCTTCCTTGCTCAAGACTTTCCTGCTGGTCTCTGGGATTTCTGAGGGAAAAACCCTAGCAGGAAAGGCCAAGGAGAGTGAAGCATTCAGTACCTCAGCCTTTTCCATGTCCTTTATCACCAGGTCTGCTGTCCCATTCCACAGAGGACACACATTTTCCCTAGTTTCCTTTCACTGATAATATATTTAAAGAAGCCCTCCCAGAGAATCTCTCACTGGATTAAATTCCAAGTGAGATTTGGCTTTCTTAACTCTGTCCCTGCACACCCAGGGGAAGAAGGAAAAGAAAACTAATTATTTATGTAATTAGTTTAAACACTGGGTGGTGTGCTGAGGGTTGTTTTTGTTTGGGTTTTTTTCATTTATTTTATATTTTCTTATAAAATTGTAACTTCGTTTATTGTGAATGTTATGAACCAATGTTTTTATGTGCATTTAAGCTCATTCAGGCTCAGTCTAATGTGATTTAAGATAACTAAGCAGCATCATCCCTCACCTCAGGTCATGACAAGTCAACAAAGCAACACCCTTGGGGCACTTTACCAGTACCCCCAGCACTCCAGCTCAACCTCCATTGTTTCCAAAAGGTAGGGTTACAGCTGAACTGTTTAGGCCAAGGAGAGAAAAGCCTTGGAGGAGTCAGGAGAAGAAAAAAAGGTTTCAATATTGCTTACACTAAATTCTCTCTGGAACGCAGGAAGGAGTTGAAACACTGCAGGAGTTATGGATATTCCACTTTTGAAGTACAGCTGAAATTTCTGATTTCTGTATTTACCCACTGCCTCAGTTCAGCACTTCTATGCCTATATGCTAATCTTTTATATTCCACTGATACCATCTGTAACACTGCTGGTGCCAAGACAGAGCAGGGTCCAGAACTAGGGACCAGAATGCTTATGAAAATGTTTGCTCACCAGACCAGTGGTTAAGTGAAAACTTCATAACCTTAGATGATGCTTTTTCAGAATGTGCTGCTTCACTTCTACTTTTAAATGGTTTCTGTAGCTGAACCTGACAGTTGAAAAGCCGGGGACTTCCAAAGACAACTTTATTTCCAGGAAACTAGGACAACTTTTCATTCAAAATTGAATTATGCTTTTCCCTCTATGTATATATCTAATCCATATATATATACACACACACACATATTCCTCATGCTTCATGTACGTATTATTCAAATATGTAAATGTCTTAAAATGTGCACGTGAATATTCACATGTTTCCATTACATGTTTGTAATAGTGACAAGTTCTTCAGCTTGTCAGTTAGACTGTTCCACAACATGAAGCTTATTTCTAGGTGGTAACCAACAGACCCCAACACTAGATGTAATTACCGGTAGCGGCCAAATTGTTACAAGATTTCAGACAGAAAGTAGAATGGTCTCATAAATATCTTCTATGTCTGTTTTTCTCGCTGTCCTGTTTCTAACTGTGTAAATGCACGAAGCTATTAGTGCATCTACACAATTTTTGGTCATCTTCAGTGGTGTTTAATTAGCTGTTCCATGTACCCTGCAAAGCTATTTCCTGTATGCTTTCCCTGCATGCTTCCCTGTATGCTGCATGTGTTCGTTCCCTTCCCTGTTTTTATACATTCCCTTTGTGGGAATTCCTTTTGGTTCTTACTTACCTTGTGTTGAAGTGTTCTTTTACATGCTACTTAAAACCTTTCAGCAAAGAGACACTGAAGATGTGGCAACAACATGACTCTTCCTGTGAAGAATAAGTCAGATTTGGTACCTTCATGTTAGTTGTTCAGGCTCTGTTTTTATAAATGCCCCAATTATCATAATAGATTAAGGATTTTAATATCTTCTAGATCTCTGCTTACAGAGCTTCAAAATTAATTTAGGCATGAGAAGTGTCAATCTCTTTGACTAATCAAATTAAAGCCCATTTGAAATTGAATCATTTGGGGCCATTAACTTTTTAATAATTGTTATTACCATAAAAAAATAAGACACAGCTGAGCTGTCATTGTTCTGCCTCTGATGTGCTGTCCTCAAAGGTTGTGCCTATCCAAGCAAATTATTATATCATGAAACATGGCTTTTCATAACTGTGTATCCGTAGGCCAGTCCAGCTATGAGCAACTGTGAGGCATCTAGTTATGAGACATAAAAATGTTACTGTGTATAATTTTTGCCTTCTAATATAATTTTAAAACAAAAGCTGCTTCAAAGCTAATTGAGTGCCAAGGAAAAAACAGATGCTACTTTACTTAATTACCTGTTTTAACCTTTGGTGAGAAATACGTTACCTAATTAAAAACTTACTGGAATACTAGATGATTCCCACCCTGTCTGTAATGATACCCCACCATGGCCTGCAGTTGTTTCAAGGCTTTGTTTTGATTTGATTGTATATTTTAACACTTCAGCAGCAGGTTCACTTGTTCATACAAAAAACATGATTTGCATTTCAATTTTAAAATTAAAATTCACTCTGATGCAACTAGAATGCTGAGTTTGCAGCAAAAGAAGGCTGTAAATAATTTTTAAGTGTTTCTATAAGAGATGGGGTATATGGGGAAGCCAGAACCTAAGTTCAGTCATTTATATGCTATGCCAACTGGAAACACGGGCAACACAAGGATGAGAGAGAATATTTTTCTTCATCTCCTTATAAAAATAAGAATCAATACAATCAAGAAGGCCCCTAGAAAAGTCCTTTCAGGTGCATATGCCTTATAAGCACTTCTGAGGCTAAATAAGCCATGTCTGCTCCATTAAGTTAATAACATTAATTTTAGCTTTTTTTGCAAGTTTCCTAAGTTGGAAACAGAAACAATAGTGGAGAATTGTTTTATGTTTCGTATTTGAAATTTTATAAACCTTTTTCTGAACAAAAAACAGAACATCTGCATATGGCACATTAACACAACTTATGCTGTACATTAAACTGTTTTGAAATTTGAAACAGCAACAGACAAACAGAATGTAGAAAAGAAAAAATATGAATATATAACTCCAATATATAATACGTTATAGGAGATACTTTAAAACACATGTCACAGGTATCAAGGTAGTTTGCTTTACATTTTGCCTATTTACAAGGGCTGAAACTTTGTGTTCACAAATTATGAAATCTACTCAAAAGAAATAAACTCTTCAACATCTCTTGTTCCGCAGTGGGAACATACTTCACAGATGTCAGAATGACATAATCAAATTTTAATACCCTGTAGGAACGGATCAATTAAGAGAGCTTGATTTATATAGAATCATAGAATCATAGAATCATAGAGTAGATTGGGTTGGAAAAGACCTCCAAGATCATCAAGTCCAACCCCTGATCCAACTCCAATTACTATATCAGCTCCAATTACTATATCACAGTGCATTACCAAACTGACACCACAACAAACAGGGTGATTTTTTGGCACTAAAACAATTTTCTGGTAGAGTTGTTGAACACCACAAACGTAAGAGCAAAAAATATTTTTTTAAAAAATATTCAAAACAGTTATTTGACCTTCTCAGTGATGCTGGCCAAAGCTAAAGCATTATAAAAGCCTGGTGGGAAGACACACTACAGCTGTTTAGCAGTGCCCATTCACATATCTCACATATATGAACCACTTTCAGTCAGAGACTAAGCTGCACACCAAGATGCTGCAGAAGCTGAAGACATCAGTGAAGTGCTGAGTCATCTCAGAATCAACACTCAAAATTCAGTCATGTTTATGGCCAAAATTATTCTGTTCTGAATACTAATACACAATAGATTGATTTAATTTTCAAAGGTATCCTTGTTCAAATCTCCCTTCTTTTTGTACCCATCAGCTGTGTTTGAAACATCTCCCTCTGTAAGTATTTAGTAAGGTCTTGGGATAAACGACTGCTCCCTAAAATGGGGAATTGTGCTACGGAAACAGAATAGCATTTGTTTACACTTGTTACAAACAATTTATTTAATCTTGAGCAAACATTGTTCCTAATGTGATCACGGTTTGCCAAATGAAGCACTACATCCAGCCTCATTAGGTAAAACCCAGTTTCCTCTTCAGGCAGTACAACGAACAACTTCATTTGTTGCCAGATTACTCCATCTCTAATTTCTTTTGCCAAAGGAAGTTGGAATTGGCATACAACTGAAGATGCCACAATGAAAATGGGTTGGCACAATTTTGTTGAGAAATTACTTCTCTTTTATGATGAATTTCCAAGTCAACACAGTGAGTATTGGCTTGAGAGAGATATGTTTCTGATATGTTCCTGCCTATAACTGGATACTTCAGGGTGTCAGGATACTCCAAGAAATATCCTAGCCACATTGATATTCATGCATTAAGAACAGAGGGGAACACAGAAAATCTTCTGAGATTTAATTTAAATTCCTTCTACTAAACTCACAGAATTAATTAAAAGCCACAGTCGCCATCAGAACAATATTGTGGGAAGATCATAAAAGATCCAGTCCATTCCAGCGGAATTAATGGTACCATAAATGCAGCTTTGAAAACTTTTACTTTCAAGAAATCTTTTAACTCTAGAGAAACATGTAAAACTTTTGGACTGAGAGGCAATCTTTGGCAAAAATGTTACATTTTATTCTGACTTTATTTTTCTACTGACACTATTTTTGGCACAAAGAGTTCTTTCTATTGCAGGAGATATATCTCAGACCCTTTTGACCTCAACAGAGAGTAATAGAGAAAACAGCCCCCCTCATTTTTTTTTTTAAAACTTAACAAACTGGAGCATGCAGCAAGGAAATGAGTAAGCAGGCAACAAAGGTATGTTTTCAACTTCCTAAAGATACAGCAAACTAAATCTACTTCATTAAAAGCGAGCTGTTCCTTTATATTCTTCCTCCCTATCCTGGCCACTGGCAAAGTTGCATTATTATCCTATGAGTCATTCTTCCTTCAAAATATCTCTCTGGGTAGTACTTGTTAATTAAACTTTCTCATCCTCTCTTTCTCTCTCTCTCTTACAGTTGTTAGCAATAGTCTTGTATCCTCTTTTTTGAATAGACATCTATATGTAATCTGCCATTATTACAGTAGTAGGAAGGAACTGACTATCTTTTACTCTGTGTGCCCATTGAACATACAATTACTAATTATATCAAATATGCCTTGTGAGTGCTACTGGTGACTTAAATAGTACATTTTCTTCATCTCTTTAGGACAATGTTATCTATTGTGCAATGTTTCTTTGGTGGCATTTTAGCTAGTGAATTTGAAAGGTTCTCCGGTTTCATAAAGAAAAATGTGGAACATCTGTCCCTTTTCCGTGGCTGTGACTCTGCAGTAGTTAAAACAGCCTGCTGTTCAGAAATGCAGAGTAGGAAATAAAATGTCATTTGAATACACGTGGTAAGAATAGCCTGGTTGGCAGTGCCCTAACCAGAACAAATACCTGTCGGAGGTGTACCCAGCAGAATCATACGTACTGATTTCCTAATTTAATTTTTATGAAATTATAACAAAACATTTTTCACAGAAACTAGGTTTGATTCCCAACCATATACATAGACATATATACTACATGATGAGTTTGTCCTACAAAGTACAGAGAGAAGTAACTGAACACGAATGAAATACCTGAGTGCAAATGCAAGGATAACAGAGCTGTTACTTATGCTTAGGGAAACAAATTCACAGGGTGGCTCTGTAGATGGCCAAGAAGTTACAGCTTATGTCTTTATCCATATTCTTTTAATGCCTAGTTCTGTACAGAGTAACAGCTCTAGCTGTAAGCATGTGGTAGGACAGGGAAGGCAAACTATGACTGAAGAGTAGCTGATGTATTGGAAGAGCAAAGTAAGCAGGAAGAAAGCCTGAACTGAGTAACACCTAAAGCTCTTCATCCAAAGTCAGACCTTCACCATGGAGGCTACTGTAGAAATGAATAATTAGAAAGAATGAGAAGTCTATGATTAGGATGGAACAGGAAGGTAGAAAAATTCAGCAACTGATTTAACCTAGACCAACGAAATCTTTGAACAAAACCAGGAAAAGAATCTACTTTTCAAAAAGATCAATCCAGACCTCATTTAGAAAGTACTTCTTATAAGCAGAGACAAACCAACACAGGCTGCTGTGCTCTAAGTAGCCATGACTGCCTTAGAGCTGACTTGGTAAATCCCCCAAAGTCCCTTCAAGACCTACATTTCTATGGATTCAGCAATAAGATAAAGATAAGGAGGATGGGACATTCGATGTGCGATTTTTGATCTTTTTATTTCTGTCATGTATGAACATCAAAAGCTTTTGTTGGGACTGCAGTTGTCAAACTGTAAGCCAGCACGTGAAAACAGCTGCCTATCCTCAGCACCAACAAACTCGAATAGATCTGTCATCACAATTACAGCTCGGAGCTGGACTGTCTTCAAATACCAGCAACAGTCTGCACTGCGAGCGATGTCAAATAAGCCTGACTCAACTGGTTTAGGATCCATTTCTGTAGAGAACATAACGACACCCCTTCTCTTCCATGAAAGGCTGCAAAACTTTCTGTGGAAGGAAGTCTGTTATCTCGGGTGTTAAACATTTCATGACTTGCTAAAAGAAGTCATTCTAAAAATCAACAAATGATTTACGCTTTTAATAAAATAATTATACCATTTATTTATGTGCACGTAATTTTAACTTGATTACACTCCAACAGCCTTGTTTCCTTATTACAGCAGTAACTGTCTTCTGATATTGTTTCACAGATCTCTCACAAGTGTTTACTTAGGTGAATACAGTAGCTCAAGGGGTTATAATGGAACACTGATATTTTCATCCCAAAACAACTATGTATTGGCAAGAAGTGACCAAGAGACATCTGAAAGTACCTCTTGATTTAGCAGCAGTCTAGGCAAAGCCGATTTGGGAATCTTATTAAGAAGGTAATTCTATAATGTAATTATCACACTATCAGCATATCTGGTCACCTGATTTAGAATGAATATTACATTTCTCTGTATATAATTGACAATATAAAAAAAAAACGGGGAAAAAAGCTAGAGACAATCGTTTCCCTTGGAACACAGAAGAAGCAAGAATCAAAAATATGACTATTTGAATCAATTCCCAGTCTCTTTCCTGAAACAAACCTGTGTACTGACTTCTCTCAGGAAAGTAGATTGCAGTCTTCAGATGTGCAGATTACCATTTTGAAATTACAACTTCTAATATTTGTTCTCTAAGGATATAGTTTCTCTCAAGTCAGGATATTTTACAAAGTCAGGCAAGCCAATATACTCTGCCTCCTATCGTTCATTACTTCTACATTTCTGACTTTTTTTTAAATTATCATAACAGTCTACCAGACAGTAAAGTACAAAAACATTCCAGTAAAGTGAAACCATTAAGCAACTGGAATTACAGGTCACCAATACCAGTATCCATATAAACCAAACTGGCTGTATAGAGGCAAAGACTTTTGCCTCTCACAACCTTATAGCCTGAGGGTTTGCACATATTTGACATGAAGTTTTGCTAAATGTGCACTTTCATGACAAACCAAGGTCTTGTTAATGTGGAAAGTATACTACTTTTAAATCACTATACTATTATGCTATATTACTCTAAAAGAAGTATCCATAATTATAAAAGAAGCAAGCAGGAGAAAAGGAGAAGAATGTAAGAAGGGGAAAGGAAGGGAGACTGTAGTTGACTGGTAATTTAGGAAAAGAATAAACAAAAAGAGGAATTTTAAGTCCATTGTCACAGAACCAAAGAAGAATCTCTTACTTTGATTTATGTATGTGCATGCTCCTGAAAACTTGTAGCATGTTCTGCTGAAATTTTTAATTAGGAAATGCATTGCCACTATATTCTGATTTCTTTTTCCACTTAAGATCATCTGAAACAGCTCACTGAAGGTGAGTTTTGAAAAGACTAACACTGTGCAGTAACAAATTTAAACTGAAAAGTACTGGTGATGAACTGATAGTTATCAGTGGATTAAATAGGGGACTGAAACAAAATGTGATGATGATTCCCCTCCTAGCTGCAGGTTGCAGAGCCTGAGTTCAACCCTAAATTCAATATTATTGTTGTTTCCCTTTCCATCCCTCTCCGATGATCCCAGCTGTACATGCATTCTTGGTCCCTGGATATAGGAACCAAAGGCAGGCAGAAAGCTGTTGGCCACTTCATTTTGCTTGTATGATACAAGTCAAGAGTTTCTCCCTCTGACCCCCAGCTCTCAGAAAAGGACAACCACAGCTTGGTGTTCAGAAATACAAATATAACTGTGCACACACAGGCACACACACGTACAAGTTATGTTGCATAATGCAACGTAGCAAACATAGTATAGGTTGTTATCTTAAATTCATCCAAGTGTTAAAGATGCAAGTGAACATAAAGGGAAGATGTAAATTTAAATATAGCTCTTCAGGAGTGGTTTTCACAGTGTCACAGTGTATACCTGCCCTGTAGGTTCCATCAAAGAATTAACTGGAGCTTCTAACCATGGTGAAAAAAATATAATCCGGGATACAAAAAGGTATAGAAGCAATGTTAGAAAGTGCACATTAGCTGGCAATTTCAATCTTGAAAGAGCTAGCTGTTATTAATTGTTACTAATTCTTGTTTAAGTTGCCACCATTCCACTCCACATTAAAAAAAAAAAAAAAAAAAAAAAAATCAGTGAGATGACAGGAGTTAATTCACATTTCTAAAGGCCATTTTTTGTTTCCAGTAAACCCGGGATCTCAGAAAGATAAATGCAAAATTAATCTCAATGTAGTTTACACAAGGTTTTGGGTTTTTTTTTGGGGGGGTTGTCTTTTTTCAAGGGGTCTTCATAATTTACGGATTTGTATCCCTTCAGGATCTACTTCCAACTGATGATGCAAAGATGGTTTTTTTCTGAAGTATTAAGCCTCTGTTTACCTTTAGTGTACTCTAGAACCACACTGATTGAGGCATTAATTTTTAGGCTTGATTTCCATAACAGAGAACTTGCATTTCAAAAGGACATTATTGTACAATACATTATTCTTCCCCATGACTAAGGTTTGCAGAATCTCTTTCAAATTTTCCACAGGCATATGTAAGGAATGTGCAAGGAACAGAGAATAAAATACACTATCACAGATCTGCCAATGATGACCTCAAAGGCAAAAAGTATCATGTTATTTGTAGGCTTGAAGCTGAGGAAAGGGAAGACCTTTGAGATTCAAAAAAACCTATTATTTGAGATATAATAGGCCACAATCTCCACTTCTGATTATGCAACCCAGCAAGAATAGATAGATATCCTTAAGAAAGAACCTCTGAAACCCACTCATCTTTTATGTCAGTCTGTAGAGAGAAAGGAAGAGAGAGGATATGTTTCAATTCCATTCTGACTAGACGGTGAATAAGTCTGTAACAGTCAGTAACATTTCTTAGGTATTCCATTTAATCACACACACAATAATGTAATTAAAGGTGCAAAACCACCCAAAAAATTAAAGGCCTGTCTAAAGAAGTGGTGATTCACAAGGAATTGAATACACAAAACCTGGTTTGAGTCTGAGTCATGTGGAGCTCAGTATACTACTGATTTTTGCCAAAGGCAATTGTAATAATGTTGAAAAAGATTAAAATTTTAAATATGATTAAACTCATTAAGAACTTGTTTTGAAGCTTGAGTGGATGTGGCAGCAGAGAATAGGCTGGGATGCAGCTCTGAATCACGCCACTTTCACTTGGAAAAAGTGCTCTCCAAACACTCTAGTTGTACTCAGCGACAGGAGAACGAGCCGAACGGGTCCTGCTGCAGTTTGCCTGTAAAGGGAGGAAGTTCAGTGACCCAGAAATGCTGTTTGCTGTCGTGCCTTTGCAAGTCCTGTCTCCTGCCAACCGTGTAATAACCTGAGACTCTATCTGGAACTGATAAAGGATGAAACCGGAGCGGAACGGTTGAGCAAATTAAATATGAAGCACTTCAGCTTAAAAAGTTGTCAGAAGCTTGTCAATAGTGATTTAAATATGTGGGATGAGCCACATCCTGCAAACGTCATTTTCTCATCACTTTCTACGCAGCTTATTTGGATTATACAACAACTTCTAAGCGTTTATATATAGATGTGAGGAATCCCACTTCCAGAAAATAGAAGATAATTAGAAAATGAGAGAAAAGCATCACTTTTTTTTTTTTTTTTTGTAAGAAACACCATTGTGACTTTCTAATAGAGTTTTTCCTTCCCCTGATAGGTCTCATGAGCTCTGGTCTCCAACTAAACAACTCTAGTCCTTCTGCTTTTTGGTAGAAAGTTTGTGAATTGTTCAGAATTATTCTTTTCCCTACTGTTGCTGAAAGAGAAGAAGATACAAGTTCTCCTCAAATAAAATAATCTGCACTTGCCTGTAATACATACAATAACATTTGAGGTTTCCACTTATAAAGCTGGTCACTGTCATTTATTGCCAAAAAGATTAAAAATAAGATATGCATTTACTCATACAACTGACAAAGGAAACCTTTCCTAAACAAAGGTTAGAAACAAACAGTTACTTTCCTAAGTCAAACACAGTAAAAGTGGTATTATCATAAAACAACTCTTTTTTCCCCGTATAAAGTCCATGAATATGTATTTTAGCAAGGGGTCTTTGGTTTTTGTAGGGATTTGTTTTCTCAGGGAACTGAACATCAGTTTTCTATGGAACACTCATTATTTTCTCAATGCTTAAGAATGAAGGAAAATATAAAAATCAGCAAATTTGATGAAACCAACAAAAAGATAAGTTTGTTTTGAAAACGTCAACATAATTACTTCCAGGAAAAAAATCAGGAGATATACAGCGGCCCTCCCATTTCATACTTCAAACACCTGCAAATTTTTTATTCTGACCTTTTGAGTCTGACCTTAACAATTATTACTAAGGGAGTAGTCTCAATTTTCACCAAGTGTCTTAGTGAATCCCTCAGCAGACGAAACCTCCCCTACCAAAACTCCAGCCCCAGTTATATGAATTATTTAATTACTACGTATGTTGACAGGGTTGTTATTTTTTTAAAATAAACCTAAATTAAACAGGGCAACAGTTCTCAACCTATTTATAGGGCCAGCATTGAACTAAAACACCAACTTACAACCCATTTATTTTCAAGGCAGTATTGATTTAAGTTTCTAGCCCTGAAACTTCTCACACTCTAAATACTTTAAACTTATACATTCTTTAATTTTCATTATACCATCCCTTAAAAGTTCTGACTTAAAGTGTGGCGAAAAAAAGCATGGTTAACAATTGACTGTTTTGTATGACACTTGGGAAAGTTTTTGCATGAAACTGGGTATCCTTTCATTGTTTTCATTGGAAATCAGGAGAACACTTAGGCAAAAGAGCATATCCAGCAATCACGTATCGAATTGATTTTAAGTGACAAGACCAGGTGTAAGACAGAATATTATCGGTGTTTTAGTCAATTTTTTTCTAGTTCAGTTCATTTAAGCCTGTAGTTAAAGTGTCTCATGAGTTTCAGTTTGTTATGATGGACTTTCAGTGAAGGAATGAAATATGATCAGCTTTAAGCAGATATTGCTGAATTGAGCCTGCAAATACAAACATAAAGCAAAGATTAATAGTTCTGTCCAATTCTCTCTAGGATGGTACTTTCAAGGAAAATGTTCAAAATAGTGTACTTAAACTAAAAAAAGTATTTAGCATCTAATAAACAACGATTTTATATATAGAATAGACCTCATAATAGAATGTTGTACAGATGTCAATTTTCTACTTTCATTGAGTCCTAATGTCTTATAATTGACCCGGTGTAAATAAGCATCTTTTCCAATGCTTCATTCAGTTCTAGGTTTCCTAAATATCTTAAAGACAAAAATACACTATCTTGCCAATAGATACTTTTAAAAAAAACTAACCTTTTTTTTCTTTTTAATGGGATGAATCAGTACTAAGATGGAAGATTATTCCTGAGTGACAGCATATTATATTAACAACATGCTCATGAAGAATACATGACTATTTATTGTCCCCTCTGGAATTTTCTCTGTTGACAGCAAGTCTTGGAAAGAAAGTATTCTCTTTACCTTCCTAAATCTACCTGCAGCTACCATATCAAAATTACTTAGGGTAAGTGCATCAAAGCAGAGATGGCACAGTCTCTGTGTCCTCCAAGTGAATGCTCCAGACACTGCACTAAGCATATCATCTCCTTTTTGAATATTTACTTTCTGTCATTTGCCCTCACAGCAAAACAGATCTTCAATTTTAGGTCATTAGCAAGGTGCTGGAAGATGCTGAGGGCCAAGTTCTGGCTGCCTGCTTCCTTCCCACAAGCTGGACATCTGGATCAGAAGTAGAAATTACACTCTGCAACTTTTTACCTGAAGGAGTGTACCAAAAACCAGACTTAAGGATCATCAGTTGAAGAAAAAGGAAAAGCTGTGATAAGAGCTCAGTTCTTTGACAGAAAATGACTGATACTGTACTGTTTGTGCAACTGTACCCTGCATAATCCTCCTTGAGCCCTGACAGAAATGTCACTAAAAGGAAAAATATTTCAGAACCTGCTCTGTCCTTCATATTTCCTTTGCTAGTGGAGCAGGTCCCACACTGTGATGCAGCCTAATCTCCTTGTGTTATGATGCAAAATATAGCATTATGCATTCCATTAATAGCTAAAGGTCACAGGTTGCATTCTTCAAATGCTTAAATACTTCTCTATTTTGGTTGCTCTTCTGTAAATAATTGTGTCTTTCTTTTACTCTATGTCTCTTCTGATGCCACCTACATAATTTCTCTTGGTGTTGGCCAGTACTACATGCTCATAGCAGTGCATTTGTAGGCACAGCTGCAACACAGATAATAAATAATGAAGAATTATCAGTGAATTAATGACATTCTGTAATGATGCCAAAGTCCACCTGATCAGGCACAAAGACTGAATCATCTTCATATTAAATCTAATATTCTGTTACCCATTGTAGTGAATGATTCCTTTTCCTTTCCTGCTCTCCAGTCCAACAGAGAGCTTAGGAAGGGTATGCAGAACACGATACTGTGATAAAAATAAGAAAGTGGAATACATCAATGGAACCAGAAGCAAAAGTATCTCAAGGTGCTGATTCACGTCATAGATGCCAACAACTCAAAAAGTTGCAGTTCATGAGTTTGTAAAATTAAAAATGATAATTAAAAAAAAAAAAAGGCAGTTTTGGCCTCTACCTCATGGCTGCACAACAGTAATTTAGTAATTCTTGATGTGAAAGTTTGTCAGATGCATATTCCAGGCAATACCTCCTCCCCCTCGTTGAATCATACAGGCTGTGTCCTAATCAAATTATATTTTTGAAGTGTTTCCTCACTGAATCCCACAAGATTGTTTCTCATATTTTCCCCCACACATGCTTTTGAAACTATCCTAAGGCTGCCAGCAGTGCCTTCTTTCTTCTCTCTCCCCCCTTACCCCCCACTTTCCTTTTTTTTGAGGGGGGGGAAGAAAAGAGTCATAGTTACATTCGTCATTTTTCAGTCCTTCACAATCTGCCCTGTCAGCTGACAATATCTAAAAATATCAGGAAGACCGATATTTATTTCTGTCATTTCAGGATTATGCCTACTTTTTTTCTTTTTTCTTTCCATAGAAGGAGTCACCATCTATTAACGTCAGGAAAATCCTTGTGTTCAGCTCTGTCGCGTCCTGTTATTTGGACTTTCAGTGACCTTCCCTAGTATTAACAAGAAGGCTCATTGATCTCTTCCAGCAAAAACAATTGGAAACCCTCCCTTACAGCTGGGGACAGAAAGTTTGCAGGAGAGCAGCACAGTAGAGCCATGGAATCTCTCACCTAAGCTGCTGCCATTTGCTGCCACATCATTACTCAGTGATTAACACACAAGAACAAAACACGATGTCCTTGGCTGCCCACTGGTTACCCCTGCTTATCACAAGCCAGTTACATCATACCCTGTTTTTTGTTTACAATGGATTCGCTGTTGTCTTTTGAAGTCTTTCCAGTTGTATTCCAAGAGTTGTTCTCTGTAGATCGTAATAACCATGTACCACCTGTTTCCTCTCCAACTGGCTTGCAAGAGGACATTTATTTCACTTGTGCCCAATCATTTGCTAAAACAGGCGCCATTGCTGGGCTACAGCCTAGTGCTTTCCAGAACTTTCTCTGATGTTCTTAGCAGGATAAAGCAGCTGACAGGATCTGGTTACCCAGATCTGCATCCTCAGTACTCCCAGAGCTCCTGGTGCAAAAAGTATGAGTGCAGACAGGGTCTCAGGGAGAGATGATATGGGAAGGCTGAAATGCAGCCGTAGGGCTAACAGCCTTGTGGAATTCAGGATGGAAACGTGCCATTTGATTGGAACACACTCACCATGTTGAAGTCAGTGGGGAGAAGCTATTGCCCGGCCCCTGGAGTCATGCAGCAAAGGGTGCATGTGACCCACATACAAGTGAAGGCAAAATAAGGATTGCTTTTATCAATATGTGGGCTTAAACTATTTTCCAGCAGGTCTCACGTCCCGGGTAAAATCAAAGACAGTCTCCATAGAGTCCTTCCCTAGCACAGCACTGGTCACAACCAGTCTCTCAGTAAACATGCCTAGAAACACCTCTTACTACTGAGGGTTGGATCGCAGCTGCCACTTCAGCTCGAGCTCCTTCCACCTCAGCTTCTTTCTCCTCACAGGTGAGTATTGCCTGGAAAAGACATACCATACAAATGATAGATCGTTCTGTGGTGAGGAAGCACGAAGCCTTAGCTCTTACAGTTATACTCTTAGCAGTTGTAGGATGTCAGAGATGAGCTGAGAAGCATTTATTTCCCAAGTAGAAATGCCAACAAGTTTTCTAAAAATGCTACTTGTCGTAGATCACATCAAAACAATCCCTTTCTACTGGCACAAGCAAACTATCCCCCTGTGACAGTGCAAATGAAGGAAGATAGATATACATTTCAGGAGGACATCGAAGGGGGACTGGAAGCTTCACTGAAGACTTTATGCAGAGCTTTTTTGAAAGTAACTGATAGAGAGTACACAAACTGAAGTAGCCTGGGGATTTAATTGCCACGTTTATTTTTAAAAGAATCTCCACCTAAAATGACGTATGAGACACAACACAGTGTCAATCATTATTTCAAGCCAAAGTATCTAAATTTTAACAGGAGTTGGTCGGGGGAAGATGGGAAGCAGTTTTGAACACGTTCTGAAGTACTTTTTGCAATATATACAAGGCAAAAGGTACATGAAGAATCTGAAACAATTGGGTATATACATTACTATTCTGAATCTTGACTAGGAGTCAAAACCTGCAGTGGCCTTCTCTTGATGCACTCTGCCTTCTCAGTGTGCTTCTCTTTCCTCATATTCTGTAAGTATACAGCGTGAGTTTAGGCCTGAGCAATGCAATCCTACAAGGGTCATAAAAACTTCTTCATGGGGTGGGAAAGAGTTGGGGCAGAGCCTGATGTTAGACCACTAGGTTTTTTTATTAAGAAGTCTTTAGAAGGATGGGTCCTTGTAAGGACAATGCAAGTATCAGAAAGAAGCAAAGTGTACGTTTCATGTTAGGCCCATTGCTAGAGCTCATTTGGAAACTCTGCTTTCAGGAAAATGGATTATGGGCTTTCTGAATGTTGAAGTTCAACTGCTAGAGACTCTACTTTCTGATCTAGCAGGTAGTACAGACCCCAAGTGTGCTGTCCCAGTTACTGGTAAGACACTAAGTAAACTGGTCAGTGAAAATTTGTCACATCAAACGTTTGTCTGGATATGACGGATCTTACTGGGGAAAGCTCAGCTACATTTGTGGGCTGCCATAAAGCCTTGGCAAGAAATTTAGTCTATCCAGGGCACTACCTGAATCTCTCTGTACAAGACGATAACAGCATTTTTCTCCTCTGGAGTTTTTTAGAGACAGAATCCAAGAGTGATACCAAGGTGTTTCCATGCTGAGATAACAGTTACTTAATACTGTGTATATGATAGCATTAGATCAGCTGAACTTTTACACTACTTCAGCTGCCTAAACTGAGCTTAAATTTTCCATGTAATTCATCGTATTCTCAGAATCCACATCTGTCCTGGTTCCAGGGGTGTTTCAGTGGGAACACTAAGCTGAGGAACACCATTGCTAAACCACGACAACCCTGTATCTCAATTTGTTAGGCAATAAGAATTACAGTGCACAGCTTCCAAGCCTTCTCTGTGGCCTGTCACAGATGTACACTTTATCCTCACACCAGTTGTAGTTGTGTGCCCTTTGATCTCGTTCTGTTTTTCTGCAACTCGCTCACAGGACGTGACTACACCAGGCCTGAATCCCACCAGGGGTGACTTATTTCCAGCCAAACACAGAGCAGGATGAGTCCTCCCAAAAATTCCAAACAAATTCTCCACTACCACTACTGATATCAGGAAAACTGCAGACACTCTTGGTCTTTGGTTATGAAACTGAAAATGAAGACAAAGGAAAGTCAGTGAGACCCATCAGTTTGCCAGCTAGATTCCATTAGGACTGTTCCTGAGCAGTTGAAAGAGGGACAGGCAAGGAAGTTGTGTCAATGATATTGGATGTTCAAGCAGCAGTTAGGCACATCCAGCCTAGATATACAATCTACGAGAGGATCCAATAGCATCTACAGAAGCAGAGAAGAAGGGAAGAGGAGGTTAGACAGGGATGGAAAACCAGCTGTTTAAATTGCTATTCATTGTCAGGATTAGGAAACATGATCTGGCCTATCAAAGTTGCACGGTGACTAACAGATGGAGATAATTTGGAGAGATATTGACAATATTTGTGCAGGTCAACTTGGAGAAAAATCTGTGCACGCTCTAAAAAGAAAATAAAAGTAATATTGTGATTTAAATAATCTTAGGTCTAATTTAATTAACACACAGTACGTGAGAAAGTCTCTGAAGACTGTATGAGTGTACCAAATAACAGAAATTAATAAGTGGAACATCAACTTGAGCAAGAGAATAAGAAAAAATATTCTAAGATAAGACAAATTACATAAAATCCTTTTACAGGGTTTTTTTTCTTCCACTGCTACTGCCCACATCTCTACATCACTAACCAGCCATGTCGTCATTTTGTCCTTAACCATGCCACATGATGCTACAAGTATAAAGGAAATACAATACATATGCCCTATCTAAGCATGTATGTCCAGCCAAAGCTCTTATAGAATGCATGGGGAAGAACACGTGAGAAGGTACTACTGTGCAGATATCAAGACTAAAAACTGCATTTTCACGTGCTCAGTCCACTCTACTATGCTGCCTCACTCTGAGTTATTGCATCATTCTATCTACCCTTGAGGCAAGCTATCTCATCAATTTAACATTTGTATATTTCTATCTCATCTAAAAATACCTGTAAACATATGTGTATAAATACTGTATCCAACCTGCCCATCAGCCCCAGTCACCTCCCACCTCCTGCTCACTAATAGCACAGTCCTGCATCACCTCCCACTCAGCCAAGCGATCCTGTGCTAGCTGCTTTCGGCATACTCACAGCTATATATATTTGTGAGCACGATAAAACCCTTCTGCAAAGTGAAGACAACATCTCTTTTGCAAGAGTTACAATGCATTTTAGAGTCGCTCTGATGCTCTGGGGTTTTTTACACTGGTTTATGTGCTAAATTTGCAGATACATGCATGTCTGCAACTCATCTAGTTTGAAACAGTATATACCACGAAGACTAAAAAAACCAACCAACCAAACAAAAAAATCCCAAACAAAGAAACAAACAAAACTCCCAAACTAAAAACAAAGTCACAAACAAAAACCCAAAACTGATCACAATTAGGTAGGCAAAAATATTTTTTCTAACATAATAATAAATCTTGATAATTCTGAACTACTAATAAATCTTACCAAAAAAGTGAATGCAATTATGATTTTTTCCATAGGGGAAGATTTCTCAGAGTGACTGTATTCTACAGTGTTGATTACTTGTATTCTATATGTTCTGTGTTAGTGGCTAAGTGCAATCATGGTTAGGGATTCCCAGTGTTACTATGCCATTTATCCATTCCTAATACAGTGCAGATACATTCCAAAGCTATCATAGAACGATTTTCACATGATGCAAATTCTCTGTTTTCTCTTACTTTTCTCATGAGGTTTTTCCGTTGTTTAGTATTTTATCTCACTGCAAAGAGTATTTCATGATTCTTGCTTAATTTCATCCAACCATTCTAAAATAAGAATTCCCTTATCTCAGTATTTGCCCTTTTCGAGTGCATGTTAACAAATATCATAACCTTTTTGCTCCATACTTTTTATTTGGCCAAGTTATACATAGAAATTTCTTTTCATGGTCAGTCAATTGCCTTAATCTCTAACTTGTCTCTAGTGGGTTAAATTAGAGCTTAATGCACCCAGGGTATTGGTTCAATTTAAAGAGTCTGGCATTCCTATTCTTGGGGATTTAAAAGGTGTTCATGTGGTATAGCTGCAAATATGAAAAAGTTTATAGAACTCTCAGAGTAAGTTAGGCTTGAGATCCCTTTAGAACAGTTTGCAAATGCATGTGGGCTACAACATTTCTGCATTACATGGACTTACCTGGTGCAGAATGGTGCTGTTTATAAGAAGTTTAACAAACTCCCCACGATTGATGGAACGGCAACTGCTCATTGTGTGATTGACTGCCACGTGAACACTGTGATCAAGAGATGGTCTCTCACTCAAGTCTATAATACCATTTTTGTATCCCCACAGCACACAAGGAGTACCCAGAATATTCCTGGGCAGACAGCCTTCAAAGTTTGGAATTGAGTTTTCAGAGAATTGGAGCTTTATGTATACCTGCTAAGTGGTACTCTTTGGGGTTTTTTTGGCAAGGGCAGGGAGGAGCTTCCTCCTGTGGCCATTCCCCTGCAGCAGTCTTACTGTTAGTTTAGGATGTGATATACAGTATGTTCTAGACAGGAATGACTCCTTGCAAGAAAAAAACCTCTCTTGGCAAGCAAAAGGAAAATATACAGAAACTTTTAACACTCTATACCTAATAAGTTTAAAATATCTAAATATTTTCTGAGAATAAGACTGCGGTTATACCAGTATATCTCCACTCTGAAGAGTCAGCAATAGTGCTCAGCTGAACACTGGACAGTTATTTTAAAAACACCAATTAGTTGTGGTATCATACTACTCATCAAAAACATTTTTCCAACCAGAGAGTTGTTTCATTGGGATTTTTAGGTGTTAAGTTTCCTAAGCATCAGAAATCACCAAGAAAGCTCACAAAAATATATTGTGAGTCAAAAAAATACCATAACTATCTCCACTAAAGAAAAAAAAAAATCCATTGAGGTCCTTATTTTAATCTTGTTTCCCTCTTCTCCTTAGAGTTCAAATAATTAGCTGCCATTTATAGGTGTCCAAGTACAGGCCTGCAGGATACCAGACTTGATAAAACCAAGATATTTTCTGAAGATCTGAGCATGGATCATAATATACATTGTCGTCTGAAGTGGCATGAAAACAAAAGTACACGTTCTAACAGAGGAGGCAAAAAAATCTAAGAAAGCATTTTAATTATGTTTATGCTTTCAGTGAACATAATAATAAGTACAGACAAGCAAGTAGGCAGCAACAAAACTCATGGGGATTATTTGCAAACTACTGTAAAGTTAAACTAATTAATTAAGTGCAATTGATATTCAGATGCATTATCCTCAATAGGATAGAGGCAGGATTTAGTTAACATGGGCATTTGTTTGAACTGTATTTCTACACCAAAGGATCAAGACCTGCCTTAAAAATTAAAAAAATTAGTTTCTCCAAACAAAAATATTATTCCTATGTAAATAGCAATTAATGATTCTTTGTTAATTTGGGGGGGGGGGGAATTTGTTCGGTTTTTAGCACAGTGTTTGTTCTAATTTAAACACATTTCTATATTCTACTGGATATAATTGTGAAAGGCAGACAAGGTAGGTTTCAGAAATTATAGGTGAATACAAAACCAAAGCAGCCATTCTGTTACAGGGAAGACTGACTTTTACCACATTGCAAAACAGGTAATTTTCTATTTGTAGCATTTTGCAGTTTCTCTTGGTACCACAAAGTTCTCATACATCCCAGAACATTTCCACTGCTTAGAAACAATCATTACAAATAGCCAGAAATGATGGTTGCAGTGCATAGTGACCCTTTCCCTGAAGTTATTACAGGATGTTGTAGAACACAGTGTACCAGACGAGTCTAAGAACTCAGTCCTTGAGTTGTTCATCAGCAGTTGATTTTAACATTAACTAATTCCCCCAGCTCAGGTAGAGATCAACACTCACCACTTTACTTTGCAAGAAGCAAAGGTATCAGTCAGGGAATTAATGGAAGCCTTTGGGTACAAACTGACAACAACTTTGCAGTCACTCTCATTTCTCCTTTATCCCTGCTGTTCCAGTTTCCACACTTTTGCATTTCTCGCTTGCCATCCTTTAAAAGATGCATGGAATGCCAAGCTAAAGCTTATACACATCAAGAAATTCTGTCCATAAAGGATAGTGGGAGTTCCATCTGTAAGACTTCGCAATCTACTGTGATAATCATTGCTAATCACCCATGTTTCCAACGTAGTCAATATAAATAATTCCACAAACAACATTTGCAAAGTTCTGACATGTGGCAAATGTTCGGTAGCTATGTTTAGCACATGCTGGATAATCCAAGTTCTTCATACACATTAAATTAGTAATTTTGACTCAAGATAAAAAGGGAAAGGAGGAAAAAAAAAAAGGTTTTTAGAATCTATTCAACTATAAGAGGAAAGATGTGTGACATGCAGGAGCGCTAAAAACTTTAGAGGAAGAGGTGCTTCCTTAATATAACAAGCAAGGTACTTTTTCTAGTTTTGTACTACGTGTTACTAAAGCTTTTCTGTTGTTCAGCACAGAGGAATCTTTGGGTAGTGTATCACCGCTACAGTTGTTTCTACATCATCCTCACTGAAGGTGTAGAAAGGAAACATGTTGGTTGATATACAACTGTCAGAATAGCCCCTTAGGGAAAGAGCAGACCTGCTTAATGCTATTCCTTATGAAGACTTCTATACTTTCCCCAAATGTCTGTAGCTTTTATTAGCAGAAGTTCTGGTATTCACTCCCTTTGGGGAGGAAATGCTCAGTTGTTTCTCCCAGAGAAAGTATATATATATATATATATTATATATATATATTCTCCCAGAGAAAGTATCATGATTATATTTATGCTCTTTGGAGAAAGCAGAGTGACAGGAAAATGAAATATCTTCCTACTAAAAACTCAGATTTTATGTTGCATAAATTTGAATATTTTATCTGCTTATGCTACTACAGTGCCTTATGCTTTCCAGCTATAATGTTTTCTCCTCTTAAGCAGCACAGCCACTCTTAAACATTAGACCAGTGAGGAGAATGTTCATCTGCCATGGATCATGGGAATTGCAATCCAAAGAAAGCTTAGCAGCAAATTTATTTCCTTGAGGTGCTGCAGCACGAGACTCATATGAAAATTAGAAGTGCCCACAAATGCTGTGGGTATTCCTTCCCCCCCCCTTTTTTTTTTTCTTTTTCTCACTAAAAAGGAAACTAAAAATTGCAGATGGAAGTCTGAAATTATCTGTGAAAAGCTAAGTGTTAAGGTACAGGTGAATCCTAGTCATGTTATTACCATGATTACTACCACGGCATTTGATAAAAGAAGAAACTGAGTCATTAAGGAGAGTGTTTGCCCAGGGTCAACCACTGAAGGGGTGACAAAATGGAAAGCCGAGCCAGACAATCAGAAGCACTGACGAAGGACAGGAGGCTGGAGAGAGGAACGGACTGTACGAGCCACAGTTTTGATCAACTTAAACAGCTCCGGAACCACACCATAAACTTTGCCTCTTGAAACAGCCACCTAAACTCTGCTCACTGCCAACAACTGCGTTGTGATTTACCCACACCCACGCCCGAAGTAATAGCTTCCTTCCGAATGAGGACAAAACATTAGCCAGAAAGGGTCTCTGACTTTATTAATCTGAAAAGCTTTTGGCTTGACCTTTCTTTTGTCCAGCTTGTAGGCAGCTATTTAGATGAACTCAAATGCTCGACAGAGATACAAAATACAAAAGGTTAGCGTTCCTCATCAGTATACACGCACATATTATCACAAGAGTCCTGCTAGATGACAACAAGCAGGCAGAAGCACAGCTACATAATACTACATCAAGATAACTCTTTATTATGCAGTGTGACAACTTAAATGTCCTATAAAAGATTTGCTTTCGTGTGCATGTTTATTTGAATACCCTTTTGCTCCTGGTGTCTAACCTAAAAAGTGGATTCAATCCAGAGTTATTGAGCCATGGTAGAAATTCCACAGATTCCCCTCTCCTGCAGGATCTCAGAGTGTTAGTAAACATAACAGACAACCAATCAGTCAGGCTACAGTAACACACACATCTCCAGAAGGCAGTGAGAAAGCCTTAAATAAAACATAGTACCAGCCTTCAGTGGAGTGCATTGAGACAAATGCCAGGGATGTGAAAGGTGTCGCTGGGATTACCAATGACGTGCTAATGGTTGTTCAAGCAATCTCTGTGCCTCCTTCTCTCTGACTCACTGTCTCCCTTTGGAGGCTTCTCTCACGTCATTAAGGGACTGAGGGTTATTCACAGATCACTGACTAAACGCAAGCTTTAGCTTCCCGCCTGCATTCCCCTGGTTGTATGAACAGGACTGAGGTCACTGCCAAGCAGCCTTTGAGCTTTTTATCAATAGATTCAATGAAAAAAAAAACAAAACAAAAGAAAAAACCAACCAAACAAAAAAAAACTTGAGTACCTTCTGCTCTCCCGTTTCTATCTCCCACTCCATTCTTCACTCCCTACCCCTCCCTCCCAACTCAGTTCTGTTTTTTTCCTGTTTTCCCCAGTGGGTTAATAATTCCCCTGTTCGCAGCAAGAACTGTTTTATGGTTTCCAACTCTTTCCAGAGGCTTCTGACTAATAATGCAAGATTAAATATGTACATAAAGCTCCTAAGTTATACACAAGAACCCAGCTTCAGGATAGTTACCGAAGAAATTTTTGGTTACTACTAGGAACAAATGAGCCACAAGTCAACCCAACCATTTTCATATACACCTGTTTCTAATTACATTTTACGGTGAGGCTGTGGTGCTCTCTCACATGTTTTTTATACCATCACTTGGGTGGGAAGTGCTGCAGGCACTGCAGTCTTTGACTGAAGCCCCTTCCAAGTTGCCATTATCACCCGCTCAAGTGCTATACTGTTGGTGGTTCTTTTAATTGGATTCCATGAGTTATTCATCTTCTCATTGTAGCTGTGAGGTTAAGGCAATACACCCCCAAATGAGACAGACACAAGATAGCACAGCCCCAGTGCAGATACTGTTCCATTGCTTTGGCAGTGCCTTCAACTGACCGCTGAGAGTTTTTTTCCCACTTTCCACGTGAAAGTAACCTGTCGTGCAAAACTTGCATTTATACTAGGGTGACTGCAACAGTACTATGGGACTGTAATGAGTATGATTAAACTCTAGACAACAAAGTAGTATAATATTTATGTGCAGTTAAAAAAAAAAAAAAAAACAGTAAGAAAGGGTTATTTTAGAAAAGATGACAAAAATGGACTGAGATCCTAGTCTTCAATGAGCACAACAAGCTATTAATCTGGCTTCAGCACACACAAGCAAATATGTCACAAATGCATTCATAGGACTTTTACAAATAATTTTTCTCACAACATCATGCGTAGTTGTCCTATATTGTGTTGTCCCCATCTTACTTATTCTCTTTCTATTGTTTTTATCCAGCTACCAGTTCTTCATCTGCAATCCTCATCAGACGTTGTAATATTCCAACAGTCAGGTTGGCAGCTCTTTGCACTTACAGTCCTCTTAAACAAAAGCAAAGTAGCAGGTTTACTTCAACACACTCTGGTATTCCCAGATTGCTCAGCTAATTCATCACAAAAGCCTATTTCCTCACATTTGATGTCACAAAACAAGATTATTGTCTTCCTCCAGAGATAACAATTTCCATTGTTTTCCAAGAAGTTTTGTTTCAGGAGGCAAGTTCATTACATGATAACTGTAAAAAGGGTTGGAATCAGACTATACAGACTCAAAAATGAGGGAGGGCCTGGAAAATAAGAAGGGTATGATAGTGATAGACTTCCTCTGCTTAAGCCTGTTTGCTAGCACTGAAATGTTCCACTGAACATTTCTGTTTCACTGAAACAGAGAAGATAACCTAGAGGTGAGCTGGTCAGCAGAAAAAACACTCAGGATTTCAACATGTTAAACCGCTAAAGAAAGAATTTCCAGATTGTATTTCTTAGCACCCCAGCCCAGCCTATTAAATGTGGCAATGAAGCAGACTGGGAAGGATTCTATTTTTCATCTCCTACAAAGCATTCTGCAGAGGAAAAATACCGTGCCAAGTTCTCAGTTTACATTTTGTGACAGGGTGATGCTCTTAAAAATTAGTTGTACCCTCCACTGAAAGTATAGTTTTCTGCTGTCATGACTAAATCTCCTGAAATAACAAGTCAGTTTATTTTCACACCCTACAGTTCTCTGTGGTAAAGAAATTCCAATATATTTTTGTCTTTCTTCTTCCTATTTTCAACATTTGTGACACTTCTACTTCATAAGATAAACATTTGAAAAGGAAGATGTCTCCACACTACAGAAACACACTTTTACCACGCTGGCTTTTAAAAGCAAAGTTCAGTTTTGAAAAGGGGAAGAAATCACATCATCAGAAAATGACTTTGGATAGTCCTGTACATGAATTATTCATGTTCTATTTTATAGTCCCCTTTATTCTCCAAGAAATACCAAATGATTCAGCAAGCCTATGATTTTCTGTGTTAATCAGATGTCTGACACTATACTCGGGCCTGATGATGGGCCAAAAGAGAAAGAACTTCTTTATGTGAGTTAACTGCAAAAACTCTTGACGAGTCCCACTCAGTTGCATGTCTTCATGTAATAAGATGTTCAAATGCAACATAATTACACAAGTGAAAATGGAAAATTCCATCTGATGATTTATAGCCCAAACATTAAGACATCAAGGAAATTTCCACCAGAACTATCATGTGCAAAATGAACTATAGCTTTCAATTATTTTTGAAAAAAAAATAGATAGCACCCCTATTTTATTTCTTTCCTTCAATCTATTAGTACATCTATCATAGCTTATGGTTTCTTTTTCCAATAGTTTTCAGATATCCTCACTATCTATAGTCAAGGAGAAGGATATACACATACACCTTATAGTGACATATTTAAATATGTAACAGTGAGATTATATCAATTCAGAAAATAAAAAAAAAAGACAGAAAAACAGAGCATATTTGTCCAGAACAACAGAGAAAACCTGTAGCATGGCCTCTATAGTTATACAGATCTCTAAATTATCTATGTAGTCAACACTGAGTCAGATTCTTCCAAGTCCCTCATCTTGTGAGTGAATGTATAATCCCCTTTCTCTCTCATTTTGATGATTACAAGAGCCCTTATTACCTCATCTGCCAGCACTCAGTACAGATTCTTTAGTTCTGTTAGTAACAACTTACAGGTAATAGTAGGGCTTAACCACCTAAGGAAAAACTGTTACTCTTTACCGACAGAGATATAAAATCAGTCATAAACAATAATTTTTCCACTGATTTTTTTTTTTCCTCTACCACAGAGGAAGATTTTTGAAAAACAAACACAAAAGGAAAACACCCCCGTGTCAGAATAAGAAGAAAGTTCAAAGTTACAGCTCAAATAATCCAAATCTCACGATGGTCATGGAAGGATGTTCTGCCACAGCCCAGCTCACACCATACCCTTCTGTCTGCTTTCTTTACTCTTGATCAAGCAGCAGCCAGCTGAACCCAATCACCATTTTGGTAACAGCATGATTTTATATTATATCAGCTGTGACACAAAGCTGTAACCCTGAGTATGTCTGCACAGGAAGGCTAGTAAACCTTCACAATCAGCTTAAAATTCATGGCCTAGGTTTTATGAAAATCAAAATACGTCCTTGAGTAAGCAGGGTGCTTTTCTAACACCAGTGTTTAAATTAACATTTTTATGTGGTGTTTACTTCTGGGACAGATACGACAGATCATGCAGATTTTGAAATCCCATTGAAAAAAAAATGTACCTCCTTTTCATCTGATTTTAAACCATGTTGCCATATTTATAATTTCCTATCACCTATGTGAGGTAAAATAGTAATATAAGGGCCTAGCTATATTTGAAAAATAGTACATAACTAACAAGGAATAACAGGTTACTGCAAGGAAAAAAATGGCCCAGCATGATTATCAATTAGGGCTTTACTGTTGTTGCAGTATTTTCTGCTTACTGAAAATAACTCTTGTGATTAGATAATGTTTTCACATTAAAATTAAAAAAAAATTGGGCTATAAAATACACGATTAAAAAAAAATAAAACATTTTACATTATTTTTAATAACACAGGCTAGTCAACTCTTCAAGGCCTCAGAGCAGATTCAATATTATTTCTTCATTATGGCCTAAATGCACCAGCAACGTGCTTAGGAAAATAAAAAGAATCAAAGTCAATTAACATTGAATTTCTAGCTAACCCTAGAAATCTGACTAACCTATGATCAGACAGAATTATGGGGGGGTGACATATGATAGACATCGAGTGACTGAACTAAGCAGATTATACACACACCCACACACAAGGGGTGGAAGAGAAAGACATGGAATGCAATGTGACAAGAGTAAGCCTCGGTACACTAGACTCTACTGTGCATGCCTCAAGTGTAGCTTTCTTGTTTTGCATCCGAAGCTCTACTCCAGGAAGGAGAAGAGCAGGAAAACAAGGTACTCTAAGAATAAAACCCATACACATAATAAATATTGTATGTTCATTTTTGACTGTGCCCTTTTTTCCTGTTCAGTGGCTGAGCTGCACACTGCAGCTACTCTAGGACCATCCTAAACTGTAAATCCTCTACTGTAGGCAGAGTAAAAGCGTAGAAGGGACTAAAATACAGTCAAAAGCAATCACTTCCTTGCTTCATTTGCACAGTTGACACAGCAGTTGTGTTGCGTTAGTTACGGATTCATCGTTGGCTGGAGGGCATCGTGGTCTTGGCTGACGCTGAGTGATCGGCGAACAAGTGTGCTGTGGAACAAAAGTTTGCATCAGTGGCTGGTAAGCAGGCCTGACAGCGCTAATTGCCTCTCAGTGGCTGGTTATAGATTAAGAAGATGCACAGCGAAGCATCCTTGAAGCATCATCAGTTCTGAGAAGAACAAACAAATTATTAAATAAGTGGGTAGTGGCAATTACGAAGAAGAATAATGAAAATTAGCGGAGTAAGTAACGCCATGAGAAAGAACACAAAATATTCATACAACATGTATTTTCTTTAATCTTTTAAAACCCTCACTTCAATACTAGCTATGTTACGTTAATTAATGATACTAGAGCTCACGGCTATGGCATTTCTTGGCATATTGTATGAAACAGATGTCTGAGCCTGAAGACACTGGCTTCTATTTTTCCCCAAAATAGTGAGCTGTTAGCATTCTTTCTGCTGCTAACATATTGAAATCTGCTGCCATTTTCTCTTCTGTTGTCTCAGTGTTAAATCACAAAATACATTGTTGGTTGGCTGAGAGGGGGTGGGTGTGTTCATCCAAACTAAGAAGTGAAAAAATATTAATTGAGACGTGAAAAGACTCCCTTTTACAGCATGGCTGCCCCTCAAGGAATGCTATATTAAAGGAGAGGTTGCTAGAAATATTTTCAGTAACTGAGTAGCAAAAAAAGGGTGGTGTGTGGACAGCGTGTGTAACAGGGTTAGGACCTCAGAAGGGATGTTCAGTTCTATGTTTTGTTATTTTCTTTTGTTACTGCTAAAGCTGCTCAGAAATTGAAAGCCTGTTTTCCAAAATGACATATAGCTGGTCTTCAATGATCCTTGTGGGTCACTTCCAGCAGAGGGTTTTCTACGATTCTATGGTCTCTCCATCAGATATCACAGAAAGAGCATGAATAACACCTCCCTTTTGCTATTGCAATCACGTTCTTCAAGTACTTAAGGAGGAACTTTTTAGGTGTGTGTCAAATCCACTGTCAGACACGCAGTGATGCAGATCACCACAGCCCAGAATACATCCTCCTCCTATATTTTGAATTTGAGTACTATTATGTGTGTTTCCATTTTTGCTGAGCAGTGATTGCACCCAGGGAGGGCCTTTTCTGACTCCCACCCTACCAGCGAAGAGCCTGGGAGTGCACGAGGTCCATACAGCTCCAAGGACAGGACGAGACACAGTCAGGACAGCTGACCCCAGCTGACCCAAGGGATATCCCAGACCACGGGGTCATGCTAAGCCTATGGAGCTGGGGGAAGAAGGAGGAAAGGGGAGACATTCAGTGATGGCATTTGTCTTCTCAAGTTACACGTTATGGAGCCATTTGTTCCTAGGGGTGGCTGAACTCCTGCTTGCCCATGGGAAGGGAGGAGTTAATTTCTTGGGGCTTTTTGCTTGCATGTGCAGTTTTTGTTTTACGTATGAAACTGTCTCAACCTACGAGTTTTCTTACTTTTACCCTTCCATCTCCCCCCCATCCCACTGCGGGGGGGAATGCTGAGCAGCTCTGTTGGGCTTGGTTACCATCCGGGGTTAAATCACAAATTAGTTTCTTTCTAAACAAATTTGACATGGTAACTTTATAACACTAAGATGTTCAGAACCATGCTGTATTTTAGCTTTGATTTGCCATACTGATCTTTATAAAGCAGAGAAATATTTGCTAGGAGAAATATTCCCACTTATAGAAGATGCCAGGCAATGATTACATGGAAAAACTAAAGGCAGCTTCTCGGTTTTGTAGAACTTTGGCAAAACTGTTCAGTGATACAGCATTCAATTCTGGGAATTTTGAACGATAAAGCTAAAGAAATATATAATGAACTCATAGAAGAGTTAGAAAGGAGATGGCAGAGAAAGAGGGGAAAAAATTTTAAACCTGAACAAGTTGTTTGATGAACAGTTGAGGGAGTTCTAAAAGAGGTGGGTTATGTGTTATGTTTCTTCAGATATTTGAGTGGTATAGTTAATGAGCAGGACTATTTAACATTGGAAATTGCATAATTCAAAATGATTTGGTGAAATTTATAAAAAGAGGTAAGAGGTTAGAGAAGCAAAAAAAATATTTAGTAGTCAAAAACTTGAAGGGCATCTGACTTCAAATGCAAAAACCTGTTTCTAGGTAATGCACAAGGCTAGAATGCAGCAGATCTGGACTCACTTATCAGGTCTTTTATATATATTATCAGCAAGCCCAGGAGCAGCTCTTTGCTTCAGTTGTGCTTTGCTAAAACGGGGATATTGGTACGGCCACTTTCTCAATCTTTGTTTTATCTGTTTAGACTCTAAACCCTCCAGGGGAAAAATTACTTTATGCTATGTGTTCATAGAATACCTTGCACAGTGGGATCCTAATTTCGCTTGAGCTCTCCAATTGCTGCCATAATACAAATAATAAATGATAATGTATTAAGACCACCAAAGAACAGCCCTCCAGTTTAATAAATGTAAATCCTCACTGGAGATAGTTAAATCTACTCTGGACTTAGAAATAGAAAATATATTTCAGGGAATAATCCTGTACCAGTAGGGGCACAGCTGACCTATTTTTATCTCTAGCTCCATGAATCACGGAAGTTAAAATGGACGTATTACAGTATCAAATGTCTATTTTGAATGATATAATAGAAGGAGAAATCTTTTGAAGCTCCTTTTCTTTCAGGCACAGCACTCTCCATATTAAGCCCAATGTAAGGTGCTTATCTTTGAGATATGGAATAAAAGCTGTTGACCTTTTAAACATAAAATCTTGGTGAGCTTTGGTATGGCTTGATCTAATTATATTATAATGGATATAAGGTAATCTCTTATGTACGCTGTCTAGACACATCATCTCTTATCAGAAATCTCAGGGAAAAAACTGGACCTATAGCAAAGCAGCGATATAGCAATCTTTGTTGAAAGACCAGGATGCCATGGCTTCACAACAGACAACAAGAGATGCATGACATTGCTAAGCAACGCTATGAGCTAGTGAGGTTTTCTCTGGCTTCATATGGTGTGGTAGTTAAGGAAGTAAGAGCAAGAAAAGAAAGACAAAAAAACAACCAAATGAACTGAAGAGAGTGATGAAGAGAGCAAATGAACAAATGGAAAAGCAGGAAAAAAAATAAGTGTGAGCTACTGAAGTAATTGTAGGATATCAAAACTGCTGTTCCAGGAAAGCCAAAATATTAGAATTTTGTAATTAAAAAAATAATAAAAATCAGTATGTTTACCAGTGGATTTCCCCAGCTAAACTTGCATTGCCCTATACTCCTTTAAAGTTTGTAATCACATATGGATTGGAAAGTGCATCCTAAAGTAAACTATGCTTTAAAGGAAATCACCATTTGTTAAAGCTCTTCTCTTGCAGGTAGGCTAGAGATGTATGAAAACTAAACAAGTGGGTTCAAATGTGGTTGACAGAAGGTTTAAGCTTTTCAAAGAATAAAACAATCTGATAAATGGTAAAAACATTCTCTTTGACAGCTTGACAAGTTATTTGCACTCTAGAAAGCAGAGCTGTTTGTTTGTCTCCCTCTTTTCTCTGCGTAAGATTAGTTCTCAGATGACAATAGGTTTGCCTCTATGAGCAGGTGCTCCCATGTTTCCTTCTTTTTTGATAGAAGTGTTCACTACCGCTCATTTATTCTCCACAGAGGCATTGTTAAAAATCTTCCACCAAAAAGAACCTCAGCAGATAACTTCTGAAAGTATGACCGGAATTGTTCCTGAATATAATCAAATCCATGCTCACGTGCAAGCAAATCTAGTCTAGAACAACAGTATCATAACAGAAGGCTTTCAATCTAATGATAAAAGGGCATAAACTACTCCTTCTAAATAGAGTCATCTGATTCTCTTTTCCCACTCAGATTATTCTTCAGTTCTTTGTAAGGTCTCTGACTCTTGTGCAACTTTTGTCTTCTGTCAAAGAAAGGACATTCGGTAAAAGATTAATGAACAGCCCCAATCCATCTCTCATTCAACACTGAGGAGGTGTATTGTCACCTTGTCTACACATAACTCCTTTCAGGGAATACCTTCTGACCTTGTTTTTCCTGGAGTGCTTCCCAGACAAACTAAAGCCATCACACAGATGACAACAGGATTGCTATCTCTTAACTCTTCGAGGAGAGTAGGAGAGATCCTTTGCAACGCTTGATCACATGATGCAAAAACTGATGTTCAGTATTTCTCATTGTGATCTTAAATAGTTAAACGGACCATCCAAACTAAACTATTTAAGATCTCGTTATAACAATCATTAGGTGTCCATAATCACCACAGCAGTCAAAACAGAGTCACTTATCACTGGTTCTCCAGTTGACAAACATTTTTATTAAAAAAAAACCAACTAGGTTACTGAAAAATTAAAATCATAGATTGGAAAGCAATGTATCTGTTTGACAAAGGAATCTGTATCTTTGTGTGGTATTTGAAATCAAGTAAGTCTGAGTTTCCAGTTTTCGACTGTTTTGCAAACATGCAGCGAAAACCACATGACATTAACTCCCTCAAAAAAGAGCATCCAGTACAGACTGAAAAACCCACAATTTCAATGCCATCAAACTCTTGTTTTCTGTCTGATTCACTAACGGGAGCAAAAGTAATCGTGGTAAACAAAGAGCAATTATAAGCAGACTCTGGGCTGCAAACCTGTAAAGTAGTACTACTGATGAAGCTGCCACTTCCTGAATTATTTCTGTGTGAGAAGAACTCTTTTTCTCCACAGTTTTCTAAGAATTTTCAGTCATTAAATGTCTACAATATCTTATTTTGCAGTGTCTGTCAGCCCAGAAGTTGCAAAATTATTATTTCCATCTTAATAAGAACATGCTTCTTATCTCTATGTTAATGGCTGAAAAATATGTTCTATTAGACTAAGAACTCTCTACTTGCATATCTGGCATGATTATTCAGGATTTCAAGCATGATGTATTTAGAGAAGCTTTTCCTTTCTGGTTAGAATGACCCCAGTCCTATCCTTTTTGTTGTTGTTTCTGTGCCAAGCTTTTAAATCTCTCACTAATACTGAGTGACATCTGAGAGTTATCCTCTCCTGAAGTCCAGGAATTACACAAGAAACTTGAAATATTTTAGCCGCTTGGTTCGGTTTGGGGAACGAGAAGTGTTTCGTGACCACAAGAGGGAGCTCAGATTGTTCTGTTCCGTGCACAGCCACGTGTGCAGCCACACAGGAGAACTCGCTTTGAATCGATCTGCTGTAGAAATGAGAAAGGTCATCAGATGTATTTTAATAAGCAAGACGGATACAGATGCAAGCTTGAATTCGTATCAGTCTTAGTTAGAGACTTTTTCAATGAAACCAGAATCGTTCCAGATTTTGTTCATCAACAAAAAAATGACACAATTTTAACTGTGTTTTTGATAGTAAAAAGATTTAAGATTTATGCGAATACTCTTCTGTGAGTAATTCCATAGTTTCCGTGAGAGGCCATTTATGGGATGGCAGATCTCCACTGCCATGAATGATGGCTGCAAAATTCATCCTAGCTCTATACATAATAACGATATACAAATGTTTACATTCCTAGAACAGATCTCACATTCCCCATCAAGACCTACCATGTATAAATTGCAGCAACAGAATTCCTTGAAATCTTAGAATGCTCTTGAGACTCTTATCATCAAAATGTAATAATTATCAAAAGAGAAATGTGAAGAAAGAAAATGAGTTTAGACCAAAATCTGTCCTCTTCCATGGTTGGACTGTTCTCTGAAAACCATTTTCTAATCTTTAGGCCTATTGAATTCTAAATGTCTTGAAGTAAGAGACTTTTATCAGTTCTCATGTTCTCCAAATTTCATACTAAAAAAAATTCTAGGATATTTTCTGGCACTCAGTCTTCCCTTTTCATTTTCTATTTTCATCTCATTCCTCATAGGCCTACACATCCTGACAAAAAAATCCCACTCCCTTCTTATTGCTTACCTCTTTGAAACAGTCAGGTTTTGCTCATTTATCCACACTCATCCACACACAAATACACTTCATACACTTGAAGGAGATGTGGATGATACAATCTGGGTATCATAACTGTAAAGCATCAAGAAACTGATTCAAGCACAAAACTAAGTAGGGGATGTTTGAATATATCTCTCTATATATATATTTAGTGAAAGAATTTCTTGTATGGCTTGAGATGAAAGCTCAAAATCTTTTCTGTCATCTCAAGCACTGCTTATGCTTCCCTGTCAATATTTCCCCAAGCAATCTAACCAATTGCACATGTGTCCAGAACAAAAGTGCACATGTGCATCCTTTAAATCAGTGTATTTTGGACATTTGCCTGTAAGTGCTCCTTTCCATGGCCCTTTCAATTATTATTAGAGTTTTCAGTCAGGCTTATTTATAAAGAAGAAAAAAATCTGAGAAATATAATTTTTGTGCAGACCTGTTCCAGTGTTATTTAAACATTTACATATTGGTGTATGCTCTACTTTGAAAAACAGAAAAATAATAAGACTGTGGTCTGCTGTGCTGACAGGCTTAGCCACAAGTTGTTCCAATATCTCACTTAAACATAACAAACTTGTAATTCTCAAAACATGTATGTAGATCATTAGAGGTTTAAAATAAGGGATGTTTGTTGATTTTAAAAGGTCACTCCTTTCTTCATGTAGCATTTGGCAGGTTCACCCACAATCCGTTTTACCCCCCCATAACTTCCTTTAAAAAATGCAGACCACCTCCACATTCATACGGTTACCATTACTAAATTAAAAAAAAATATATATAAAAGACTTACAGATCCACACAGATGGCACTAAATGCATCTTATCTGTGCAAAACGTTTTGCTGCATTGCAAATCTGTGCATATTATTTGGTTTTATTGGGGTATAAGTCACAATAAAATCACCATATTTTTCAGTGTTGTATGCTAATTTACATTTCAATTCCGTTCACGTGTCCTCAGTAAACTGCATAAAATCTGATTTTCCGTTACTATGATGTAAAATACCATTTGTGGCTTAATAAAAGTGACGCACAAATTTAAAAAAAAAAAGAAAGAAAAAAGAAAACAAACACAAAGAATAAAATAGCATAAAGTTCTCTGCACTTTCCTCACTGCAAATTAAAACAGCGGTTGAGGAGGAAAAAGAAAAGAGAAAAATGTTATTAAAGGTAATGCTACACACATTTATGTAATAAACATATCTGACCTTTTTGCAGCCCCCAAAATTGCCAGCTACTGTGAGCCTTTCCATAAACTGCCTGCCAAACTGACAGAAACACTGGCCACTTTCCTACAGTTCACATCTGTGTTCAGTTTGCGTGCTGAAGGGACATCGAGAATGTTTGACTTGCTCCAATCTGTAACATTACTTCTGCTGAGAAAGCCACTTCATCACTGGAAAGCAAAGAAACAGGTGACCAGTACCCTTGATATTTTGTTAATAATAGATCACTCGAATATAGAGCTTACTTCTCCATATTTAAGTCAGTTAGTTCACTTCACGATGTCCAACACAAACTTTTCCACCTCAGAGACACAAGAGAGAAAGCACCATCTCTAGTTTTGTGCTGTCCAGAGGCTTGGATCCCGGTCTAAACATGGAAAACGCTTGCAAGGCTTGGTTTCACTATTAACGAGCGTTTAATGACACCAGCGAATCACGACATGAGCCGAATAAAGAAGCAGCCTTTTCTGAGGAAGGGAACGGTACTATGGTTGTCTGCACTGGGGCCTGAACTTTGCAGTTTGTATGAGTATGAGATCTTCGTGGCACGGTACAATATTGCAAAATGAATGTATTTGTGTTAGCTCACCAGACCTTTTTGTGTAGCTACACAGCAGCAAACAGCTCCGCTCGTCCTCTGAGGCTGCTGTGATATTCTTCATTTCCTCTGGGACACGGCTGCTTAAAACAACCACCACCACAGACTTTTATGCCCTCTCAGTTCTCAATTCAAATTTAACTGCTTGAGCAGTGTGGTGATTCCCTAATCATCAGCACATCTAGCATCAGATGCTTGCTGAATTTTGGTAATTGTTGACTCAGAATTAAGAAGTCTTGTCATGGGTGTAACAAAGATGTAAACTGTCTATACACGATTCTAAAACCTCCACAAAAAGAGTCACATAAAAGTGTTCAAAACATTGTTTTACCTCATGAGCTTAATCATTGCTATCTCTACAAACATTGTATTTACTCTAAAATATTTTCCAAAACTGGCACGATGCTCAAAGACAGACCAACAGTAATACAAATTTACAGCGTAGAGCTGCATTCCAAAAGTACCATCCCTGGAATGTTTTGCTTAAAAACATGCAACCTGATGTTTCCTAGGGTCAAAATTGCCAAAAATTGGCAATTATATTTAAGATGTAAAGAATAAATTCATGTAAAAAACCCTGCACATGAAGCCTTTACCTTCCCTGCCCTCAAGACCTGTCGCTCTGTGCCACAGGCAAGTCAAGCCTCGTCTCCCAGATCTCCTTGGCAAAGCTGAGAGAGTTGGACTCCTACTCTTGGGTCTCCTCTGCCACCTGCAGAGGTGGGCATAAAACAAAAGAAAAGCATTTATGATTGTGGGCACTCCAATTGTGGCATCCTAAACAAGACTTCCTATTAAGTGTAGGAAATCACCACTTTCTGAAACGTGCACTTCTTTTTCTATTTACTAAACTAGATAATTTACAATCACTAATTCCATTTAGACACCACTATCAATGCTAGTGTTTAAATAACAATAGCAAACTCGAAGTTGATTATGAGAATTAGTTTTTTAATTTTTAACAAAGTGGTTGAAATATATAAGGTGCAGCTGCATTAAACATACAAACATGAAATCAAACACGAGTCTATCTTAAGTCAAGTGTGGAAAAATGAAAACTTGGAAAGATTTCTTTCAATGATAATTCCTAACATTTAATTCACAAAACTAGACTAGAATTCCTCCTGTTCTTGATGCACATTCTCAAATGATATAACAATAAAAAATGCCAAAACACTGAATTATAAATGAAATACATTCTTGCAAAATATGGATTTTGTTATTGCATCAAAAATAAATTATGGGTAGCTCTTTTCATTGGAGAATAAGAGTATTTTCCAATAATTTTCACTGGAAAAAATTCAAACACGAATACGCTTGTAAACAAGGGCTTTCATTAAATACTTCTTAAAAATCTTAGTTAGATCTTTAATAGTCCAAGTGTTCTCAAATCAACTTTAACAGAGAACAAAGGGAATGTCCACATTTGCCCTTAATTCAAACAATATCTGTATATTCTCTCACTTTAATGCTGTTTCAGGCTAGCGTTTAATTTAGGATAGACTATACGACATATGAGCACAATCAGGATAACACTAAAAGATATTCAAGCTTTTCTGTGTGTCTTTAATGGAGAAAATATAAGAATCATGGTTAGAATTTACAGTTTGAGGATTTTATGCTCAACATGTGTGCTAGGCCACAAATGTTTTCATAGTAATTTAAATATTCCAAAGTGGGAATACTTTCCAAACCTTTTTTATTTTCTATAAGGTTAGCCACTAGTTGTTTTTTTTTATTCTGTCAATCTTTTTTCTCCTTCCCCTCCATAAAAGGAAAAGCATTAACCAATTATTCTGAAAGAGAAGTGGGAATACCATTTGTGGATTTGCAATCAGGCAGGGGATGGAATTAAAGCAAGTTAGTGACAGCAAACTTAAGGCAGCACATCGAGAAGCCAGACATGAAGAGATGGCCCCACATCTAAAGAAAAGGAAGGGAACTGCACAGTTATTTTATCAGCAAAGCAAATATATGCATTTTCCAAATTGTATTGCTTGAATGGAATGGTTCTGTTCCCAAAATGAACCTAATTAACTATCTGGGAAACACAAACCAGCTCACATTTTCTGCGAGCCTCAAATAGACTGCAATACTAAACCACTTGACTGTCGACTTTATTCCTCTCAGTGATGTAAATCTCTGCATATCCTCGTTCTGTTCCAGTGCTGAAGCACGAGTGGTGTGAAAAAATCGAAATAAGTTCAGTTCTGGCTCAGTAATTTCAGTCTGCAATTGCGGGAAGTTTGAGGCTTTTTGCTTTGACTGGTTGGGGGAGCTTACCCTCTGCAAAGAAAAAGCTGCTGCCCACTAATAACCAGGACAAAACTTCACAAAAGCAGTTGGGTCAAAGGAAAACTTTTCATTTCATGTCAATTATTCTCATCTCCTTCAGCTAACTCTAAGATCTTATAGGACACTCCAGATTCAAATATTTGGCATGAAGAGACAAAGAAAGAATTGAATTTGACCTACTAGGATTTTCCAGACTCACTCCTGTCCTTACTTTTGACTCATTGTTCTCCCTATATTACAGTATTCTCATCTAGTTTTCACAAAAACTATTGCACATAACTGCACCTGAAAGCTGGGCAGCAAGGAATTTAGGAAGCCACAGAGAAGGAGACCAGTGCCAGCATCTGTGATAGTTTTTAAAAGGGCAGATTGCTATGTCAGGCAGGAAAGCAAATAAATCTCAGGGTAGTATTTGACAAATATTAACCCTAGGGAATTGAAATGTACTTTTTAAGATATTAGTTGTTTCACTGGAGATTTGCATTTATAATATGGGTATTATATTATACATGACTTAGTTCATACCTAACCCAAGTAAACAATTAGCGAGATTATGACCGATAAATAAAAATATAAATTAAATTTAAAGTGACTCCTGGCCTGTGAACAAACCAAGTTAAAAAAGTAGGCTTTCTAGGCTGGTGCAGTAGAAGCAGCAGCACTGGCTTCTCAACACAGCCAGTAAACATGCTCTGGAGTTTTTCGTTCTTAGTGTGGGACAGGATCTGTCTTTGCACTTGCACATGCTGTAGTCCTCTGAAATGTCTCTTTTAAATATCTGCCATGTCAGCTAAACTGTCTGGTGCCACACTTATGTCAATGAGAACAGCAGCTCTTTATGGCTCGGGCTAGGAGGGAACTGAGCAGGTGTGATCATAAATACTTTCAGGCAAACTGGGAAGTAAGTCATAATTACCCCTAAGTAAATAAAATACAGCCTTCCCCTCACACATATTCAATTGGAAAACTTAGAAGCAACTTAGAAGTCTTTACTTAAAGATTATTCTATTAGCAATCACTATGCTCACTTTTTAAAAATGTCACCAGATTTGCTTTTTTTCAGTTTAGCAAACCCCAGCTGAACTTCACATTTCAGATGTTGCCTTGTCTGCCCTTTGAAACATCTTCTAAGGTATTACACACAGCTGACATCAGCCTGTCTAGTCCGTCATTCCTGAGTCTGCCTCAGGTCCATACTGATAAACATTACATTCCTTTTTCCTGGCCCTCAGGTGGTTTATTTCGACCCACTACAAACCACAGAAAGGCTGACGAAAATCTCTTCATTTTCCAATTCTTTTCATTTCCCTCTGCACACTAGACTAGACAAAATTTGGGTTACAAGCATGTCTGCTCAATTAATTGAATCCTCCTCCTATGATCACCTGAAGGATTATTTGTAAAGCCTCATTTCATCCCCTTCTGAAAGTGGTAACTTGCTTCTTAAATTGGGTAAAATACCTGGCTTCATAAAAATAGCACTCACATTGATTGTCTGCCTCTCACTCATCTCACATTTTGTTTTCAAAGTCATGATGTGGACACATCACCTTTTTCTTAGCCTACATTAAAAATAATCACACATCAGTAAAACACAATGATGCCATTTTGCCAGTAGTTTCTTCTCTTTACTTCAATTTTTTCACAAACATAAAAGGAAACAGCTTCTACTACATATCAACTGAATTCAGTCTCTTCCACATCATTTCACATGTTCATAGACATATAGATGTTTTAGAGTTTTTATACCCAGGAAAATGCCCATAATCAACATGCCAGGGTTAAAAATAAATATTTAGAATTTGAATTGGGATGTGTAACAAGGGTACTTCCTCCAGTGACCAGTAATTTTATCCCTACCTCTTAAATGGAGTCACTCCAGTCACCTACTCCCCATCCACATTCAGCTTACAGCAAGACAGAATCTTTGTTTCAAAAAGACTACTACTGACTACCTCAGTTCTTTCAAATTTGTACTGCTTAGGTCAACTAAGAAACTCAGTTTCTCTAGCACAGAAAAGTATTAATTCCAGAAAAAATCATAGATCATAGAGACAGCAAAAAATAATCACTATGAAGAGGTTTTTTTCTTTTTCCCTAAGAAGATCGTTTTTGCCTGATAGGAAAATCTGTGTTGGTGGGATACAAAGGACATTCCCAAAATTCACCTCACTCTACATATTATACCTGCAGATTTGGGCAACATGAAAGCTCCAGCTTCTCTACTCCAGGTCCCTCTGACACTGATGACAGTAGGAAGCAGCAAGCTCTAGAGTCAACTCACTGAGCTCAATAGACTTATCCAAATATAACATTAAAGTGACTAAAGGACCAAATCTCATACTCTTACTAAATCAATTTTTATATTTATTTTAATCTAGGCATATATAAAATATAGTATATACTGTGTAATCATATATGAGGTTTATGGCAGCTGCCACATATTTAAATGTGATATTAACGTCAGATGAAGACTATGAAACCTGGTGTTCTCTCTTGATGGTCTTCACCACCCTGAGCTTCCATCAAATTATTTCACAGTACTCTTTGAAAGCTCTGCAGTATTCTAGGCTGCAACAGGAGAGAGGAGTTCATAACTAGCAAAACCTTCCCCTCACCCACACTTCCTCACAATAATCTCCAGAGCAAGGCCCAGAAAAAACTTTCAGATGCAAATGTTCTCCAACAGGAAATAAAAAAATAAAATAAAAATAATAATATAAAAGTTAGTCATTTGCAGAACAGAGTTTTAAATGAGAAAAAAAAAATTAGGAAATGTAAAACGAAGCCTTAAAATCTGACATCTACATCACTCATCTAAATACCAAGGCCTAACACTGTTTTCAGTGGCTCTCTTCTGTTTTTCGGATAGCAATCATTAAATGAGACCTTATGTTCACGTAAGTCTAGGAAGAGGAAATATGGTGCACATGTACATGTTTGGGAACAACTACCTTTTGTAAAAAAAAGCCATGAATAGACACTTTTTTTGGCCATTTGATAAATCAAGAAAATTAGGCAGTTTCCATTAGGATACATCATAAAACCAGGTTCATCTGGATTAATTAGGAGGAAGCCATTGTAACCTCTGAAAGTGCATCTTAACAAAGGTTGTACCTATTTTGGAAGCCTTGTGCATCTTCACAGAGCCCAAGACTAGACAGTGAGAAGACTGGTGGGTAGACTGAGCTTTGGTGATGGTGCCACAAATCCAAGAACATGCACTCACCAAAGCTCACTTTAAAAATCTGAACTCTGAATAATTGGGGTGAAAATTGAGGTTAAAACTCTCAACACACTTTCTCTGTGCTTCTCTACCCGCTTTTTATAATAAGCTTAAGAAAATGTACACCGGAAAATAAGTATTACCTCAAAGAGAAGGTACTGAATGAAGATTCTGGAGACCTTCAGTCAAGTCCCAGGTGTGCCTCAAAACTTTGTGTGCCCCTTGGTCACTTCCTCTCCTTGGACTTCAGGTAAAAGAATTGATCTTTTTTTGGCTCACTAGTTTATAGATAAATTTGAAGTGCTTACACTTTCATTTCTTTGCTTTTTCTCTGGTTCATAGAACCAAAATTATGGATGGTTCCAATACTGTCCTTCAGGATGTTTTCTCGTAATAAAGCATTATGTACAAACACTTACTGGTATTGCTGATTAGTGTTGTCACAGTATAACCCAAGGCCCCAGTTGCCACAAAATCACTGCACACACTGTAAAATGGTGTTTAACACACTGTAAAAGGTCAACAAAAAGGCTATAAATAAGTCATAGGACTAACAGACATTTCTCATATCAACAAGTGCACCTAAAAACCATTACAATGATGTGTATCTTACACAAGGGGTGGCACACGCCTGCAAGCGACTGTTCATCTGTATCACTTTCTGGAATATTATTGATAGACATAGAACTAAGTCTACCAAAATTTCCTTGGAAAAGATAATGATCTGACTTTGCTGGGTGTGTTTCAGAATGTTCTCAAGGCTTTAGTTGTTCTAATCTGGCACTTCGCTCCCGCTCGTGTTCCACACGCAGGTTTATCAGCCATACCTGAAACAAGTCACAGTCTTTCCATGATCTTTACATATTCTCATCACATTGATGTTTTAGCCTTTTCCTAACACAATCATTTTAAATCTGCAAACTCTTCAGGCATAATGATATTCAAGTACATAACTGTTGAGAGGATCAGGTCCCTGGAGTCCTCAATGTATTTCTCATCAACTTCCAAAAGGTTTGGTTTGCTGTTTTGTAAATTATTATATTTTATATGGACTTAAGATGTGGAGAATTTTTTTGAGAAACCAAGCTTTTTTTGATGAATATTCATTGCTTTTATAGTGAAAAATATCTCTTATTGGAGAAACACTCTCTTAGTCAAAGTCACTGCATGCTAATTTATTATAAGAGAGTGCTTTGCTTCACTTTTTTTTATGTCATATTGGTCAGAAAGGCCATAGACAAATGAACAATTATCTATTTACAGGATGAATACTTATGAATACTTAATATGATAATATTGACTTATTTACTACAAATTGCCACAGAAGAAACACTCACACACATTCAGATGGACTGGAATGTGTAATGACACCAAAGTGGAGAAATCAGTGCTTAGGTAATTATTTTAACAACTATGCTCTAGCGTAAACATTTTTCAGATTAAAAAAAATCAAGATGGAGTTTCATTCTATTAAAGCTTAGTGCAATAGCTACTTATAGAAGCTAAATGGAAGGTGGCTCAAGGAAGTCATGTTAGGTCCAAGATTAAACCTTCTCTATGACTAAATGTGGAGTGCTATGAGGCTTCTAGGAGACTGCAAACTCTTTGTGTTTGTTGGGATTGGCAGCATTTTTCAGTCACTTGAAACTGGGTGTTGCACAAGAGGTTCGGATTGCAGCCACCTGCTTAATTTGTTCTGTATAAACCACACACTGCCTTAGTATTTGCATTATAAATGTACCTACTATAGGCACTTGATCTAGTACATATTGGTTCCTTACATGGGAATGAGGCTTTATACACAAGCTCCTCCCTGAAGCAAGCCATTTCTTTTGGTCACTTAAGTTTTAGAAATACTTCTGATGTAAATGTTGGTGAAAGGTAGAGAAATATTTTTGCAGTGCAGTGCATTTCAGCAGGCCTGTTTGCAGTTTCAAAAGGTGTCTGCATTTAAATAGTCTGTAATGTTAGATGCATCAAGAGCATGCATCTTGCTGTTGCTTCACAAACAGTCTGTAACAAACCCAGCACAAGTGTTGTCTCCAGTCAATTAATCTACCACTTACCATAATATATTTGTGCTATACCCTGGGGTAGAATTTATAAAGATAGGTCTAGCTCTCTCATAATTTTAAGATTTGGCTTTTCAGATGTCTGTCAGGAGAGATATTGCTTAACCAGTGAAGTATGCCCATTCTGAAAAACTATTATATACTGCCCAGGGGGGACTTTTAGCCAAGAGTTCCATTCTTTTGTCTTTTAATTCAAATAGTTCTTATCCCTAGACATGCAAGATGCGCCCAAATGAGTACAAACAGAAGCCAGATATGAGAAGAATATATAAGAAATCAGATAAGATTATTTTCTTGATAAGTATTGAATGTTTAGTTCGGTCCTTGGTTCCGTCTTACTCTCCTGTGTAACCCTAGATGCAGAGCTTGAGTAACTCGTGTAAAATAGAACAATATGTCCCTGTCTCAGCACTTCAGCAGTGTATGCCCTTCACTTCAAAGGAGGAACTGTCTTCTGTTCAAAGCCCTCTCCTCCCTGAATTCATCCTGAACTCCCAGTCTTAAAGAAAGTATGTCAACAACATTCACTAGCCATATTGCATTACACAGCACCAAAGTGAGGTTCAGGCCTCAATCGCTGATGCATTCATTTAATGAGCTATTCTTCAGTAGGTCAGTAATATCCTTCTCGTGTCACAGATAGAAAACCAAGATGAAGAAAGGAAATATCATCTCCCTTATAAGGTCACTGCACGTGTCACTGGCAAGCTTGGATGCAAACTTGGGTAGCACTCGCTACTCTACTGCAGGCAGTACTGGTTCTGATCACAAGAACAGCCTTAACCAAACTCACCAAAACTCAGTGCTTCCCCAACACAGAATCCCAGGAAGGAGCACTTACATCACCGGATAAGAGTGACTAATAATGAAAATACTGAAATGACAAAAATAGGCTTTGTAGTAATAAAGTAAGTCGATCTATATTTTAACATTCGTGCATTCTACTTGAGATATTTCTAAAATCAGTCTTACTGTTGTCGTTTCTTTTCTTGACTCATGGGATGCCAAGATGGAAATATAAATAACTAACTGAAGCTTCAGCAGGGATGGTAGCTTTAATTATTGACGCATGTTTGCTGCTTCTCAAAGATCATGGCCAAAATTAACCATGACAGGATATATCTTTAACTGTAGATAAAGGACTAACTAACGTGCCACTGGCACATTAGGATTCTTTTATAGCCAGAGGAGTCAAACCCAAAATGCTTAAAATTAAGGACTTCACAATCACAATATTTGTTTGTTTATGGATATTCCTCTTACAGATAAGAATATTCACCATTTCCCAATTCTACCATCAAATGCTTTGCAGAGACCTTTGACTATAAATTTGTGTGGGAGTAAACTGAAGAGTTACTTAAATAGCAATACCAAACTTAACAGCTCAGCAACGTGTGAACATTCTTTAATCTTGATCCAATAGTCAAATCACGGCCCAGATAATAGCTCCATGGGTATATTTTGTATTCATTTAAGGTTTTACACCAGTACTGGAACAAAGCCACTTACAGTACTCTACCATCAGCATATTCTTTCTCCCTTAGTCTCAATGTTCACCTCTCCCAGCTCTCTAAATTTTCAGACAGAAAGGCAGAATTTTCATTAGATGCCAAGGATAAGGCCCCGGGAATCTCCATCGAGTCCACTGTGCTGTGGTAAACAGCAATGCTAAAAGAGCTGATCCACAGAACACAATGTATTGAGAAGGAAAGCAGGGTAAAAAAAAAAAAAAAAAAAGAGAGAGAAATAAAGCAAAAACCTTCTTTACTTAGGTTCCTGAGTGCCCACTGTCATGGTATGCAAACAGTAAAAACAGCTTTTCTCGGAAGTCAAGCTTGCTATTTTATAGTGGCTGTCCATGAACTGTCATTTCACAGCAGGATTCCAGGCACACAATCACTAAGCACGTGCCATGTGGTAAACTACAAACATGTATTTGTACAGGGCACGAGCAGGGATCTGGAGCACAGCGTCATTAAACGTACTCAACTGAACACTGATAGGCTCCTCGAGAGCCTTTCTCACGAGGAAACCGTGACGATTCGAAATGGTTTCACATTTTTGTGTTCATAACTCAGCGCTTTTCTGTACTATGCTGTTACAGAACAATTCCCTTTATTAGTATCAGTTTGTCCAGCCTCATGAAAAAGAAAATACATTCCCTTATAGAACAGTGGAAATGCCACTGATTAATTCATACCAAAATCAAAAGACAATCTGTGGGTGAAAAGCAGGTGTTTTTGTGTTGCATATACACAAGACTACAGTAGATATAATTAAAAAAAAGAGCTTCATTTGTTGAGAATGTACTACTCTAGCTCTATTTAATGAATTAGTAATCCAAAAATCTTAGCTAAACTGCAGTGCTACATTTTGCTGTTTCAGACTGGATAATCAATATTTCAAGTATGTAGAAGACATGATGAAATACTACAATACAGACATCTTGAATCTTAAATAAGAAATACACATTCATTTTTACACTGTTTGTTTCTATTCCTTCACATGTTTTTCTACACTTTACTGGAATAGTATCAGACCTACGTTCTAGTTTTTCTTACACAAAATATACTCATTTATGGGACCTAATTCTTTCCATGGCAACCAACTCTCATGTGAGAGATTAAGGATATGTGACTTTAATACAGGTAAAAAGGTAGGGGAAATGTTAGTGGTGTTGAGACAGAGAGGATAGTCTAAATCTGTCTAGCCCCTAATCAAGCACTGTCATGAAATTCTGTAAAATGACAACTTCATAAACTGAGAAATAAAAGTTGCTTTTCCAATGTTCACTGTTCATGTAAACAAAAAAACCATGAAAGCAGAAAACATTGCCCAGTTTATACAAATAATATAAAGAGACTTGACATCTCATGTGCTTTTGTGTGCTGTCATTTTAGTCAGCATTGAAAAACAGCTCCCCCATAAAACCACTTTGCACCAGTGGAAGTGACTTAAGTGACTTTCAGATGAAGCCCCACACAGTGAGCACAGCTGTGTGCACAGATCCCTGGCCAGCACAGGATGCCCACCCACCTCTCATGGACCACACTAAAAACAGGGAAAAAAACTTCTCCTTTGGTCACTTCTCTTTATCCAGGGCTTGCCTGGGTATGGAAGGAGAAGCCAAGCGCAAACCTTCGGCAGTGCCAACCACACTTGAAGTACAAGGGAGCTACTCCAAAGAAGAAGTAACAATACAAACCAAACTAAACCTGTGGAAAGCTGCTGAATCAGTACCCCAAAGGAGACAGATGTATAAAATGTGGATATAAATAGTCAATAAATAGAAAGGTGAATGTTAACCTGTAAAATACTTTGAGAACAATTCACCTGGAAAAGAGAAGGCTCCAGACAGACATTCTAGCACCTTCCATACCTAAAGGAGTCTACAGGAAAACCAGAGAGGGGCTTTGAACAAGGCATGTAGTGACAGGACAAGGGGGAATGTTTTAAACTGAAAGAGGGTAGGTTTATATTAAATACTAGGAAGAAATTCTTTAATGTGAGGGTGATTAGACAGTCTGGTCACAGGTTGCCCACAGAATTTGTGGATGCCTCACCCCTGGAAGTGTTCACGACCAGGTTGGATGAAGGTCTGAGCAGCCTGTTCTAGTGGGATGTGTCCCTGCCCATGACAGGGCTTTTGGAACTGGATGATCTTTAAGGTCCCTTCTAAAGCAAACCATTCTGTAATTCTGTAAATTCGATTACCCTTCACACACCTGTCATGGTGCCCGACTGTGGCTCCACACAGCAATAAGCATTTCCAAAGTTAAAAAAAAAGGGGGGGGGGGAAGACAAATTATAATAAAATAATTTACACACTGTACCTTGAACCATTCTTACAATGTCACCCCCAAAGAGTTGTAACAGCTCCCCAGTACAAACCCTCCTCAGCAGCAGTGGCGCTGACCTGTGCTGCGTGCAGCTGGTGACACAAGGCCATGCCAAGATGATCCCAGCAGCTGCTCCTCAGCACCCAGCCCTGCTCAAGGACCATCCTGCAGCACCCCCAGGCGCTGGTTGGTATTGCCTGGGGCAGGGGCTGTCTCTCTCAACACCCTGCTGAACTGGGAGTAACTGAGGCGGGTCTGGAGCGCAGAGGCTGACACACAGGACTGTCACCCCAGGTGCTGTGCAACCGCCGGGTTTGGGGCGGAATATTCCCCAGAGTTTCAGAAAACAGGCAAAAATGAGCAAATAAGATGAAACTAAAATAATTTCAGAAGTTTATGGCTCCTTTGGCTCACATGTAGTAGCAACAGAAACACAGAGAGGGCAAGGTCCTGACACACACCTGCAAGGGCTTCACCTTGGTAACCAGCCCTTGGGTCAGTACTTGTCACACAGCGAAAGATCTTCAACAAGCACTGAAACCCAGAATTTTTTAGGTGGCCGTACACATGTCAAGGACTTCAAATCAAGAGCTGGAGGAAAAAAAAGAATGCTATTTAAAAAGAGCATACGCATTAAAAAATGAGCAAACATTTTTAGGTTTGGGTTTTTTTAATTATTATTTTGTCATCAATGAAGAGCATGATCCTCTAATACCATGTACCTGTTAAAGATAAATATTGTTTTAATCATTATTTTTTTGTCTTCAGAACCAGAAGCCTAGGATAAGCATCACAAAGCAGGGAAACTGTTTCAGGGGCTAAATGCTGAACTGAACTATTATACTTTTGTAACTGCCCTTGTTCTCTGTAATGGACTGAAAACCAAACAGGCCCTGACACAAACAACCCCAGTCTCGGTTCGGCTGCTAACAGTGCCCTCTTACAAGTCCAGGCCCCATATGTTGAACAGTCTTATGAGAAACTGAGAGAAGCTGAGTTTAATTTATAGCACCTTGGTTTAATAAAGAGTAAGTTTTCAAAAGTCTGGGTTGACCTAACCCTAGTCTCAAATTGGACAGTATCAACTGTTACAGAGTGTGAAAGTTGTGCCACAATGCCGTTGCCAAATATTCATTAAATTTCCACAAGCATACAAATACAATTTTAATTCAAAAGCTTTCACTTTCCCTAATGCACAACAGGGGGAGAAAATCTTATGATCATTCCCTTTAAATAAGCAACTAAACTCTACAAGGAAATTACCATTTTACTTCACCATTTTCCATCCAACCATAGGCCCAGCTACCAACACATTTCCATACATGAAAGATGAAGAGGATAAAGACACAGATAAAACCAGATGAAGAGTTTTCAAACCTATTTTAAAAATGTTGCTCTTCTTATGCCTGTACAAGGTGAAAATAAAAGATACGTAAAAAGAAAGAACCTGTTTAGCATCCTCCCCAGCAATATGGGAAAATTATATGTTTCTTCTGGAAGCAGTACTTTAGCACAGTGGGATGTTCTTATGTTGTGACAAGATAATGTGTGTGTAAAGCACTCCTATAATTTAGCTGTCATACAGACACAGCTACTCAAGTGCATGTGTGTCGATGGAGAATTAGCTTTGATCTGCAGAATACATCAGCTGGTTTCCATTCCTTATGCTGAATCAATTCAGTTTGGTAAGAAATTAATCTGACCATCTTTCATACAGCCATTGTCAGAATGTTTAATCTCTGGAACTGATGCTGCGACTGCATGGAGCTGTTTACAGGATAAAAAACTAATGTCAACATGGATAAAAATCACTCTTAATGATTTTTAGCTTAGCACTTCCATTTTAGGGCATCCTGAATATTTAAGGCCATGAGGGTAATATGCTATCCAGCAAATTTTTCTGGGAAGAAAAAAAATAATACGTATTTAATCCTGGATAGACACTAAACTTTGGAAATGGGAAATACATTTTCTGTAGCTTTTGTAACTTCAACATTAGAGATCCAGATGTGAAAACAGAATTCTTTATACAACTATGCCTGCCAACACTATAACTGACTTAAACTTGCTGTAGTTTGAGCTGTTAAAAAGTACAACTGCTACGAAGTTTTTTTCACTATAATAATTCTTCCAAATACAATCTAGTTGATCAAGGGAAGCCAGGTGATGGAATCTTTTTGGATTTCAGTGAAGCTTTCGATCCTGTCTCTCACAGGATCCTTCTGGACAA
>JAYRBT010000177.1:985251-1010835 GCA_036023395.1 Myiotriccus ornatus
TATTAGAAAAAGGTTCTTCACCCAGAGGGTGGTTGGGCACTGAACAGGCTCCCCAGGGCAGTGGTCACAGCACCAAGCCTGACAGAGTTCAACAAGCATTTGGACCATACTCTCAGGCACATGGTCTGACTCTTGGGGCTGCCCTGTGCAGGGCCAGGAGTTAGATTCAAAGATCCTTGTGGGTCCCTTCCAACTCAGCATATTCTGTGATTCTGTGATTAACTTGAGACTGGACTCCGAGTTTTTCAGTGCATGCTTCTTCAGACAAAAAAAAGAAAGCAAAAGTAACTCCAATTTCCAGGAATCAGATCACAAGAAAGGAAAAAAAATATGTGCACACTGTAACTCTAGAATGAAAATCATCTACTTTGAGGAGTCAGTATGCTTTGAAGCTAATGCTTGCTTTGAGGGACTGGGATCTGGGAGCTGTCTCACACATTCCTCATTTACCTCCTGCACATGCTCACTTGAAAACACAAAATATTCTGAGAATTTCTACACTAAGGATCCTTCAGTCTTTAAAGTTTAGCTGCTGTAACAGTTCTTCATTTGGCATGTGGGAAAAAAGGGTTAAACCTTAGATTAGAAAAAAAATGGTAGCTTAAATAAGGCCTACTCTTCAGCATTCCTCTCTGCTGTATACATCACAGTTCTCCAAAGCCTTACCTCCAGGCACAGACAAGTCCTTAATTAAGAACTAGTGGCAGAGACTGCCTACAGTCATTTAACGTAGCACCGAAAAATGGGACCCAGCATGACAAATGAAAATCACACCCATACTTGTTCTTAAGTTAAGCACATTACAAGTTTGGCTCTTCCAGTTTCTGACCATTCTACTGTTTCTAAAGACTACTTGTATGGAGTGAAAACATCTATTTTGAGGAATGTAGTCTTTACTGCCAGCACTCCATTTCTATAAATACGTATGCTTTAGTTAGTGAAGGACAATAAACAAAGAGAACACATAGATAAGCTATTTCAGAACTCAGTGCAAATCAGGCAGTAGAGCAGAGAAAGGTGAAGTGGTGCTAGTATTTTCTAAACCTTGCAACTGATAGAGTAGGAGTGTAGAGAAGAACGAGGACTGTGATGAGCAGCCCTGAGATTAGCTCAGTTAGTTGGAGCCTGGTGCTAACAACAGTAAGGTTGTGGGTTTGATCCCTGTACGGGCCATTCACTTAAGAGACTTGGTGATCCTTGTGGGTCCCTTCCAACTCAAAATATTCTGTGATTCTGTGAACCAGAACCATACAATTTGGACAGGAGACAGGGAAAAGAACAACCACCTCCTCTCTCCATCTATCTATATGCGTGTGGCTATTAGCTGTACTACTAAACACCAGTTACACGCCTGAACATTGAAATAAATCCAATTACCATATTCACACCGTCATCTAAATTTCTTAGATGTGAAAAGAAAACACAGTAATTAGGCAGTTACACACATGCTAGTTATGTTTGTCATTTCAGTCAGACCAGGGAAGGCAGAGCAATATTTCACAATCCAGCCCATAAGACATTTTTGCAAAGCCACGGGAATCAACAGCTTTGTCACCAACCCTTCACTCAGAGAATCAGCTCTTCCCTGTGTTCTCAAGGCAACTCACCTCCATTTTCCCAGTGATACAATTTTTTTTTAACTGCTTATCAGCTTTGGTTCAAGCACATGTGTATTTTCTTCTTCACTGTGCAGTAGAAATACCTTATTTCCCTGCAGAAAAAAGCAAAATACCACCTCTTTGGCCTCTTTCAAGTACCTCTTCACCACTAAGTCCCACTTTGAAGTCAGTACTGTCAGCTCATGATGATCAGGCAGCTGACGAAGTGCAGAGCTGTTGATGGCTGTTAGTTGACTGTGGTTCTCTCCTTCCTTGGGGAAACATCCATTTTGCTTTTCCCTCTTCTCTTTCCCTGTAATTCCCATCCCCTTGCCCTGCAACTATGAGGGAGGAAATAACAAACCAAACCAGAATAAAAATCCTGACCTACTTGATTCTTCCCCAGATTCCAGAGAAACTTTTTCTCCCTTACTCAAACATTTGAGGGGGTTTTGTGGCTTTTGCTGTTGATGATTGTGTATCTATTTTTTATTATCATCATGCTTCAATGGTCCATCTTCACTGCCTTCTCAAATGATTCTTCTGAGACATATCGTGATTCTACTATGATCTCATTTAAAATACAGTAGGTTGGAGTTCATTTTGATCTATATTGTTGGCTGTAATTGTTGGACTGCAAAAGGACAAGCAGTGACAGGTGTACATAAAACTAAAGTCTGGTAGGATGAGATTTGTTGTGGAAAGGAAGTATGAAAGTGGAATGAAAGCCTGGTAAAGACAGCATTTTTTTTCTTAGCTCTAAACCAAACAAACTAAACAAACAGACAAACAAACAAAAGTGGGTATGCAGTTTTGGGCCACTTAAAATTGTAGTATTTATGCCTCCAAAAGTGTATTATATATAATCTGTTTCTGTCTTGAAAAACAAAAAATTGTAAAGTCAGAATCTGAGTAGGCAGCAAATTCTCCACAAATCTGTAGAAATTCTGAAAGAAACTTGTATATCTTATTGTAAAAAGAGTCTAATGGCTTTCAGATACGCAGCATTGTCCAATAATCAAGGAGAATTAAAGTGCAATTAATTACACAGTTTGAAATTAATATATTAGTTTCTCAATGGTACAATTTCTATCCCTAATAGACTTCAAGCTGGGAAACCGAAATAGAAATTGTAACCACAGCACAACTTGTTCTGTGCACACATAACAGACAGTGGCCATTAACTGCCTTTAATGGTTTGCACACCAAGAACTCACTGGAGAAAGAGCTACAAGTATCCAAATAATATACTGCAATGAAGATGAAAACAAGCATTCCCTACTCCCTGATGGAAAGGTAACTGCAGAAACCGAAGAAAAACAATAACCTGTAGGGCAAGAAAACCTGGGCTAACTAACAAAGTATGAAAAACATAGAATAACCATCAATGCTAATTTAATGAAGGTTTGAAGTCATCATCCCCAGAAGGAACCAGCCATCGTGCTACTTCAGAATGTAAATTTTACTTATTTTTTTAAGTAAAATAACACACACACACAGAAACAGCTGTTTTAGAGTCAGTAGTGAGTAAAGAACCGTGTTGAAACTTCCAAATGTTTCACAGAACCCGAAGAGCAGAGAAATGATGTAGTGTCTCCCTCCAGCTTCCTTAAAGTACCACATACAGACTCCACAGAAAAGCTCTGCAGGACAAGGCAAAGTTATGAACTTCTGGCCCCCATCTGAGACTTTGCAATAGGCAGCCACTTCTTCTGTGTCACCAAGAAGGGACGTTCTGTTAGTCATCACTCGATTTATCTGTTATCCTGTTTTATGACAGGATTCAAAGGGTCCAGGATTTGATGGAAATACGTACCACAAATCTGTTACAAGCAGCAATGCAGCCTATAAATTTGCTTTACTTATGCAATTTTTCCAAACATAACACACAAACACCATTTTAATACAACTTTTTGAGCCTGACACTTGTCTTCGTCTCAAGAACAGAATTTTTGTGGGCAACAAGGGCAGTAGAAATACTAATTCGCTGTTTTTGAAAAAAGATAGACCTGTGTCAAATGAGCAAAAAATGTGAAACAACTACATCAAAGTGTATTTGTACTCCTTAAATTTACATAGACAACAATACAGACGTCACAATATTGCCATAATGCCACAAGCTATATGTAAATGAATGACAACACAGCCATCCATTCCCAGAAGTTGATATCTGGAAATGCACAAAAAAAAACTTCAGTAATCTTCTAGGCAAACTATTGAGGAGTCAGGGAGTTTGAAGCTATTCTTCATTAAACTGCAAACTCTATGATACTCAAAAGTGACATTATCTAGTAAAATAAAACTGCTGTGAAATAAACTTCTTTTCAGTGTCTAGTGTTATGCTAGACACATCTGCAGTGCCAGCTACCTTAATAACCATAATTTGACCTTAATTAATCACATCATTATAGAATTTTTGCTCTAAATTAAAAGCTAGAGGTTTCCTTCTGAGAACTACCTTAACAAAATACCTACATATGGTTTTTATCTGCTATATATACACCACTTAGAAACATTATATCATACACACAGCTTTTACTCATGTCTTTATGTCATATTTCTGTGTAAATAAGCTTTACTTACAACAATTATCACTAGATAAATCAGTTATTTGGTTGAAAAAAAAAATCATTCAACAAAGCCAAGCTTCTGGAAAACATAAGATGGAGAACCAAGGACTGCCATTCTCCCCACTAAGCCTCTTCTTGGCAGCAGCACAGACTGTCCCGTGGGAGCTACTGCTTGGATTTCATTATATAACCAAAGAAAATTGCAACCACTTCAGCTTTAAGATTTACAGATTTAAGACACTGGCCCACCTTGGTAAGATCTGCCATTTCTGTGCCTTTCTGTGAGGCAAGTGCAGCTTGCTTGCCTCTCCCCTCAGCAGGAAGATACAGAATCGACTCATAGCAGTGTTGCTCTGTTGATGAGAGCAACGCCGGCTGCTTCATTGGAAAGGGATTTCCTAAGTGACCTTTGTGACTGCTTGGGTTTGGAGGCAAAGTAAAATTTTTTGAAGTGCTTGAAGGCCTGCTGGTGATTCAACACAAAAGACTACTCTGTATGAACACAATGAGCTCTTGATACACGACTTCAGCTCCTCCCTGGCAGCCGTGTATAAAATTCGATCATAAATTAAATACTGATAGCATTGTTTGCGCTAGAGTTTGTATTAACGCTTTTGTATCAGATTTTTGTACTAGCAGGGAGTAAAAAGCTGAAGTCACGAAGCATTTTCCAGTTTTGCAAAAAAAAAAGGTAAGTAGAGTGAAATGTATCTGCTTGTCTCTATGTGTGCATCTAGAGGACTCAGAGCTTTCCAGGGGGAAAAAAAAAAAAAAGGAAAAAACCCCACCAAAACAACCAAAACAAATGCCAGGTTATTTTGCCCACAAACCCCTTTCATATTGACAGCATATTTTACTTATTCTGCAATTATTCTTTTAAAATAGAGGATTGGCAATTCCCCATTCAGACCCCATATATATACAGATCTACTTCTGCCATTTATTTCTACGAAAAGACAGAATAATGTACACAGGCAATGCCTCTTTGTCATGCCAAGGTAACATCAAGGGAGTGAGAATATTTTTAGAAACACCTGGGAAGAAGGAAAGAGAACTGAAGCCTCACTCACTGGACCACTCAAGGTGGTCATGGTTGCCTTTAAGAAGCCCATGTAACACAGGATTACTCTGTGTTTCTTTGTGATGGAGGAAGGATAAAATTAATTTGACTGACAAATTAGTATAGCCACTGTAGTTCCAATAGTTTGAATTTACTACAATTATTCTCTTCAAGTTTTAAAATCAGAACTCCAAAAATAAACATTTAGCTCAGCCATGTGCAAATAAGACAGACCTGAAGTCAGAAATACAAGTTCCAAAATATCAGTAGAATCTTGTTTTAGTAATTTATGGCTGAGAAACTAAGAAAGAATGACTTTTAAGCAAAATAGTTAAGGCCAGTGTCCTCCTTACCATGTTAAATTTCAGTGTCTACTGAAGTCAGCAATGCCTTGTCTTTGAATTTCAGCTGGCACCAATAGGTTCTTCACAGCTTCGTGACTTTGTTCCCATATGGCAACTGTTAATCTTTAATAAAAGAGTAAGATATAGCAAAATGACTCACAGTGACAGTGAAATGCAAGAAATAAGTAGCTCCCCACTTCAAATATATGATGAAAGCAATGAAGTATAAATTTACAACTAATTCTATTACCCTTTTATTCATTGTACCATTTTAAATTACAGAATCACTGTATAGTAAGGTTGGAAGGGACCATGGTGGTCCAACAACCCTGCTCAAGCAGGGGTACTCCCTCCCTGGAGTACCTGGACTTTAAAATGTTCACATTTTGTCAGTGTGTTTATTGTGATTCCGTTTATTGTGAGCAGAATTCCCAGCTGGACTCTCGCTTCTGCTCTTCAGCTGGATTTGATCTGACTCTCATGAGCTCAGTCTTGCATCATTCAGAACAATTTTTCAAGTAACTCTAGCCTCAAAGTTGGTCCTTGAAAAGGTGAAGTTTTTTTTCCTCTTAACATAGAGAATGAGCTCTGCTCTCACCAGCACAGTGTTCAGCTGGATTCCCACCCTCCCCCCTCTCCTTTAAATTAAGGGCCAAGGTCATTTTTACATTATCTGCTACAGACAGATTTTAAACACGCCAGCCAGATGTTACTTCCATTTTGAAAATATAGCTATGGAAAGTGTTTTAAGTCATAACAAAAGAAATCTGAGGGGTTTGGAATAGTTTTGGAGTAACTCAAACTAGGAAGTGAGTTCACATGATATTGCAAAGAAGCAGTTCCAATATCACATTGAAAGTACAGACCACAGAAGATCAGCACCCCTGAAAATTCAGCAAAAACAAATAAAATCTTAGTAATAAAAGAAACATGATCTTCATACATTAGCAATGTTACTATTAAATTCTAAAACTCCTGCCCAAATGAGTTCAGAAGCAGCACCCACTCTTACTTGCAAGAAAAGTTCTACCACTAGTTGGTAGTAAAACCTATCTCAGTACAGTGAAAACGTTTTATTGCTCAGCAGTGAGGGCTTGATGTTCACTTAGGAGATCACTACATGTTTACAGCTCTCTTGAACTACCCTAGGAGATTCTGGGAAGCTAATCACATATGCCATCTCATTTAACCAACAACTTACATAAGGAATTGAGTAATCTCCTGTAATAGGGAGTATTGACCTGTAAGAGGGTCAATTTTTTTCATCTCTTCCTTCCTATCACACATCCTCCCTCCCTATTTGATATAACAATTATTCAGTGTGTACATATATGTATGTGTATGTATATATGTATATATATATAAAAATTTAATCTTAATATCTTTTCCATAGTAGGGATAGGAAATCTTTGCAACTCTGCACTTTGTAAACAATGCCAATTCTAAAACACCTGTATTTCCTATCTGACAGTATTGCCCCATCCTAGGAAGACCTGAGAGCACAGCACCACTTAAAAAACGGGACTTACATAAAAGATTTCCATAACTGAACTAAATATTGTTATCCAGGCTTGGTTTCTCTCCCCATGGCCACTGAAAAAATCTTTCTGCTCTTATAAGCTTAAATTATCTTTTTTCTAAAAAAAATTAAAATTAAATTAAAAAATGGATTGCTTTCAGCTGCCAGTTGGGAGTGACCCCTGACCCATGCCAGCTACTTCGTGTCCAGGAGACTATCAGGGAAAACACGGTCTGACCAGGCCAGACAAAAGAGGCCAGGAATACTTTAACAGGAAATAGCACAGGCAGCTGAGTTTCAGTGCTGGGAAATATTCCCTGTTACCGTTGGACAGGATTTACATCTTGGCACTGCCTATAAACCATAAACCCCCACCTTGTGCGATGTGGGATTTACACTAAATTTCTGAGGCCCAGATAAAAGCTTTTGTAAAAATGACATGTGCAATGCTCACTTCTTTTGTTAACATAGCAAGAAACTAATGAACAGGAAAAATATTATTACCTTCTTTTTAAACTGGCTTTTGTCTTGAATGAAAGATCTGAAATAACTCCAGTTGTGCTGTTTGCAGCCTCACATTATTCTGGGAGATGATATAGCAGAGCAGATTGTTCCACCTCATTCTTCAGTTCCCAGTTCTCTAAAATGAACCAAAAAAATTGTGTTTCATGGTGGAACCACGGGGGACTGAATGTCAACTCTACCAGATCCTTCAGTATAGTAACAGTGTGAGTTCCTTTCACTAAAGAAATAAAAGATGTATAATATATACATATATATACGCACACATTTATAAATACAACCTGTAAAGCCATATCTTAACACCAATGAGAATTTTTTAACACACTGAGCAGACGTGCACCTGGTTGCAAGGCCCACATTACATATTCAACATTTGGAATACCCATTATTCCAGCATATAACCTAACCCAAATTTCATTTATGAAAGCCCTAATAAAAAGTCAGGAGGCTGCTCCTCTGAGTCTGCTGTTCTACCTTTTATCCTTCCCTTATTCCTTTCACCGCAACCCAAATAAAGAGCCATGATTTCATACCTGCCTGCCCCTGGTGGGTTACCACCTGTTTTGCAGCTGGTGGGTCTCTTTCTTTACATGAAACAGTTTTCAAACCAGCCCTTCTTTCTGGCACCACGAGGCAAATTTTAGTCCCACTAAAACTTAGTGTCCAATTGCTTTCACATAATCACAGCCACAACCCCAAGCACTGCTGTAATGATTCCAAAAAGACAAAAATCTGCAGCAGTTTGAAAACCTGCTTTATTCATCCAAGATTTAATGGTCTGTTTGCTCCTTCCGGAGACTACATATTGTGACATTTTGCTCAGTCTAACAGATGCTACAAACAACTCTTCTTAAAGCTGTGACCCTTATTCTTGTTTGCTGTTTTTGCATAATGTGAAAAGACATATTAAACAGCCTGTCCAGTAACCAAGAATTACTGCAATGGATTTATTCTTTACTAAGTGTTTTTCCACATACATAAATTGCCGATAAATCTCAGCCCTTCTGTAATGAAAACCCAGACTTATGCCCTCATATTCCTCCTGATTGTTGTTTGATTTCACTTTTATTTTTATTACTGTCTTCTAACAGCAAATTTTTTGTATTTAAGAACCTGAAAAGGAAGTGAGTGTCTTTTCAGAGCAAAACAATATGGGCATTTCAGAGATGATTTTATTGGAGAAACTGTTGTTACTATGATTTATCTTTCATTTAAGAATTAACTGGTATGGCAGCAGGCCAAGTTGAGATATGATGACATGTACTGAGACATTAGATTTCACTGTATTAAGAGAACCTATATAACACAGGTTTCTTCTTCAGCCAAGTATGGAGGTAATTTATGCATATTTTTATACATGATTTCTAATTTTGCTGTTAAGATCTCTAAAGTTTGCTGTTAAGCTTTTCTTCTTTGAAACAAAACACTCCAGCACCCTTTAGATTTCCCCACCAAATACATTTTTGCCAAGGATGGCAAATCTTGCTCCTGGTACGAATGCACTATATTATGATGTGCAAGTTGTACTTGTTAAAAGTCCTTTGTAATAGTTATATATTCTGCCATCTTCATCATATTTCATACTTGTTGCACCTCAGGTAGTTTAACAAATGTCTTCAGAGTTTTGTTGCGACGCCACGCTGATAAACAAAGAGATGCTCACACAGTCTGCATAGCTGGCCATCTCCCTCTCTACTGCAACAATCTGCATGCACCATGTAGCAATTACACCAGCTGGGGTCATGTTTATGTGACAAGAAACAACAGCCTGGGCAGAAGCAGCGAAGTGAAAGAAGCGTTCAGTGTGCACTGAGAGAAGAGAGCAAACAGCGGAACCCAACACCATTGCTTTTCTTGAAGAGTGGGTGCTCTCTGCAGTTATAAATTTACCCCTTTTCCCTCTTTTTCTTTCAGTTTCTTTCTTCTGACAGTTCAGTTTCTAAAAAGCATTGTTTTGGAGTGCAATCTGTGTGAAAAGTTGCCCTGTGCTCAGAGGAATAGATCACTGACCCACAAAAGCCTTTGTACGTTTACCAATCTGCCTTCTGTGCACACTTAGGGATTCTCCAAAGTTATCTAGGCTGAAGAGATCTTATCAAAGTCTTTTGTATTATACCAACTGCAGGAGCTTCAAGGGGAATTTTATGCTAATGATTCTCTTTAATCTCCATATAATTCAGGCCAACTAAAAATAGGTCTTTTACAAACAATGAATCATCATGACTTTAAGTGGATGCAGTTCTGCCACAATAAAGTCAAAATCTCTGTTCCAGAGCACCTTCCTTTCCTCCCTTCACGTCCCAACCACCTAACAAGCCACCAACAAAAATCAATATAACTGATTTTTCTTCTCCCCTCTTACTTCATGTGTCAGTACTACAACCAGAGTCAAATAAAGAAACAATTCCAAGGACCATATTAATTTGAGGGATAATTCTGGAAATTAAACAGAATTTACCGATTTTTTTAAATTAAGAAAATTAGGCGTGAGATTGTCAAATCCCACAACAGTAGCAATAGCCATGGTTATTTCTTTTTTGAAAGAAAAGAAAAAAGTGCTTAGTCCCAGAGCAGGCTGTAGACCTACTTTTACTGCTGTTCCATCCTCCTGGAACGTGTGAGAACTCAGAGATACGTACAGCAACAAAACCAACTATGTATGATTAATTAGCATCCACATTACCTTGCAGATCAGATCTGTCCTCAAAGTTTGCACACAGTGGTATTCTACATGAAAAGCTATCACCCAGTATCTCAGTACCAGGAGACAAATAGCTTTGCAAATGCATCTCTAGGGCAAAGCAAGTGTGTGCAGTAAGGAGCTAGTTTTGTGTTTGTCCTTAGTCCCATTTTACCCAAAAATACTGTCAACTAAAGGAAGCAGAAACAGTCGTGTTGAAATCCTAAACAGTAATTCATAGGGCAGCTGGGAAAAAAAAAAAAAAAAGAAAATACAATTGGTTTCCTAACATAATTCTTGTAGATTATTTGAATTTTACCAACACCCTTATGGAATTCCCTTAAGACTAGTATATAAGATAAAGGACTGTATGCATTTTTCTTAGACAGAAGGTGGAATAAATGAACAACTGGAGAGCAAAGGCCAACTATTAATATCACAGAGGTTTAAAGCTAAGGGAGATCCAGGTGTTGGCTGATGAAAAGTAAGCATAAAATAAGCTGAAAGATTGTTTCCTGGACTTTAAAAAGCCTTCATGCATGAACTTCTGTGACATTTGCTTTTGGATCTCATTATATTTTATTTTATTCATTTTCAATGCAAGTTAACAGTATGATCCCTGGGTTAAGTTATGTACCTTACTGACAGTGAGACATATCTCTCAATTTATCCAAATTTCAACCTATGGAACTCTGTGAATCTGATGTGGTAAGGTCCTATAAATGAATGCACATGTCAGTACTGGGTGGCACAGCGAAAACAAATCTCCAGCAGTGCCCCAGCTGCTATGCAATGCCATGAGACCTCTTTTACACCGTGCACAACGGGGAATTACAGACATTTTTAAGACCATTCCATTTTAAAAGCTGTTGTTTAAGATTATTGCAATGTATATGCCAACTAAACCAATGGGGACAGACGCAAATCACCGACCAGGAGACAACAGAGCAATTGTGATGCCTGTAACTAAGCAGACAACCAGGGCAAAGAAACAGATCCTGCAGGACACCTGGAACTGAGAACCCCCCAGACAATGGGCTTTGCTGAGCTCTCCATAATCCTTCATAATCAAACTAAAAGAGGATAGTTTACATTAGATGATAGGAAGAAATTCTTCACTGTGAGGGTGGTGAGGGCCTACCACAGGTTGCCCAGAGAAGCTGTGGCTGCCCCATCCCTGGAATTGTCCAAGGCCACGTTGGATGGGGCCCTGAGCAACCTGGTCTAGTGGGTGGCATCCCTTCCCATGGCACGGGGGTTGGAACAAGATGATATTTGAAGTCTATTTCAACCCAAACCTTTCTATTATTCTACGAACCCTCTGCAGTAGAAGAGCCTGCTGGTCAAAAATAGCCCATTCTCTGGTCTGCCATCTTTCCCAGTCCACAGCACAAAAAGGTTAGTGAGAGTGTCTGCATTTTGCATTAGGATGGGAGGAGTACTTTTTCAGAGACAGTATTTCTCTAGGACTCAGAATTATACCCGAGCAAAGCTTAAATTTAACATTTTATTATCTCCCAAGTGAATATCTAAATCTCTGCCTTGCTGATTTTTAAAAAATCTAAGAAAATTGCTTTCTGCTCTAGAAACAGTTCTCCGTTTGCAGATGCCCACAATTTTGGAGGCGTAACAAGTTGGAACTCTGCACTTACTCGGATTCAGATTTTTATCTTTTCTGCAGGAAAACATTGGTTCTTCCTTCTGGGCTAGTAGTACTAGTAGATCCAGATATACTAAAACCAGTACAGTGCTTTTAGATCTGAAGGAACATTTCATAGCATTGTGTAAACAGAGATCCACATTTCCAGGTGAGATATACGAAAATATGAATGCAATACACACTGACACAGTAATTCACTTTTGTGTTCAAAGACCACAGTGATGAAGGTGGAAGAGAATTCAGCCACAGGGAGACTGTTAAATTCAAAGTTTCCTACCATCACTGAAAGGAAAAGAAAGCATAACAAAGAGTTAAGAAAAATCAGGACTCTGAGAAAGCAATAAATATAAACCAAAATAGTGGAGATTTTTGAAAGTACTTAGTGTTGCTCATTGTTGATCCTTGGGTAAGTTACTTGGGTAACTACTACATAATAGGTAAAATAATCCAGCTCCAAACACAAAATATTTGAAAGCTCTTACCTGTCTTTTCCCCTTTATAGATATTTTGGCTTTTAGCATTAGTTTCGTCCTCTTTTCACTTCTTCCAGCCTTCCCTTTCTGCTTATAGTAATCACCTTCTTACTACCAAGCACTGCTCTCTCTCTGTGCTAGTAATTATCAAACTATTACATTCATAGGAAAATTCACATTAAAGTTTGACTCCACTTTTTGAGTTACCCTAGAAATTACTGAACAGGACACCCAAGGAACTGCAATTACATAACATACCCTAAAGGCAATTAATAGATATGAAGTAATGTGGTCTGGAGAAGACCCAGTAAAGAATACTTACTGGAGCTTACTAAGCCTTGGCATAGCCTGTTTAGAAAGGCTGCTCCTGCATGAAGTGGTACACAATGTACATATTAAGATCAAGTTGCAACTGCAGGCAAAGAAGGGTGACAACGAGTTCCTTCCATATTTCTGAAGAAGCCCTTAATAAGCACAAACAAATCACGGGTTTACTCTGCTCAGCAGCAACTGAAATAAGTATTCTGTGAAGTGTGAAAGAATTTAAGGGCCATCTAGTGCATTATACCTCCCTGCTTCTGATTTTCTGTGTAATTTCGGAGGATCAAGAAATCCTCAGATGGGTAGAAATTGTGATGATTTGTTTTTATGCAAGAAATCAGAATAACGACTCATAGAGCGTGGCCATAGGAATTACTCTTTAGACATTCTTGGCCAGGGCTAATTATGATATTTTTTAACCTTTCAGGTCTTTTTGCCCAAATGAGCCAGAAATAGCCTATGTCAGGTGGGTTAAGTTACCTGGCATGTGTTGCACATCAAGCATGTCAGCACGGGGAACGAGCACGGAAAATGTGAGCTGCCATGAGACTTTACTTCAGGTTCCTGCGTACATATTGTTATTCCTTGGAGTTTACTTTCTCAGCATTATGACCTACAAATTATTCCCTTACACTACTTAAACCTGCTTACAAACCTAAACTGACGATAGGAAAGTCTTCCCAAGGAGTTTGCCAAAAACTTTCCAGACTTGTATACTTCATTATACTCATACCAAGATGTCCACTTTGATTGTCCATAGAATATAACCATAAAGATGAGGGGTTTGTATTTACTGACTGCTTCCTAGAAAAATGAACACCATCTTCACCACAGCCCTTCAGTAAATGATGTTCTGTGGGTTTTTTTCAGTAGCATACATATCCCAGAAAAATACTGGAACACAAAAGCTATTCCCTTCTTGCCTTACATTCCACTATTCTTTCACAGCATTTCTTCAGTGCTGTAGAAAATAGGATGCATTTTCCAGATTAAAAACTGTTTTTTTCGATTTGCCTTCAATGAATGTTCCATTGTGCAATGTGCTGCATACAATCTCACTGCCATCCCAGGAGAGAAAGTGTGTGCGGAGAAATCCTACAGTACCTTTGTCCAGAGCTGATTATTTGTAATTGTGACATCTGCCAATAAACCACCTTAGAAAAAAGTGAAAACTGATCCACTTTGGTAAATTACTATTAATGCTTTCATCTCAATTTAATTAAAGAAAATTGTCATACTTGTACATTGCTTGCCTGATGAGCAAGTAATAACAACAACATCCTGACTTTGTTGACATCTTCATTTTTTGGTGGCTGTAACCACTCCACTCTAGATAGTACGAAATGCTGAAAAATCAGAAGAAAAAGAATTAGCTTGCCCCATAGTGCTTTGATTCATCTCTGCTTTGCCTTATTGTTCTTTGTTTCACAAGTGATGGATAAAGCTTCTTAAATTGAAGGAACAGCATGTTCCTTTCCCTCCCTCCACAGAGGGACAGCACAGTGACTGTGCTGAAGAAGGGACCATCTCGTGTGTTCCGTCACCAACACACAGGGCATTTTTAACTTTCTTTGAATCAGCTGAAGTGCCTGTGGGAGTTTCTTTGGATCTTTAAACAAGCGGCCCTTGCACTTAATACTTGGGAAAATATTTACCAATACATTTCTCTATTTATACCTTTCTCAGAAAAAAAAAAAAAACATGCTACCAAACTCAGGTCTTCCCACAAATATTTTTGCCAGGCATTGCCTTTGATTTCAAATTTTGTAGAATACCATCTTACCAAAATAAATCATATAAAATCTATGCTACTAAGGCATTTCTAAAATGCCGTGAATCAGTCAGTTGGTGGGTTTTAAAGAATATACTCTAATGCACATTTCCTGGAGCTGACCAGAAATGAGGGATATAATTACCCTGTGATAACACAAGTTGTCTCCCTCAGCATAAGTGCACCAATATAAAATAGATGCCTATTTTATCACTTGTGTCCATCCATATAGCTCGTATCTAAGTGAAATTATCAAGTTTGGAGTTTTTACCTTTTCCTTTGAAAGCATATTCCTAACTTTTCATTACTGAGGAATAACACATTTTGAAGCAATCAGACAGCAATGTTTAAAACTGTAGGCTTCAGAAATCTGTAGTATAAAGCCAACTTACGTAACATGAACAGAGTTTTTAAGCACCTGATGAAAATTTAATAACTTATTTCTTTTTTGGACGTGTTCTTACTATGTGCACAAATTAATATTGACAGTTTGATTAAAAATGAGAAGTACTTTTTTCCAAAGCCTTCTGATCTTAGCAACGCGGGCTGTGGAATATATTCCTCGAGGAGATGGTCAAAAAGCCACTTTATTCCTTCTCTCCCCAGCAAAATGGTAATTTCAGCTTGTCCATTACGAGGTTATTTTAATGGTACATTTAGTATAGTGGTGTGGGGAACAAAGGCACACTAGTTACAAGTATTATTTCATATCAAGGTACTACTGCTGGATGTTTCAGATGGCCCCACTACAACGGGTCCTATACATCAATATATCTTTATCTCAGTGGCCTGCTAGAACAATGCTCTTTTTTTTTTTTTGGGGGGGGGAAGTGGGGGAAGCAATCTATTTTTCAAGAAACAGATGGATAAACAGATGGGTGGAAAAGTCCACTGAATAGTGTGTTGGCTGCCTGTCATTGCTGTATGACAGCCAATAAATATCATATGGATTAAACCTGTAAACTAACATGTCCCTATTTAATGAGTTCTTTCAGAATGGTAGATGTTTGCTTGCCAATACGTGTATAAATGAAATGCCACTTTGGATAAGGTAAATTTTTGCAGGAGACTAAACACCTAAGCGTAGGTTGTTCTAAGATTAATAACCAAAAAGCAAACAAGGGAAGGAAGCCACATGGTAAAGTGCATTTTTACAGGCTGTCTGTGAGGAGGTACCTTTTGCACACCTGGAATGAATTCCTGCAAAGAGCTTAACCTTCAGTATGTTTACACTTAGGATAATGTTTTCATACTCCTTACACCTCTTCTTGTGAGAATTTAATTCCTTTTTTCTTCCCAGCACTTAATTCAGTAGCCACTCAGGGACATACCTACCCACACCAGACCAACAGTAGAACGTGTATTTCATCCTCTTTTGAGAGATTCTCCCTATTTTGGGCAAACATAAAATTAATGAAAATAATACTGACATGACATAAAATTCCATATTTACTGGCACTTAGGCCTTTCAGCGTCACATGCATCTTGCATTACAGATGATGACAGTTTGCAGTGCCAGAATGGGTGTGAGGAATGGAAGGCTCCTGCTCACTTTAGAATGTTAATCAGCACAGGGACTGTTTTGTGTAAGAGTAGTTCCTTGACTTTTCTTCCAGCCTACTGTCTAATATTCACTGAGTAATTTCTAGCTTTTCTGCTGAGACAGAGTAGCTAATTTTTTCCTGGTTCAACAAACCATCACTGATTTTACAAAGAGAGGTAAAACTCTTCCATGCTCAGTTCCACAGGCTGCAAAATGAGACGAAGGGAGATTAAAAATTTACCCATGGTGCACTGAAAAATCTGCCTTGAAAAGAAGTTCAGTTCTCCAGAGCAATGCTCCAATGCTTTCACCCCATGGGAATCTCCTTTCTGCATTTTTGAGGAAAATACAAAAGCAAATATTCAGGCACAATAATGACATGTGAATTTAAGTATTAACATCACTTCATTTTTAATAATTTTTCACAGGTAGTAGAAATTCATTTTCTGATTTTCAAAAAAAATTCTTAAAACCAGTATTCCTGAAAAGAAAATGCAGGAATTGTTGATGTCATGAAACATAAAATATTTAGTTGTGCCAAGATGGAAAATAATAGAGGAAGAAAATACAAAATAATTTCATTATGAAAATATAATCCATAAGCTCACTACCAATAGGTGGGGTGAATATCAGTAAAAATTTCTGAAAATGTAAAGCCATTTGGAACATGGTGAGAACAATATTTTGCAACTCTATCAGACACAAAACTATGAGCACACCCAGCAGAATGTTGTATGGAAAAAGAAAACTGGTTATAATTTGAAAAGGAAACAAAAAATTAGTAGAAAAACCCTGAATTGCTGAGTAAAAAGATTTGACCTAAGGAAGACATGGAGAAGATTAACTTTGAAATTCAAAAATACACTGTACCATATGAAAGTGTCTGTATGAAGAGATCTTTGCCTTCGTATAACAAGAAGCTTTTCCCCAAGAAGCTCCAAATCCTGTAGAGGTTACCACCTTCCTTGTGAGGGGAAGAGGAGGGGCAGGCACTGATCTCTTCTCTGTCATGACCAGTGACAGGACCCCAGGGAATGGCCTGAAGTTGTGTCAGGGGAGGTTGAGGTTGGATATTAGAAGAAGGTTCTTCTCCCAGAGGGTGGTTGGGCACTGAACAGGCTCCTCAGGGCAGTGGTGACAGCACCAAGGCTGACAGAGCTCAAGCAGCATTCGGATGATAGTCCCAGGCACATGGTGTGGCTCTTGGGGATGGTTCTATGGGGGGCCAGGAGCTGGACTTGATGATCCTCGTCAGTCCCTTCCAACTCAGCATGTTCTGTGATTCTATGTAAGAAAACACAAAACACTGAAGTGACGTCAGGAGAAAACACATGCAAGGGATTTCTGATTAGCAAGACTTTTGCTCTGCTACGGGAGCTGGTCCTAAGCAGAGACAGGAAACAGGATGGAACTGGCAACCCGCTGGGACAGGATCACACACACACACACGTGGTTCTGAGCTTTTAGTGTAACACAATCAGGTGATGCTTTCTTTAAAAGCATCACAGAACCCTGGGAATATCCTTCAGACTCCTTCAGAGTCTTTACAAGGCTCCAGTACAGCCAGAAAAACCACAGTGTTGAGAAGCCCTCAACCCATGCTGACAGCGCTCCAGTGTACCCAGAAACAGGTAACTTCAGGTTTTCTAAAAAACAGCTGTCATTTTTCCAGCCTCTTTGGGCATATGAGGCACATATGAGGCACATGTTTGCACAGTGTTTGTGCAGACATTGCCTGGATTCAGTCTTGCCTGGGGCTGGAGGGTTCCTGAATGGTTGGTTCAATTTTCCCACACACTACAGCAGCCTTTTGAGTGACTGCACACCTCTAGATCTGATTGAAGGGGTGAATTAAAAGTCGAATATTCTCTCTTAGTGTAATGTAACATGTCCATGCATCTTGCTGTACACTTAGTCATCCCTCTGTGTGTGAATAAGCCCTCCTGTGAAAGAGCTGCTCTACTCTGGGTATATTACTATGATTGACAGAAGCTGTCAGAAACCTTAGTGAGATTTTTGCCCTCTTTTCCTTAACTTACAGACAGAAGAAAATAATTTTTTGAAGTGGTAGGAAACGTCATAAAACCACTAGAAAGATAACTGGCATAAAGAAACCCAGGCATTTTATTTTTACCTTTCGAAACCGAAGAGTTTCAAATTTTGCCAAACGAATCTTTGTCCAGCACTTTCTTTCTTTTTTAAACACAGAAGTCTTACATCCCCTAAATAACTAAATAATTCCATAGAAGTTTAGATTAAAATTAAATGAGGCTTAGATGTATTTCTGAACTAATTTTTTCTCCTTAGTTGGTTAGTCTCTGGAGTCTTAGGAATGCCTATGTCCCAGTTATTTAAGGCAATTCAAAGTCCCCAAGGTCTGACAGGATCCAAGATTTCAAAATACCATCACAGAGTATGAATTTGCTCTCAACACAAAACAGTCAAGTGTTCTCAGCCTTCTGGACACGTACAGATTTAAAGCTACTTCTGTCCTGGTATTTTTGCATCCCAGCAGGGATGGGTTATTCCATGGAACATCAGCCAAAGCAATGCATGAAGTCATTGTTCACACCAAAGTACACACAAAGAGTGAAGATTATTGCTACCCTTTATACACCTTCCTCCTTCTATTCACCTTTCTGACTGATTTGTTCTCAATACCCATGTCACAGGCAAAGTTTTCTCCATCATTCAGAGGATTTTTGTCACTGTATACTTGATTACTTCAGTCTTGCCTTTTCAACATAGAGTGCAGTTCGGTGCATCACGTGTCTTCACCTCCTCACCTTTCAGCCTTATGCAGCTGCCTCCAGCAGATCAGACTGAGATCTCCAGCAACTCCACTGACAGGTGATATTAGATTACTGTACAGGTTGATGCCACCTTCAGCTGAACTGACCTGTGAAATTATTTAACCAGACACATGGGGAGTCACTCTGAAACTCAGCCACAGAAAATATAGCTAAAGCACAATTCACAGAATCAGGGAATCACAGAACATTCTAAGCTGGAAGGAACTCCAAAGGATCATTAAGTCCAGCTCCTGGCCCTGCACAGGACAGCCCCAAGAGTCACACCATATGCCTGGGAGTCTCATTCAAATGATTCTTGAACTGTGTCAGGCTTGGGGCTGTGCCCACTGCCCTGAGGAGCCTGTTCAGTGCCCAACCACCCTCTGGGGGAAGAACCTTCTTCTAATATCCAACCTCAACCTCCCCTGACACAGCTTCAGGCCATTCCCTGGGGTCCTGTCACTGGTCATGACAGAGAAGAGATCAGTGCCTGCCCCTCCTCTTCCCCTCCCAAGAAAGCTGTAACTGCAATGAGGTGTCCCCTCAGTCTCCTCTTCTCCAGGCTGAACAGACCAAATGACCTCAGCTCCTCCTCACACAGTTTCCCCTCAAGACCCTTCACCATCTTCACTGCCCTCCTTGGGATGCTCTCCAATAGCTTAATATCTTTCTTATAACAAAAACTGCCACAACATTCAAGGTGAGGCCGTCCCAGGTCAGAGCAGAGCAGGACAATCCCCTCCCTCGACCGGCTGGTGATGCTTTGCCTGATGCCCCCAGGACATGGTTGGCCCTCCTGACTGCCAGGGCACTGCTGACTCATAATCAACTTGCCATTGACCAGGATCTCCAGGTCCCTTTCCATGGCACTGCTTTCCAGCATCTCATTCCCCAGTCTGTCTGTACATCCAGGGTTGCCCCATCCCAGGTGCAGAATTTGGCACTTTCCCTTGTTGAACTTCACACAGTTGGTGATTGCCCAGCCCTCTGAGTTGTCCAGGTCTCTCTGCGAGGCCTCCCTGCCTTTGAAGGAGTCAGCAGCTCCTCCCAGTTTTGTGTCATCTGCAAACTTGCTCAGTGTCCCTTCCAGTCCTGCGTCCAATTATCCGCAACAGTGCCAACAGGGGATCATCTCCAGGGGCTCCACATCCATTGTTACTTCCCAGGTGGATGCTCTTTACATACATTTATCAACACCGGATTACAGCTGACTAGTTATGGAAGAAGCCTGGAGGACACCCAGGATGATTTATGTGCCAGGGGCCACACTGCTCTCACACAACTCCAAGCTGTCCATATTCTCTGGGAAGGACTCTGGGCCAACTTCTGTGGAGACACAAACAGGCAGGTTACAAAGCTGAAGCTCGATGATGTACAGCCTCATCATAGACATTCTCTCACTGCCAAAAATATAGTCTGCTCATGTGTTTGACCCTGAAACATCAAATGTGAGCTGCTACAGAGATGATCTTGACAGGAATCCACGTTTTGAAACCCATAAACCTGGAAAATTTGATTTTTAAGGTCTACTTTAAACACAATAAGTGCCAGCTCCATCAGTTCCTTACAAAGATGCAAGAAGCCCTTACAATTTGAATTATCATAGAAAATGCTTTTAGAAGTGTGTGGTATCATTTTGAAAAACCTTAAAAAAAGGAAAAAAGACAGAAGAATGAGGTTGTTTGTATACTGTTACTAAAGTTGTGACAGTAATATTGCTTTTAGACTCTGAAGCTTTGAGTCTCCTACCAGCCATGGTCATACTGGAAAATCCCTTTGATAAAGACTCAGCATCTAAAGTGACAGTAAGCCCCAATATTGCTGGTTTTCATTCCTTCATCTTTTTTTCCCCCCCTCTTTATGTTAAGCCACTGAAACTTTCTAGGACAAGAGGAGAAGAACCTTCAGGAAAATAGTTTGTAACATATGAGCAGTGTAGGCTATGTAGGCTGATATAAATTTCATATCTTATTTAAAAGTCTTGGTGATTCATATTAAATTACTTTCTAAATTTATTGTTGACAGAAGAAAACAAAAGCTAACAAAACTCCAGAAAAAAATCTGCCATTCAGACACCTGAAAATGATGATAAGAGCATTTTCAGGGTATTTAATTCTTACTATTTTGCTAAAGTTTTACAAATAACATTTAAAAAAAAAATCTTCCTTTATTTCACTTCATCTTACTGGTTATAACTAGAAATGTTGAAAAATCATTAATGGAAGGCCTAATGCATAGTGTTTCTGGACTCAGTCAAATTAACTAATGAAGAAAAGGTCCCACATAATTCTCAAACTTATCTTGGGGTTCCAAGAGGTTCAACAGAAACTTTGAACTTCGGTGGGCGTTTTTTCAAGTTGAACCCCTAAAAAATTTCCAGATTCATCTTTCAACGTATTATGAAAAAGCTGTTTAAACAAAAGAGCCATTTTAATAATTGAAGCTAATCTTATAAGTACGGTGCAATCTGGTCTTCTCTAACATCTCCCCTAATAAGTCCCTTCCAAGACTCCAAGCTGTGATTCAGAAAGAGAAGAATAGTTCAGGGGCAACAGCACGGTGGAGCCCTGAGTCATGCACACTTTGTGGAAAGAGTTGGTGTATCATTAAGTAATACAGGAGGAAAGAATAATTGATGCAAGCCTAGTCAGCCATGGGAGGACAAAGCCTACCTTTGTGATGTGTGACTCAACATGCTCTTCAGCAGCAGCACCACAGACAAACAGCTCTCTGCGGGTCCAAAAGAAGTGGGGTCTTTCGAGAAGAGAAAGTGGAACTTTTCTTTGGTAATTTGCTACAGCCCAGAACGTCTCTCTGCAGTATCAGCCACGTGTAAATGTGAGTTATGCACTATAAGGGAGAATTTAAAAAACCTAGGGCCTGCTTGTGACTTCTGCTATGCTACACAGGCTACAAACATGGCACTATATGAGCCAAAATCACCTCTCAAAGATAAAAGAAATGTATTTTAAGCATCACAGATGAAGAAACTGTAGTTCAGTGACACCGTTTTCCATCTCAGTTCTGTCATTTTAGTTGCAAAAGTTCACTTGTTCCTCTTCATCCCTGTTCATACATGACTCTCACAAACATAGGCCCCATCACACAGCAGTGGAAACACTGCCATTAACTCATGTTGATTTTAATCAAACATTAACATAGATGGGAAATACTTTTCTGGGAAGAAAATGGGTATGGTGGTTATCAGCACTGTGGAAAGAAAACCCCAGCTGAACAGAGCTGGGAAAAAGTAGGTGACTACCAACATTTTCCATTTCCAGTTACTCGTACATCTAACAAAAATACCAACATAATCTAGTGGCCTAAAATGAGAAATTGTCTTCTTTCAGTTCATCCCCTTGCAGTACAGAATAATTCCATGAACCCATGACACATGATAGTTGTCATTTCTTCATCAAGCCTGATTGGCAAAACCACCTCCACATCTTCTTCGGAAAAATCTGTGTATTGTCATAGTTTTCCACGAAATTCACCCTTATTTTAACCTCCATGTATTCTACCTTTTCCTCCCCTTCAAAACCCCAAATTCTCTTTCCTCTTGCTCTTTCCACATCCCAAGTTCTTATATTCAGTTATCACAATTCTTTGCAGTGGTCACTTGTGAGCCAATCACTCGGATGTCACGTGGGTACAGATTCAAGGCAATGTCGCAATAAATGGATTAGCAAGTGTAGCCCATTATTGTTTTTCACATTTAAGAACTTAAAACCTACTGCCATTCAGTAGGTAGTAGACCTTTGATGTAAACAAATTCATAGCTCAGGAGACATTTGCCGCTGTGGCACTCTTTATATTGTCATAACTACCTCTGTAAAATGGAAATTTGATATAAAATTCCTGCAGGGCTGCTCTGAATTTCAAAGAAAAAAAAAAAGAGAGAGATGAAAAAAAATGGCCAAAAATTCTTTCAATTATTTTTTCCATATCTTCATTTTGGGGTACAGAAAGAAGAATTTTCTTCACTGAAAATCTGAAAAAAAAAAAAAAAGAATTATGCTTGTTTTCAGATTCACAAGCAGTTCTATTTCCTTCAGCATTTTGACTGAAAATACTTCGCATTTTCCAATGTCCATCATTTTGAAGGGGTGTAATATTCTCAGTAGGAGTAAGGTAGTTTCCAACAAGCTCTGTGTTATTTCAGTAACATGAAGAGAAGAGAGGAATAGGATTTACACAGGGAAAAGAGAGAATTTGAGAAGAAATGCCCTGGCACTTGGTTAGCAGCAACTGAATGGCACTACCACATGAAAGCTGATCTGTGTAACATGATGTGTTTATCCCCTCAGTCTGCATCTAAAGACTTCAGCATCAATAAAGACCAATAAAGACCTTAACAGCAGTAATTAGCACCATTTCAAACAAATTACATGAGTTTGCAATTCATTGCTTAATTGACACTTTACTCAACAGAAGGTATTTAATACTCACATAAACCAGAATTTTATTAGAAATGTGGTGAAAATTTTATTTTATAGACAAAGCAGCATGTTAATAAAGATGGAGTTGAAACTATGATCCCATTTTGAGACTGTGCTGGTGCCATGACAATTTTGCAGTAGGAACTATATAAAAGCTTGGTTGTCAGCTCCCTATAAGCATGAAATTTGTAAATAGCTACATAAATATGTAAATCTATCCATATTTATGATCACTACATATTTATGATATTTACACTTTTTTCCTGGTCAGAAATGACTAAAAACTATGGCTTTCATTTAATTAAGAAGATGAACTGCAGCAGAAGATTCCTTATCACCTAGAAGGTGAGGGAATTTAAAAATACTCTAGTTGCTATTTCAGACAGCTTCCCCCCTGTGGAACAACCTGTACCACTTTTAGAAACAGCTCACCTTTCTATAGATTTTTTTCTCAACTTGAGAATTCTACTTCCCTTTTGAAAAGAGGAAGAGCCCCATTACAGTGTACTGGAAATATCTACAGCAGATGGATTGTTATTAATGGGAAGACCAGAATATGTTTATATAGGCAGGAGAACCACAACTCTATTTTTAAATGCAGACTTAATTCATTTAAAAAAGAATACCTGGAACTTTACAGAAAGCAGACTGCTGAAACAGGTGATAACACTGTTAGTTTTAAGTCTTGGAAAAGTTTAAATAAAGTAAGATATAATTAATGAAATTCCAAGATTATAAAAGAAAACAATAATAAATTTCTGCAAGAACATATTAAACCCACTCATGAACTATTCTTCAAGGAAATGAATCTTTCCCAAAACAGCCACTTAGGTTAAATGGGAAGAAATTATGAAACTGAATCACAAAGCTGTAGGGTTCACGTTCATATTAAAAAGAAAAACAATAGGAACCAATCTCCCACTCTTTGTCTTCTGTGGTTCTACTGCTTCTTATTTTTTCATTTTTAAAAGAAACTAAGCAGGCAAATTTAAACTTTTCTATTAATGAGTATGTGTTGACTCTTATGAAAACAATAGCGAGGACTTCTCCACAACTGTTCACATCACCTATTTTTAATTTATTTCATAGGCTTAAACATCCTGAAAGACCAACTGAAAGACCCATGAAAGCATTTATTCTGAAAATATTTTTTAAAAGTTTAAACTTCTGATCATTTTTAATTCTCAGGCGAGTAAAGCTGGTTAATAAAGAAACATTTTTTTTCCTTTTCTAATTTATTCTCTACAGAATCCCTTGTTGTGGACTGTGGGAAATACTGTAGCCAGCTGCATACTGACAGCTACATTAAAGCCACCCACAGTGTTGGGCTGTACTTGAATACGAGCACCTACTTACTCTGGCTGTAAACACCACAGAATATATCAAAAATACACTTGGAGATAACAGTATTTAACTTAATTTATGCAGAGATAGAGAAGAATGAGGACTTTTTCTCAGGTCCTGTTCAAAGACCTACGTTGAGCGCAACGAAGGTTTTTAATTGATTCCCTGCAGATAACCAAAATTAGGAGCAAAACACCCACCAGAGTTCAGCTTGAGTTTTGCAAGCAGAAGTGGTTACTCCCAGCAGAAGGTTGCTTTGCCCTCAAGGGACAGGTGTCCCTTCACCGAACGAAGCTCTCCACCTCCTCTTTCAGCTGAGGACGCAGAGTGAGGTTGATGCCTTGCAGAGCCCTCACCAGCCGTGAGCTCTGGAGAGCAGCAAGTGCCAGACACTGCTGAGTTGGAAGATCAACACACCCCCTGCATCATTCACCCTCCGGCCACCTGCTCTCCAAGCACAGCAGAGAATCCACACCAGCCTCACGAAAGGAGCACTCAGCACCAACACACCTGCTGGCACAGGTCTGAACCTGCTGTGTGGCAGAAAGCTCAGGACATCACCTCCCCCAGCAGTTATGTCAGCAAAGGACCTCAGTGGTGATGGACAAGGAGGAGGAGAGGACCCCTGGGTGAGCAGAGCAGCCTGAAACGCAGAAAAGAGAGGTCACAAAAATAAAACGCGGTAAAATGCATGAAATAATTTGTTAAAATATTAAATATGTTCATTTCTGCATGCAGACACACACATTTCATGAACTGCTGGTTGAACATCAGAAAGAATCTCCTACGGGCATGTAATTAGATTTTGAATATTTTTTTGTACGCATCCTGATGATCTGGAACATTTCCAAAATATTAGGAGTATGATTAAATATATATATATATGAAAATCTGAATATTTTTGCAAATAGGATTTTCATCTTATGTTTTCTGCATAATAGGCCTTTC
>JAYRBT010000177.1:1015191-1029407 GCA_036023395.1 Myiotriccus ornatus
TTGGGACATGGGTTAGGGGTGGCCTTGGCAGTGCTGGGTTAATGGTTGGACTCAACGACCTGAAAGGTGTTTTCCAACCTCAATGATTCTATGATTCCATAACAAAGCTGGATCCATAAGTAAAGGCTGCAAGATTAGGCTCTCAGACTGTGCATGTATTAACAGGCATGCATGTGTCATTGCTCTTGAGAATAGAACTTTTGCACTATATTACAAAACAGTTTTTGTGATATCTTCATTTCCAGATACTTATCAGCCAGGACTGTCAATACTTCTTATTTCAGTTCTTTGCAGAGTCTACAAGAGATGTTCTTACACGTGAAACTACTTTTGATTAAAAAATAAATAAATATATATACACAATTTACGGGAAAGATGTGGAGATGTGGAACTCTTAAAATAGAGTTCAAATTAAAAAAAAAAGCTTTTCTAGACTGAATTGTTGATGACTAAGTGATTACTAAGCTTCCACACATTGTAGTGTACAACTTATATCATGATGGTTCAACATTTTTTTTATAGTTACTAACTTGTGATATAACCTTGTTAATGCTATGTTGCTATGTTAATGTTATTAGTATAATTACAGCTAATATGAAATTCTAATGACATCATAAATCTAGTAGAAACTTATTCTGAGCTTTAGTAAGCATTCAGTGCAAATACAAACCACAGACAGCCTACATTTTCTTTAGCAGAATCACATCCACAGGCTCAAAGTGATGTGGCACATGAAGAGACGACAGTGGAGTACATTAAAACCTAAGTTTTTACTCAGGTATTCCAGCACGTGTGAGCTTTCAGATGTGATTTATATATCGTCATTTATTTTCATTCCAGTTTCTGTCATATTCCCTAACGTTTATGCAGATTTTTCCACCAGCACAGAGGGGTTTGTTTTTTTGCTTAAATGGAGGACAGAAACATGAAGTGTATTTTCCCCTGTTGTGTCTGTTAAACTGCATGGGCACTAAAGAATAGCTAAAATTTTTTATACATCTGTATTTTATTCTAATAATAAATTTTATGTTTGAGAAACCTACCGAGCAAGTTTGTTTCTCTGTCTTTTGAATTAGGTGTCTTCACTGAAGTATTTTCAGACAGGAACATGATTTCTCCTTTGTTCTTTTAAAATCCCAGTTAGCCTAATTTAAAACAGCTACTGACCTGTAAAACAAATTATTCCCATGTTTTTATCTCGTGTCTTCCTATTTACAATAAACGTGCTGTTCCTACGATCATTTGCAGGTGCACTCCAGAGACCAGAGCAGAGGTACTCCCAGGACAGACAGAGGGAGCTGTATCTCCAGTTTTCCTCTTTAAAAAGACACCTATAAACAAGCTGTCAGGTTTTAAATTTGCAGCCACACAAATAAATTTAAAAAGCCCTCCAGCCTGTTTTTCACCACTACAATCAATCAAATTAGGCTTGTGAAAGCAACAGGGAGAATATGATTTGCCTAAAGATCAAGGTACAATGAAAAAGTTTTAGTTTTTATAAATACAGCTACGTTGGTACAGCAAGAGATTCAGGCAACTGACCACCTGCTCTGTTTTTTAGCTTTGATTTCCCATGAACAAATATTTGCCTGTTTTCCTGTCTTAGTGATGTAATGGCAACACTGAAACACGTGGCACGTCATCAGTGAAATACGGCAAGTAGAAAAGTATTAAACAGCATTAATTTTAGTGAAGCTCTAAGGGCAGGTATTGCACTTCTCCAAAAAGGAAAAGCCCTTCCCTCTCCTTACACCTGGGATAAGCTTACAGAGGATCCAGAAAGATAAACACAATGCTAACTGCAAAGGAGACAGAGGGAAAAAATACACAGAGCTGGATTTAGAAGCATATATACCTTCCCACTATTGCCTCTGATTAAGCACAAGAAACCATGTTCTACACCCAGTACAGAGACTGAGCTCTCTCACTGCTACTGCTTATCCCCAAACAGGCAAAATTAAACAATGAATGCAAAAAGTAATAGAATGCCTCATATATGAATTTTTTAAAAATTGGATGTCAACCTCATAAATTACATTTCTTTCTAAACCGTTCAACTTTACTGCTTATTTCTTACCTTTTAATTAAACATATTTTTCTCTTCTATCTTCTACAGAGGCTGGGGAAGGTAAGAAAGTAAGAAGTTGCTCTACATTAATTTAAATTATTTGAAAGATTCACTGTAGCACTGCACTCTTAATTAATCTACAAAAGCCTGCTTTAATTCCAGTATAACTCCAGTGTAAAAAGGCTCCCCATTTGATTATATTTCTGAAAGACTTATAAATATAATCTCATATTTTTCTAACTTCCAGATTAGTTTTAAGCAAGTGCTTTATGAAAAAGTAAATGTACGGATATAAAGACTGGCTCCCATTCTCCGCTGAATGCTGTTTTTAATCCTGGTATAAATGGTTGTAAACCTGTCGAAGAGCTTTTCCTGGAGAAATTTTGAGGCATAAGAAAATCAGGTCTGAACCCCTTCCCTACTCTTGCTAGAGGTAAAGATGTTAAGTAAGATGGGCAGCAACAAATTAACTTATGAGTTCATTACTTCTTTGTTTATTCACATTTGTCTCATTTTTCACCAGTACTTTTGTACAGTGATACTCAAAACAGTGAGTCATGGCCGATTATTTAAAACAACTAAGTTATTTTAAAATTTAATCATATCATCAACAATCTGCGTCTAAGACTGGTTATTGAAATCATCCCACCCCTGCACATCACCTTTCCCGAGGGCAGAGCTCCTCTCACTGTGCTGTTACACTGTTTAGGAGCATAAACCATCCAATTAAAACCGTGTCTTCTCCAGTACAAAAAATAACATTAGGGCAATTATATGAATCATTTATAATCATAGAAATGCTACTCTAGAAAGCAGAATGCAAAACATCTGACACAACACTTGCTACTAGAAGAGCCACTTGCTCCTACTGTTCCCTGAAGTCAGCATTTTCCCTGCTAGGAATCCCCTCCTTCCAGCTTCCATCTATCAAATACTGCCACACATCTTTAGAAAGACTGATGTTTCAGACTGGGATTTTTTTTCAAGTCAGGTGCCAATCTCAGCAGCTGTGGCTGTAAAAGACTCCTGATAAAATACTCAACTCTAAAAGTCTAAAAAAAACCCACAGCAACAAACCAAAACTGAAAGAGATATTAATTCCTTATATTACTTGCACTCTGAAACAATGAAACTGGTTATTTTTCCTTAGGAAGCAATAGGGAAGTAATAATTGTCTCTAGGTCCTCGTGGGCTATAAATGCAGATAATTGTGCCTAAACTGTAAAATTATGTTTTAAAAAAGTACTTTATTTTTACTATAAATACTTTATTCACAGGATAAGTGTGTGTAATTTTCAAATTATTATTCTGTGCAAATCTTTTTACCAGGCAGTTACTTCTGACAGTATATTAACTTTTTACTTCACTTGGATTAATTTATTAAACCCCACTGTCTAGTAATTTCAATAGTAAGTATCTTTACAATGCATACAAATAGTCTTATAGTTGGTTTTTATCCTTCTTAAAATTTTCTCACACCCTTCCAAGCTAGTAACATGAAAAGATACACTCTTTAGCAACATGCCCTCATGCACATACTGTTTGGCAACACCACTGTCTCGCCATTATTACCTCTTGACATTCTCTACAATTATTCCACATATTGGATGTTTCTACTCATCCCATTGAGTGCAGAACCACATTATTGCCAAATTCCCTGCAAACATGGTCTGCAATCTTTTTTTTCCCCTCTCTTGACAGATAATCTTGCATTTGGCTGTATTTAAACGTACATTGCTCAGGTTGAATGGAAGTTTTTAGAAATTATACACAACCTGTACCTTGACAGCATGATTTGGTTTCCAGCAAGAGTAACTTTTCACCAGCTTTTTTTTCCCACCACCTCTTTCATTAATACAGTTTTTTATTATGGAAAAAAAAAATGTTTCGTTTCAGTGACATTTCATGTGTATCACATTAGGAAAATTTAAGATGCACTATGTAGACATGTGTCCGGGTAAGAAGATAAAGACCTAACACCCTTCACATAATACAATGTCACTTACTAAATCATAGAATCACAGAAGGATTTGGGTTGGAATAATTCCCAAACCCCCTGCCATGGACAGGGACACCTTCCACTAGACCAGGTTGCTCCAAGCCCCATCCAAACTGGCCTTGAACACTTCCAGGGATGGGGCAGCCACAACTTCTCTGGGCAACCTGTTCCAGTGACTCTGAGTAAAGAATTCCTAACATCCCCCTTGTCCTATCACTGCGTGCCTGTGTAAAATGTCCCTCTTTTTAAGGAATTGAAATTAAATTAAATGTTTAAAGATAAAAGAATACTTTGACCAAGTACAACCAAACGTTTTTCTGGGAAACCATTTTTATTTTTCTCAGGCAAGGAGAGGTTAAAATTCCAGGACTCTCCATTCCTCAGGTTTAAAGCTGAAGGTGAGGAGAAGCTGAGAGGAGAGAAACAAACCCTCTAAAGAGAAAAGCTCAGCAAAGGATACACTGTCATGACCGTGGAACTCCAACCCAAAGGCAAAGCAAAGCCTCCTACTTTTCCCTAACTCAGGGAGTGTATTTACACAACCTGGTAATACACTAGTTCGATTATCATAAGAAACTGTGCTTTTGAATTTAGATGTGAGAAGCGTGGGTTTTAAACACTGTTTCAAGCATAAGGAATTTTAATACTTTCATGTAACGCCTGAGATACTAATACTCAACTTCTGCTACAACTGGATGGTCCTGAAGCGTGTTCCTGAACAACACACAGCACGGCACTACAACTCTTCTTAGCCTGTGCTGGAGGCACAATTTTTCAAATCTACAATTGAAATACATCTCAGTATGAAATCCTAGCTAAAAATAACATCAGCTATTTATATTTAATGTTTGGATGAAAAAATGTCTATTTAGGGTACAGGCTGTTGTCTCAAAGATGACAACAGTAAGTAATATTATTTGAAGTGGAATGTTTTATTTAATATTTAATAGCATGTATCATGAAACTAGTGGGAAAATATTGAAATTCCAGAAGGGTACGAAATGCCCATCATCATTTGACTTCTATTTCAGATTAGTGATAGATGTTATCAGCTATACCTGAGAATACATTGTATGACTTAGCTTTACCACAGAATTAAACAATACTCAGCTATTTCAATATATTGCATGTCACAGACAGTGAATCTAAATTTCAACTTTTTTGTATCAATCTGACCCAAAAAACTCCCGTGAAGTCATAATTTACACCTACATAAAGAGGATGCTTGATGAAAATCAAGTCCAAAATGATCCAGTCAGTTATCTTTCAGAAGGAGGTGTAGTAGTCATTTAGCTGAGTCAGAAATTGCACTTTTTTATTCTACCAACCAAGTTTCAGACTCACCACAAATGAAATCCTGGTACCAATTTGATTATTCAAATTAAGACATTTTCCTGAAGAATTCAGAGGTCAAAGAATTTGAAACTTATACTATTTTCCATTTATTTTTTAGCTTATAAAACTAGCAAACCGTTGGTCTTATAAGAAAATATAAACCCAAAGCTAAATTTAATTTATATTAACTTACTAAAAAAGAAATTGTTACATGTTCTACTGCCTAGTACAGCACCCAAGTTGAAAGCCGGTGTTAGAGTGAGCCTTTGCTAAAATAATTCAACACTTACCTAAGTAGAATCTCTTAATAAACGATCAACAGCAAAGAAGAATACTTCATAAGACCCACAATAATCCCCTTTTTTTGGTAAGTTAGTTATAATTCTATCAGCACCTAAAAGTTTTACTGGATCTATGAGCAGAAGTAATGGTTACAGGAAGAAATTCAGATGACCAAATCTGACTGCTTGATTGTAGTGTCCAAGTGCCAACAGTGGTCTTCTAAGTACCTTTTTTTTCCCCCAAGATAAATTTATTATTTAGAATTCTTAATCATCAAACAACCAGGTGATCACTCAGAAAAACCCATTTACAAATTACTGGATAGAAAATGACATCCTGATGTCACTTCATTTCAGAACTAGCTCTTGTCCCATGGGCATTCTTGCAACAAGTCAGTTGGGATACAGAGGTACATATATCAGGAATTAGTAGCTTACTTTAAATTTACTCCAGACTGAACCAGACATCTGGATTAGGTGTGTGAAACCCACCCCCACAAAAATGTGTCTGTCTCAATTAGCTACTGAATTTGGACAGTTAATGTCAGGGGTTTGAATGTAATCTAAAGGGAATACTACAAATACATCAAACCTACAATTTTTACAAACTTCACGTTTGATGTTCTTTTAAAAAAAGATGTCTACTTTTTTATAATTCATGACACCCACTTACATTCATTTATTTTGTGTTTTGATGCTCTATACTACATCCTAATTAAAAAGAACACAAAGGTAAGAAAGAAATGTTTTCTAACAGCCTTCATTTTATTTTTTTTCAGTTTGATACTACCTGTCCAGGTAGCCTTCTAGAAAACAAAATTAAAGGAAATTATACAATTATCTAATCATATATTTTGTTTTAGACTTTAACAGCAGCTCTTAGTTTGGCCGACCTTCCCCTTGGGTTTGTTTGAATATCCTTCGACTGGGGTGTGAGGACTTTTTTCTGTATAAAAATCCACTTGGAGCTGGATTTTCCATGGGGAGATTCTTGTGTATCTTCTTTTCTGGAGGAATTTTTCAGAGCCTGTCTTATCTTCTGCCTTGAGCTAAGATTGTACTTTTCTGTCATGTCTATCCCATGAAGAAAACGTTTGATAATACGATCTTCTAGTGAATGAAAGGAGAGGGCTACAAGGCGACCTCCAGGTTTTAGAAACTTCTCAGCTGTCTTCAGTCCTATAAAGAGTTCATGGAGCTCATCATTGACAAATATTCGCAGGCCTTGGAAAGTTTTGGTAGCAACATGCGTAGGTCTCTGAAGCAAATCCTTCCGTGCATACAGTGCTGATGGTGGAAAAGCACCTGTAATAAATTTTAAAAGGTAGATGTTAGTGTCTTATTATTTCCACATCTTGACATGAATGCACTCAACATTAATCCACTCATGCATGATGTCTTGAAAGAAAAGCACATTTTAAACAGAACTCTGAGTGGTGAGCTCCCTTCTTTGTGATATACATTTGTTTTCTACTTAGAACTCACATCTCTGAATGTAAACCTCATTAAAATACGCTGGCTTAATGGTTAGGTGTTGTGTTTTTTTCCCTAGAATCTTTTATAGAAGTTGCTTCTCCAAATGCAGTCACAGCTTAGCTGAAACCAAGATAAGGAAAAAAAGAAGATGGGTTAGGTAAGTCTCACCTTACAGCTCCAGTGTAAATCAACGTCAGTTCAGTATTTGTGGTTGTGTCATGCTTTTAATGAAAAAAAATTAATATATGATGGAATCAACTTTTACTGTTGCCTTCTAGATAATCATGCACTTCTTCACAGGCAGAGATAAATGAAGACAATGTCTACCTGGTGATAATGAATTACTTAAAGCTTAAAAGAGGTATCCTTGCTTGGGAATAATAATTGTTGACCACTACTCCTGTGTTTCTTCAAATGTTCACAAAAATACCTTGAGAATTTTAGCAAATGCAGCTGATATTGTTGCATTTTCAAATGCCTATTGAGCAGAATGTGTCAAGGTATGGATTTGTCAGATGAAAAATCACCAGATTAAATATTTTTTATTAGGCGCACAAAACTCTGCCTTCCTTTCCCCAAAATTCTTACGAGTTAAACAAGTCTCTGTAGAGACTGAAATTTTAATAGAAACTTTAATATACCAATATTCAATATATTTTAGGCTTGAATTTTTATTACATGAGTACAGAGCAAAAAGCTAGAGAAACCTCATTTGATGGATCAGAGGGACTAAAGTGCAAGAATCTTACAAGACCTGTGAAAGCTGAGTAAATTTATAATCTATTATGTAAGTGAGCACAGGAGTCTGATAAAGATAAACTGAATGAACAACGTTAGCACATAACTGAAAGAATTGTTTTTCCAAACAAGAGGGCCCATTAAAGACAAGGCAATACAGCTGGTATATATGTATTAAATTTCATGTCAGTGCCAAGCTACAACATAGTGAAGCAGTTCATAATCAAGTAATTGATATTCTACATAGTGGAGTAAAAGAAGGGGAACACTGCACATCTGCAACTAGTTGTCTAAGTTCACATTTACACAGATGATTGAAAAAATTAATAGAGATGCCATGATCCATTATGTTGGCATAAAATAATTTATTACTGGAATTCCTGAGAGTTTTAAAGGTAAGGTTTTACTGATGTCAGAAGGCACAAGCATTTGGTATGACAAACACATAAGTGATCTTAGTGTTCAGCAAAGGGACAGGGTAATAATGGGATTTAAAAGTTCAATCATTAACAAAGTTGTGATCATGTAGGCAGTGTATCTAAGATATGTTTCTGCATACTTGATTTTCCGAACTACATTCCCAGCCCCCTCTGACTTCAATACTAACAGCTCCTAAATTCACTGAAGAGATCCACTGTAGCTGTGGCTGCTTCCTACTCTTATAGTCTGAACCCTTTGAGACAGAAAGTGGCAACAGGCTCAGCTTCTCCCAACAAACTACTGCATGGGAATTTGTGACTTTAAACTGTTTCATAAAACAGAGTAAACAGATGTCACCTGTGGGAGACAGGCTTCTCCATCATTTACAAACTCTGGAAAAGTTGCACTATTTAGTTAATATAATTTCTATCTTTGAGAATATAACCTTCTATATTTACTATAAATCACAAAATGAGTATATACTCTTCTTGTAGGAGTCACAAAGCCCATTCTGACAAGAGAGCTAAACTCAAAAGAGAATCCAAAATCACAGAAAGTCAGGTGTCCCAAGAAACCAACTGACACCAAGCTTGCACTAACACGCACAGTGTCTGTTTTCATATTTCTTTACAAACCTATAAATAGATCCTTTGAAAATTGAACCCTTAAAATATCCATTGACTGCCAGTTGTGTGACATGAAAACTCTTTCTTAATGCATAACACAAAGGAACGCTGTGCCAAGCAAAATAAACACAACTTTCTTTACAGGGTCAAATAACAGCTACAAACACTAGTGGTATGCTCAGACCTCCTGAACAACTACTACATGAAACAACAAGGTTTAAAAGACCACTCCTGCCACGTTCAGTCTACAAAACCAGTTTTAACTTCAACGAAAAAGCGCTGTTACCATTACAAAACACTGGCTATTACCAAGCTAGTGGGTTAGACAACAAGGTGTGTTTTCTTGAGTCTACCTGTATTGATCCTGCCCCTTCCTGAACAATTTACAGCTGTGACTTGAAGACCATCAGTTTTATACATTCAGTCTTGGACTGATACTACCCAGAGCTGGTGTTCACCTCTCAATGCAGATCCAGAATTTTTAACCACCATATTTTAGCAGTCTAAGTACTTTCTAAAAATACTGCTGGTTTTCTGGGGATGATCCATTTCTGATATTCTAAGAGTATTTTAGCTTCCAAAAGTATCACAGATAAAAATGGAGCTAACCCACAAGAGTACAGCATGTAATTTAGGTACAAAACTGACAGTGCTTCTTGACTGGGACCTAACCATAACAACAGAAACCCAGAATGAGATCCTCTGTTTAATATTTCCACAGTCAATCTCTCAGGAATTTTAGTAAAATACTGAGAGTTTTACCTCCTATGTCAGCAAAGCATCTTTTACTCATCTGAAAAACGAAGTGATATGAAGATCTACGACATCCTTGTCTCTAAACTGGAGAGACATGGATTTGATGGATAGACCACTTGGTGGATAAGAAATGGGCTGGATGATTGCACTGAGAAGAGTTGCAGTCAGTGTCTCCACATCCAAGTGGAGACTGGTGATAAGAGGCATTCCTCAGGGGGTCAGTGCAGGGACTGGCACTGTTTAACATGTTTGGTGGTCCCATGGACAGTGGGATTGAATGTAGCCTCAGCAAGTTTGACAATGCCACCGAGCTGTGTGCAGTGGTTGACATGCTGGAGTGAAGGAATGACACCTGGCTGGACCTTGACAGGCTTGAGATGGGCCCATGAGAGCCTCATGATGAAGTTCAACAAGGCCAAGAGCAGGGTCCTGCACTTGGGTTGGAGCCAACCCAAGCACAAACAACGGCTGGGCAGAGAATGGATTGAGAGCAGTCCTGAGGAGAAAGACTTGGGCATGTTGGTGGATGAGAAGCTTGACGTGATCTGGCACTGTGCATGCACTCACAGCCAAAAGAGTCCAATGTGTCCTGGGCTGCATCCAAAGTAGCATGGGCAGCAGGTGGAGGGAGGGAATTCTGCCCCCCTACTCTGCTCTGATGAGACCCTACCTGGGGCACTGCACCCAGCTCTGTGGACATAGCCCTGCTGGAGCATGTCCAGAGGAGGTCATGAAGATGCTCAGGGGGCTGAAGCACCTCTCCTATGGAGACAGGCTGAAAGAGTTGGGGTTGTTCAGCCTGGAGAAGAGAAGGCCCCAGGGTGACCTTCCAGCAGCTTTCCAGTACCTAAAAGGGGTTACATGAGAGCTGGAGAGGGACTTTTTACAAGGGCATGCAGTGATAGGACAAGGGGGAATGGCTTCAAATTGAAAGAGAGTAGGTTTAGTTTAGATATCAGGAAGAAATTCTTCACTGTGAGGATGCTGAAGCACTGGAACAGCTTGCCCAGAGAAGCTGTGGATGCCCCGCTCCTGGGAATGCTAAGGCCAGGCAGGACGGGGCTTTAAGCAAACTGATCTAGTGAAAGATGTCCCTGCACATGGCATGGTGGCTGAAACTTTGATGACCTTTTAAGGTCCCTCCCAACCCAAAGCATTCTATGATTCTATGATCTACTTCAAAGGGCTTTGTAAAAACGTAAACGGACACAGCCTGCTGATATCTGGGCAGATTTCCATCAGTCTGATCACAAATGCCACTATTTTGCAATTGAAACATTGAACACATTAACAAAAGAACGACAATACTGAGGCTACCAGCACAACTAGGACACTAACAGGTCTTTGGAAGGTTCTTCTCCACTTATCCTGCCGTGGCTGTTGAGTGCACTGTCTTCCTGCAATAAACTTCTGTGACAATTAACCACAACATTAATTTATTACTGTGAGTTAATTTATCACACACTGAAAAAAATAAATTAAAACCCAGATATATTCAGTTAGTATCATACAACCTTACATGCCCCAGTTGAACATGCACAAAGAGCACTGCAGGTCATATTTATGACTGCAGGTCATATTCAGGAAACTGGTAAAGAAATGCAGTCACTTTGCAGCTTTATGCAAAAAAATCCTCCAAGCTAAAAACAAAATCAAACTATTTACAAGTTCAAAGACTTACTGGTCTGTCATCAGAGACTGGGATTAATTAATAAATGTAATCTGTGGTAGTTGGTCCTGTCACTCTGGCCTTCATCTTTTAAGTAAAGGCAGTAGATTTTGATCTATGTTCCATGGGTGAAAAATTTTCCTCTCACTCTTAGTCCTCTGGTATAGTCAAAAAAGCCCCTATTTGTGCTTTCTGCTAAGGCATAATATCTCTCACCCAGCCCCCTCCAATTACCACGACACTAAAAGAAAATCCTTCCTGGTAACTGGCTGTACGGTGTACAAAAACAGAAAAAAAAAAATCTGTATGGGAAGCTTGTAAAATGAATTTCATTCATAAAAACACCACGCTTCTGGCTAGATGACTGGCTTGAAATCCCAGTGAGAGAAAATTATCATTTTTAGTTTTAGGATGCCCTGATGATACTTACACTTTTAAAAATCTAATAGATTCACATGTTGAAATGTACTGAAATTTTAAAAGCTTGTGAATGAAATTAGCAACGTGCTGGGCCTGTCAATATGAACTATTAAAGTCCCCAGAGTGTATGAGAGTGGGAGAGTTTAAAAATTAATTCAGTTCATGCACCTGTTTGCAGGAATTCGTCTGTTGAATTAGCATCGCATTTAATAAGTTTCTGTGACGCAACTAATGTCCTTTTGTCTGGGCTCCCTCAGTACAGTGTTAATTCTCACCCATCTGAAATTCAGGCAATATTACACATTCCAAACTGATAATTAAAGTCTATAAATGTGAACCAGTCTGAATGAGACTGACTTTAAACAATGTTCTTTTTAAACTTTTCAAATTTCTTTACTATCTCATCGTGAATTCCTTTCGAGCTAAGGCCAAATGATGACATGATCTCAAAATGATCTGTTAATAGATTACGCACCTAAATAATGCTCAGAAAAATTAAATTTTGGACAAAAATTAATAGATAACAAGGTATAGTGCCCACTGAAAAGAAATCAAAACAGATCATCAGTTGTACAGGAAAAGCACATCAAAATTACATTCTAAAAATGTTACTATTTTTGAAGTTTTTCTGCACACGGAGTTAAACCTATTGTTTCCAAATAACTCGGTGAGGTACAACAGAAGACCTCAGCAAGGCCTTCATAATCAGCTTCCACACATCGATTCGCTGCCTTTCAGGGGAGAACTACTGGTCTTCAGTATTTACGGAGCGTTCAGCATTGAAGATGGTTTTGTGAAAATTATAAACAGCGAGCGGAGCTCGCCTGTGCTGCAGAAGAGACTGAACAGAAAACTCCTCCTTTCTCACGTGTGAACTGCAGACTCCACAGCTCACAGAGATCTTATTTAAATGGATCAGAAGCCTTTTGGAGAACGTTTAGAAAAATTTTTTTAAAAGGTCAAATTTTTAATTTATTTGTTTCAGGTCCTTAGGCATTGGCATAGGATGGAGATAGTGAGAATTTTCAGGTGCTATGTCAAGATACAGAAAGAATTACTTTCTTGAATTGAAACAAAGGAGAGCAAGAAATCACTTGGATAGCCCTAAACTGTTGTAGTCAATCTTGAAACACAAAACTATTTATTTATTTATTTTTCACAGCTATACCTTACAAGTAGAACTCTTGCTAATGCAAACTGCAGAAGTATCTGATTGCTCTGTGAATGTCTTGCAGTTGTTTTGTATGGCTGTTTTGTGGGGTTTTTTTTTTATTACATCCTTTACTTTTATCTCCCAATCAATTTGCAACAGCAATACATGTTCTAACCTTCTGGGGGGTGGAAGGAAAGACCACAAGTCTAGAATTCTATGAAAAAAAATTAAATTTTCCAATTTCAGATTAGTCCAAATCTAGATTCACTGTGATTCTGGTTATTAGCTGGACCTTAACATAAAACTCGGGAGCTCTAGAAAATCTGAAGCCACAGCAATCAATAACATGGGAAAGGTATATGGACAATACATAAATCTCAGATTCTGACACCAGCAGAGAAAAAGACATAAATAGCCAGCTTCACTGGATAGATTTTTTGCTTGTTTTCTGATTCCTATATAGGCAAAAATAATGATCCTGTTCTGGAAGATGATCAGGCTTATATAGAATCTGTAAAATCTAAAAATGCAAGATTTTATTATTCTAATTAATATTTTATTTTTTAAAGGACATGACATTTAACTAATAGGTCATAGATTTTATTCCGGTAAAGGCCTGAATTAGTCAGGGTGTTTTTGGGCTTTGCCACGAAGAGGTTCCTGTAGCTGTGGTCTCTGGCACTTTAACTCTTGTTCATGTCAGTAATTCAACTGTTATAACTTCACATAAGAATATATATGGATGATAGATTAAATGAATCAAAATACATTACAGTTACCAAAAATTTTGTTAAGGTATAATCAGTTCAAAACCAGATACAACCACCATTGTTCTCCTTTACTGGATGAATCAAACTAAAACTGGAAGAAGTTCTATGCAAACAGGGATCAGTGTAACAGCCCCAAAAATACTATAATGACTTGCATACTCCAAAAAAAGCAGACAAAACATATATATTTATTGTCTTGGGAGATGTGTGCCAGATTCATCGTTTCTGGCATGTACACTACCTGATGCATACATGACTGATGTATCAGGAAGCTCTTCAAATATAGCAGAGAATTTAAAATGAGAACAAAAAAATCCTTCTCACTGTCACAGAAAGTGACCATTAAGTGATGACTCACATGCAGCACATTAAACATGAAGGGATCTTCAGTCACTGTCTTTTATATACACTAGTTTCAGAAGTTACTGAGTTGCTTGCTTACAACATATAACATCTATAACACAGCGATGTGGTTGCTTCAATCTCAATAGTGGCATCCTGCCTT
>JAYRBT010000177.1:1031625-1061742 GCA_036023395.1 Myiotriccus ornatus
TCTTTCACATCTCCTGCCATGAAAACAATTGCTAATGAAAATAATTAAATCTTACTTTCCACTAAAAGGCATAAGAACTTATATCCAAATACTGTTCTAATAGAAATTACCTAATACAAATTATTGCAATTTAAACAGTATAATCTATACATCGAAATCTCTTTAACTTTGCTATTGAAATGGTTCCAAGGTATTTTATGAACATTATCTACGGGTTTACTGATCAGAGAAAACATACAAACTACTTAATAAATTCTCTTCTAAAAAGACATGAATTAGCAGACAATTTTTCAGGCATTTTTTATTCCCCTGCAGTATCTTACAAAAGATAACAAAACTTAGAGGAAAGTAGTATCATAGCAACAACCATAGTGTAAGGCTTTTGTTATGTCTCAGGTATCCTTTTTTCTCATGCTCTTGTTCAGTGTATGTTTTCTCATGATGCATCAGGTTTATATTTAAGCCTGGAGTTCAGATTCTTGAAATCTGAGGACTGAACCCCAGGAGGATCATGGGAGCACTTCGCACAGAACCGGAAGAAGCGAATATCATGAAATTTGCTGTGTTAAGATGTAACATTGATGTCCTTAAGCCAATTCCTTAGAAATTGAGGCTTCCCATTGGCTCTCTGTGAGCAATGAAAAAGCAAATAGCATTTCTTAAGACTCCAGGTCTATCAAAACACCAAGAAAAAAACTGTCATTCTCCCAGTATTGCATCATGTCATAACAGCCATCATCTATACAAGAGAGATGTTTGGTTGCTCATGTAAAAGTCAAAATGCTTCAGAAATACATCTGGTTGTTTGAAGACAACAACCACTGCATAAGTAGAAATTATCATTCCACCACTGATTTTCATGCTCTTGGAAGTACTAAACACCAATCCAAATAATTTATACACAAGTGGTTTATCCAGTAATCGTTAATTTGGCAATTAAGTAAACCTGATGTGCCTCCTACACGATGTGAAGGAAGCTCATGATTTTGCTAATGGAAGCTTACAACAAATCTATGGGCATGGGAGACAACATTATACTAGTGTGTTAAAAGGAATGTAGCAATCTGATTTAAAATGACAGATATAACAGATAGGATTTTATTTACTTATTTTACATTACGTTCCTTTTAGAGAGAAGCAACTGGGTCAGATGGTCACTGCACAAAAGAAGGACGTTGCCTCTTTCCTGAGGAAGCAACTGAAACTGCTCAAGTGAAGTTTCCACAGTGAGTGTGGCAGAAATGGAGAGGGACTGCAGTAAGAAGTTGTGAGCCTGCAGATCAAGTACAGGCTGAGAAATGGTGGAAATAACAGGCCTCTCCAAGGGAGATGTCCCTGTGACTGTATACCATACACTCCAAAAACATTAAAATTCAATGGTAGAGTTAACAGAAACGTTACTGGTTTAATTACTCATCATAGGAACTTTCCTCTTATTTCAAAGGAGGCAAAGATGATAAGCAGGGCTGAGCACTGAGATGGAAAAAAGCTTTTTGGCAACAGAAAGAAAGTATACTTGTGCAAAATTAGATGTGGTTTGATGATGAGAATTCTTCAGTTTAAGGGGAAATGAAACTCACAGGAGTTTCTGAGCAGACAGTTTTTGAGTTCCAGGAAGAAATATTGTATTATCAGGTACCTGTCACTATCCATCCTCATGTCCAAAGGTCCATCCTTCTGCAGGGAAAAACCTCTTTCAGGTGTATCAAATTGCATAGAAGAACAGCCGGCATCCAGCAGAACTCCATCCAGAGTCCCTGGCTCAACCCCAGATGAGATTAACAAAGCCTCTGACTGGCTGAACCGTCCTAGAAGAGGTTGAATCTGTTTTCTGTAAGAAAGTAACAAATAAATAGCCTTAAGTTTAATTATAACAACACAGTCTCTCCCCCTTACACAGCAGGAATTAGATAATAGCACTCAACTTGCCTCAGAAGCAATAGGGCTATTCTCAAAGTAATAGTTCATGTACTTTTGATATGTCAACACTGAAAACTGCTCCAAACCGCCCCTCAATGACTACTTATAGTTTATTTAATTCTTTACTCCCTTCCTGCTTGATCTCAAAAAAATGGAAACCTAATTTTTTTCAGCATGCAGGAACTCAAAGGACACCTTTCAGCAGCAACGCCCTGACCACCAAGGTACCTGCCCCGCTAAGCAAGGCCCTCAGTCAAGTGAGGACAAAGTGTAAAAAGGGAAGGAATAGATCCTGGACCTAGAGAAGCAAACAAAACTTGTGGTTAATATGTACCTACCAGGGAAAAAATCCCAAGTTCCTGCCCTGCGACAAACACCTTCTTAGTGGTATTTGCCATTTTAAAAACAAATGGGCAAATGAGGTGCACTGGATCATGAGCAGGTAAAAACACTTCAGAGTAGTTTGGATTAGGGCACCTAATCACTGGGGAGAGCGGTTTTACACGCCCTTTTGTGCTTCGCGTTCTTTCTGAAAGTGGTTCTTGGTTAACAGTCCCATAACGGGATGGAAAAGTGGCATGGCAAGGGAGAAGATGACAAACCTTTCTCCCCACGTGTTCCAGTGTCCAACTGCACTGAGGGTGGCTGGGCACTGGAACAGTCTTCCTAGGGAAGTAGTCACAGCACCAAGCCTGACAGAGCTCAAGAAGCATTTGGACCATGCTCTCAGGCACATGGTGGGACTCCTGGGGCTGTCCTGTGCAGGGCCAGGAGCTGGACTTTGATGATCCTTGTGGGTACCTTCCAACTCAGGATATTCTGTGCTTCTATGATCTCTGAGGTGTTCGATGATTTCTTGAGTGTCTAAACCTGGACTTTTAATTTTTGCTTGCATATAAAGTGACTTAAAGTTACGTAATTTATTTTGCCTGTCTCTCAAAATCTCAGCGAATTAGATTTGAAAAGATTAGCCAACATGTTGCTGCATTTTTAAGCAGTACCTACAAAATACAACATAGTTTTGTCTCTACCAAGAAACCACTGCTTCCAGTGGAGAGAAATAGCTCCTTTAAAAGGAAGACATTGTAAGTCCAACCATATGGAAGAACACTCAGCCTCACAACGTTCTCCTCATTAGAGCAGAACAATCCACTTATTGAACGTAGCACAAAACCCAGGAAACAGTGAATGAACAAATTCCATGAGGGATATCATGATCACACACACAATTTTGAATTGATTATTCTCCAGCACGTAACTGAATACAGCTGCTCATCTTAATAAGAACTGACAGTTCCTGAAAAGCACAATGATCCACTTAACATATTTAAACCAACTTAAGCTGTATAGTCATAGTTTTGAGATTGTATTTCCCCTCAATATAATGAGAGGAATTTTCCTGAAAATCTGTAGCACTTTTTCCAACTGGGCAGCGTTTCTAACTTTATGGCTCACGCAAATGAATGAACTTTAAAATTCCATCTGTGGGACATGAAAATAAACGAGACCTAGAAAAAAAGGTAAACTGCCATTGTCTGGTTCCCCAGTAGACAGTAATCCATGTCAGCAGCTCTGAACTAGTGCTCTACTGTGTTACCAATACATCTGAAATATTATTCTGAACAATATTTATTTATTGCTAGGCATTTTATTACACTCCTTTAAAATAGTCACATGTATGTGGATAACTAAGATGTTTGGGAAAGCTTTTGATCTGTGGCCTGCCAAACCTTTGTGATTAGAAAAACTTAATTAAAAAAGAAGAATATTTGAAGCAAGTTGAAATTTCCTCTTTGGTGGAAAGATGCTTCAGCTGGAAAATGTTTTGGAGTTTGCAAATGTTTTGGAGACTGAGAAATAATTAAGGCTGACATTTTGATGTCAGACTTTCAGCTGTGTGAAATTACAGCTTCTGTATATAAGGTGTTTTGTTATACACTGCACTGTGGGTACCAATAGTGGATGTGGGCATCTTGGTGAATATAAGTCCCTCCTAAAACCGGATGCTTTTTATGAGTTTATAATGACTATATCACAACGTTCAGGCCAGCTCTCTGAATTCCTGTTTCTCTGTGGAACGGAAGACACAATTTTAAGCATCCTGGCTATCCCATACACTTCAATTAATCAAACCAAGTACACAGCTATGAAAGATTTATTACCTTATGAAAGGAAATACAAATATCAACTCTTTTTTTGATAGGATAGTAACAACGATGATAATGATGACAAGGACTAATCTATTACATTATAAGCATGACACATTTATTTAAAGTAAAATATTTTACCAAGCATTCAGAATACTTATTAGAACATAATAAAAGTCTTCCCCAGCCTACCACTCTTTTTGCCTATGTTCAAATAAAGACTGCCTCTTAAACACCTGATTTTCTCTAACAATTCTTAATTTAGCCTCAACTTCCTTTTGCCTTCAGGTTTTTATTTACATCACCTGTAAATTCACTTTCCAGAATAACCTCAAATAAATGATAAACTGTTAAATAATAAACTACGTTGAAAAAAAAATGTTTATTTCCTAGAGTCACATGTCTTGTTTTCAATCCAGGTACGAAGAATTCTTTCCACTTTCTTTTTCCAGTGTTTTCTTTCGGCAATAGAAGATTTATGTTCCATGACAGTACTTACCCAGGGTGAAAAATCTATTATCCTTTCTGCCTTAATATATTGCAAAAGCAGCGCTTAGTGGAAAAAGCAGGAACATCCCTAAACACCAAATAAACCAGCCAAGCTTATAGTTCAGAAAGGCCTGAGGAGAGAGACCATATCAAAACATTCCAGACCAGGACTGAGTGGGGACTTTGACAATGAGCCACCCAGAGAGCAAAGGAATCATTTTAGGCAATCTTTGAAGGTTACAATCGAACTAAATCCAGTTGTCTTAAGAGAAAATATTTAAACTTAGTACTTGAACAGCACTGTACATATTCAGAATATTTTAGAAACAACTGTGAGGAGCTTTTAGCTGCTCTCTTATGAACGGAGAAACAAAATTTGCAGGGTTTAATATTTAATGGCCTGAAGACACCTATGCAGAAATACAAGACAATTTCAGAGATTACGGTCTGAGGATGTAAAAAAGCAGAAAACACCTGTCATGTTAGCTCTCATTTGGGGTGTGTCCCTATGGGGTAATAGCATGGTAATTGTTTGATAAATTCCCAACTGCTACCAACAAGCAATCTAACTTATCAAAATATTCAATGTGCTCACTCCCTCTTTATTAATCTTGACATTCTACAAGAAAACATTATCCAAGGTTTCAGAAGAACACTGGGAACATGGACAATACAGCCCATTTCATGAAGAATAGAAAGTTATTTCAGCTGCTACGTGTGTTGTTGGGGCCTTAATAGATTTTCTTGCACAGCAACTTCAAAAGCTTGCAGAATTCTTGGAAAATAACACAGTTGGAAAACAAACAGAATGTTGGGTTCAGGGCCCTTTGTTCAGGTCATAACACAGTATTTTATTATATTATACCATGACACATAGCATAGCAATTCTTCTAGACAGCACTCCATCCACACTCCTCAACTATATGAAAGAGCAGAATGAGAAAGAGTTCAAAGTCTCCTAAAGTATTTCAGGCTCTACAGATTCCAGTTAATCTCTGGTTTTTACAGCCCTTTATAAAAATATTTATTTTTTATCTTACTGAGTTGAGAGGGATAAACACAGGAAAAAATTAAAGCACGAAAATAGCTTCTACAAAATAAACAGAATCTTTTCTCTCATCTACTTTTTCTCCATTGTCACAGACACTGATGTGACATCAATCATTCAAGTAATTTCATAGAAATGTATGATTACGCTTTGATGGTGCTTCAGAATTTTTTTTATGTACATATAATAATACTTGCTCTTGATCTTTCACTGTTGCTCCACTTACAAATTCTATGTATGAATACACAGAAAGTCATGATGATGACGTGTCAACGTGAAAACTACCTTCTACTCAACCAGAATTAATGGTTTCTTAGAGAGAAATGAAAAAGAAAAAAAAAAAGTTTTTCAGCTAACTCTTGCCAGTGCACATCAAACAAGGAGACCAACCTGGTGCTTTGATTTTCTGCTGAGACTCCATCAGGGGTGCCAAATAGCACCAGCTGTAACAAGGATATTGGTGCAGACTCCGTTTGGTGTCACTGACTCACCTCACACAGGTCATTCGGCAGCTGTCAGAGAGCTGCGACTTTCACTCACAGCTGCACTGCTTCAGGCACACCCAGCAGCAAAATACGCAGTACTCTGGTTGTAAATCCCTGGAACTTTCAGCATCCTACCTGGAAATTGTTGTGAGTGTTATTCTGCCTCAGTGTAACACCCATCTCAAAAAACGTACCTGGGTATTCTGTAAAAAATTCTGAATTACCTCTGTCAAATGGAAAACTGCCATGGGTTTCGTGCTTGCAAAGAGAAGAAGCACATCAAAAACTGTAACATCTATCAACTTATAAATGAACCCTGTCATTACATTCCTAGATTTATAAAAAAATTAATTACAGATCTAAAAAAAAGCCCAATTCAGTCTAGGCTGGGTTTTCTGCTACAAAACTACGAACTCAAATCTCAGCCACTGAGTAACAAAGACCTGAAAAAAAGAAGAAGAACACGTAAAAAGCAATTTCCATAGAATCAAGTTAATATTTTCAAATTTGAGGGCTACAACAATAATTTTACTCTGTGTGTTAGGATCACAGAAATGTCATTATAGGTATTTTTAAACTGGTAAACATTTACTTATCATGTATTCCCACTTAAGAGTAGGGAACACATTTAAAGGTATGCATACATTCTAAAGCACAAATACTTCTCTGCATATAACTTGAAGACATCACAGCAACAACAAAAGCCCCACAAAACAAAACAAAAAAAACCCCACACGAACCCTTTTTGTATTGACCTGTGGAACACTGAATATCTTACACTGTCAGAACTGCTGTCCCAAAAGTGAAAATTCTTGCCTTTCTCTGCTTCTCCTGTCAACTGCCTGTCTCTCTCACACAAACCCTCATGAAGATGGTTACTTCCTGCTTCAATTGTTCTTCTCCAGCTTCCAGGAGAACTTGCTCTCCTCCTTACCCTATAAAATGATGCAATCCTTTACTGCTCATGTGTCACGGACTCCAAACTGTTTCTAACAACCCCTCAAACGTACCTGTGAGATATGTCAGGATGGCTCAAAACGGGCTGCTCATTCTTTTAATGCTCATTTTTATTTCTGTATGAAATACGCACTCCACTATTCTGTCAACTAATACAGTTTCAGTAAAAACTGCTGGAGGAACTATAAACACCGTTTCAGCTAAAGGAAAAGATACAATTTTTTAACCAAAAGCACAAGTATCAAAGATTACTTCCACCGAGTACATCCAAAATCTTACCATACTAGGTTATCTTCCACAGCAGGTACGTTCAATCCCACCAAAAACAAATACAAAAATTTAAGTTCCTAATGAACAATGTTTTCCATTAAATTAGAGGCTAAGAAGGCAATTCTTTTCCCTCTTCTGGGAAAACAGAAGCCTAGCAGAATAAGACTAGCAATCATTGAGGCAAATTTCAAAATTACACGCCCCACCAAAATGTGAGAAAATGTATTTTGAAGTTTCCTAAGCAACACAAAGCTTTGCTGCCTAACAAGAGCAAATATTAATTTATGCAATTGCAACTAGGCAGAGTTAAAATCTTTGTTATAAAATATGTAATACTGTTGGGCATGCCACTTTTGTTACATAATATACGTAGAATATGTAACACACTGTCACCTTTCACACGTGCAAAAAACCCAAGTGATCAGAATGATCTGCTTGTTGTTCGTAAGACGTAAGAGCTCAGAGGGTAAGGCACCACCCTCAGAAGAGTCTTAAAGATTTCTCTGACTTCACCTTGCCTGGGGATTTCACTTTGAGGAACACGATAATTTAGCCTTCACAGCAATGGGACAGCCCAGCCTCGGAAGGATCAGTGGGCGTAAGCAAGAACGGCTGAATACACGTGTCGTTACCTCAGCACTTCCAAACACCCATTGCCACCCTCAGCTTCACCGCCACTGACTTTCACTGCCCTGCCAGAACCAGGATGTGTGTAGTACACACACCAATGAATCTGCCTGTTATTTCACCTCTACTACTTTAACAATTACTGCAAGAAGTTTTGTTGGACTCGCAGCATTTCTGCTGACAGTTTGCACGATCACGGTGAATGTTTAAAGTCTCATTCAAATTCTAACGTTATTTTTCACTGTAAGAAAAGACAGCAAAGCAACTTTTCTTAGAGTTCGTAAATCTTAACAATTATATCCTTATTCTTTCTCTACTAATATCTTAACAGATACCTCTATCAAAATTGCCCCTCCATTCCCCAACAACCCACACTAAAATTCACACTTTCACTAAAAACACAATGGTACTTCACTGAACTCAAAAGAAGTCTTGCTACTGGCCCTAGAAGGAAGAAAAGTTCTGTTTAAAGCAGTTGCCAAAAACCAGGAGAATTCAGAAAGAAATTCTGGATATACACCAGCAGGTCAAAAACTACAAACTGATATCAGGAACATAACAGCTGTGTATAAACACATTTCAGCCCACGAATATAAGAATACTAAAATCTGTAGCAACAATCATTGTAGAAAGATTTTATTTTTTTTCAACATGCAGGGAAGAAGCAGATCACAATGATTTTTCCCAGTATTACCCTGTCTCAGAGGAATCTGAAATTATATTGACACAAACAGATTTATCATACAATCAGCTTTACTGATCAATTACTGATTAGTTGTGATCAGTTATGTATAATGACCAAAATACCATACATGAAATACTACAATTTACAAAAAACAAGAACTTGTCTCTCCTGTATGTTAAATGAACAGAAAAGCATACTTTCTCTAATAACTGCTTTCCCTCCCTGCAACATTTTTGTTTCTGCTGTCTGAATATATTTCTACCTTACCTGAATCAGTAATTAATTATTCTTCCTTTGATAAACTATTTCTGTGTTTGAAACAGTAGTTAAATCTTAGAACACTGAGGGTGAACACATCTAGCATCAAGAATTTATTACAAATTAAACAAATATCTTTGTCTTCTTTCCTGTCATTCTTATCTAAGATTTGTCACTGAAAAACGTGTCTTCATGTTCTTCTACGTTCTTAATTGACTCCCACCTTAAGCATTAAACTGTCTGCCCGTCATTGGCACAACATCACATCTCCCAGCTATCTGCTCCTAATTGTGGCAAGGAGAAATACGAGAAGCAGAACACAGGAGGAATGCAAATAAGGGCAGAAATTAAGTAGGGGCATCACTCAGCTAAAAATTACAAAAGCCACAAAATTTTGCTCTTCTATATCTTTGCTTGTACCAGGTCTTACTCTTTGTGAGACAAGGGAACAGGAACTGTGCATAAAATTAAAAACACAATCACATCATGGTTTTAAATGACAGGCTTACATTCACTGTCTTGTTCTCTATTTCTTTCCTGGTAGTTTTTAGCATACTCTTCTAACCACCAGTGAACACCAAGCATTAAGTTTTCAAAGAACAAGCCCGGTATTTCATTACTCACTGGTCAGCTCACACCCTATATAAGTAAACTTAACATGGTTTTTGCCATTTCACTTTGTACTTAACTGTATGACTTTTCACCTGCTGCTTTGTAAGGTTCTGCAGTTCTTCAGAATGAGTCTTCATTTTTGCTGTATTAGGTAACACAGCCTAATCAGCAATCAGCAGCAATTATGCCAGCAATTTACTGTCTTATTTAGATCATTTCTGAATAAATAAGTTGCATGCCCTACCCACACACCCTTGTGGTACTTCACTGGTGGGCTCATTGATTTGAAATGAGATCAGTGGCCCCAATAAAGAGGCAGAAAAACCCACACCAGAAGACTGTTTTGCCTCTACTACCCATTCTTCACACAACTTTACCTCGTTAAATCCTCCTTGTTACTTCTGTATTTACAAACTGTGAAAATTTGTTTCACATTAAAAAACCACTTATAATTGAAATTAGATCTATATTTGTTTCTCATGACACTGCAATCCATTCCTGCAAAGAAAGTAATGTGCTTAATCCTACTAAAGATTGTAACATTTATATGCATATTTACAAGGGAGAATTTTACCAGTTCATCAGATCGAAACTTCAAGAAAGTCATGATTTTCAAATACTGCATGTGAAAAGATAGGCATATCCCTTAAGATAACAGACCTTAGTTACACTGGTAAGCATTAAACTCTGCAAAACTACTAAAGATACATAAAATAATAGAATTTTAACAATTATAAGAATGCTGCTGATTTAAAATGCTGTCTTAAAACACAGTTTAGCAGCAATTCACTTTCCCAGCAACCTTGACCTTTTTCTACTTTAAAAATTTCAATTTCAGAAAGCAATCATTAAAAAAAAAGACTAGTTTGTTTAGGAACCATTAACATCTTGCTGCTCTGTAGACACCACCTTGTTAGCATCCATGTAGAATCATAAGGACAACTAGATATTAAATTGTAATTCTGTTATCTCACCTTGTAATAAAATTTGAGAAATTTAAATGAATTTCACCACTGATGATCTTTCCTGACAGTGTTTTCTGTATTGACATTTTTACTTCATACAAGTCACAAGATGCTACATTCAAATAGACTTCCCTCTGACATAATGAACATCCATGAATTGTGCAAATTATCTTTTAAGTATAAGAAATAATAATTAATGGTTTTAGCGAAATATCCTAGTTTCAACAATGTACTTTTTTAAGTACAGAGACTACATGCACAGTCTAATTACTTGCCACTGCAGATGACAACACAAAGTCTGAAGATGTATTTGGAGAAGTAAGAGAACATTTAATTGAGAAATGTTTGGCCCTGAAAGTATACACTTAGTTTTATATTACTGCTCTGGTTCTCTCTATTGGGATAATATATTCAATTGAGATACATTTAAAAAAAGAAAAAAATCAAACAAACAGAAAAACGCCCCATTTGTGAAACAACATCCAGAGGTAAAAATATAAAAAGCATTGAGTTGACTTCACTAACTATGAAAGTTAACCAAACATGTACATAATCAACAGTTAAAAAGATAGCAGAAGAAATAATGTGGAAGTGTACAAATGTGACTGGCAGCCTATAGAACAGAAGCTGTTGCATAGCTCCCTTTAAACTATCATGAAACATGATCCTTACAAACCCATAACCAAAAAAATATTTGCAGTCAAGTTTCTAAGCTAGAAGAGGTAATGTCAATTGAGATAAATTTGTTGTGTGTCCCCCAGGAAAGGATGACAAAATTCCTACAAAAACGACCCAAGAGAAATGGGATGAGTTCAACAGCATCATGTGCGAAATTACGTACTGAAGGGCCTGAAAAAAAACCTCGCACAAGGCTGGAATCTCATCATCTGGGGATAACCACGAAGGGAGTGTGAACTTTGACTTGACCATAAAATGAACAGTAAACACAGCCGTGAAAAGGGAAACAAAACCCTACAATGTACAAGTCAGAAATCTGAACTGGAAAAGAAAAGTATTAATGGTAAAACATCAACCAGAGCTGGCTATGCCATTATGGGAGCCTTGTCTAAAAGACGACAGCTCAAAGGGGAACTGGCCCAGAGAAGCTCAAAGAAGATGAGTAGAAATGAGAGCTATTATTATGAGATGGGAGCATTAAAAAACCCCAGACTTGTTTTGCATACAAAAAAGGCCAAGAATAGATGTTAATATTCTACAGCAAGTATTTTAAATGCCAAGGAGAGAAAAGAGCTAATAGATATTAATAAACTATTAGTTAATTTTAGTCAACTAAAATTAAATTAGGTAACTACTTTAACTGGAAATTTATAAAAATTTCATATAATGAAAAATTATACTCTGGAATAGCTTGAGTACTGCATATAGAACTCCTAATTACTTTTAAGATAGAGCACAGTGAAGGAGATTAAATTATGCAGTGGCTCGTAATACCATGCAATTGGATTCGGTGATATAGAAGTCTCTCAGAGCGTGTTTATATTTGAACAGAGATTGTAATTCTCCATTGAAAAGTTCACCCTGAAAATGTTTACATAAACTTATCAAGACATATACACATTACCCATTTTACATGTGTATAAACACACTCCAACCTAAGAATAACTTACCCCTTAGGTATAAACGATTCATTTTATTTTTAGAAAACCCTAAATTGAATGCATAAATACAACATTGGCACTGAAAAGGCTTCTTCCTCTTAATTTATCCCAAAGTGATTACTGGGGATTTTTTAACCAAGTATAACTGGTATTGACTAGAAACTTGTATTTTTCTGACAGTAAACTCAAAAAGGACACTGCTCTCAGATAAAATTATTTTTAGTGTTTTGTTTTGGTTTTTTAATTCAGAAGATGAGAAAGCAACTCCCAAAACTTTTGCTACCACAATAGGATGATTATGATCCCGAGGTCAACAACTTTTGATCATTACTGAAGGAAAGGTTCAGTGTCTGTGTTTCCACAGAGAGCAATAAAATAGTCTAAAGGCATTAAATTAATGTGAACTAACAGGAGAGTTTTTCAATACTCTAAAAAGAAACCCCCAAACCAATCCAACTTACTCCAATGGTATTTTAAGTATATTTCTCTCCATCTAGAAAAAAGGAGAATAGGCACATCTAAAAAGAACATTTTAACCTTCTGCTCCATGGATTGGAACTTTGTAGGTTTTACTTCTCTGTGTTTATGAGCAGTTTCCATCTGTTTCGCACAGCAGCTGATTCCTCAACCAGACAAGTACTTTCTTTTGTATTACCAGCTTTATTAAAGGCTAAGATCTTATAAGTAAAATAATTACAGGTACTTTCCACATCAAGATGAACCCTTTGAGAGGCTAGAAAATACACAGCATGATCTTGAAAGCCTTCAGAAAACGAGCAGTCTACTTAGGCATTTATTTAAACTGAAGGTTTCCAGAACTGGAATTAGGCAAGAGTCCATTTGATCCACAAATCTTCAGACTGTTATGGAGAATGGCTTTTTTGAAGTGCCATGTTCTTTATCTGGGAATCACAGAATTAGATAATAATTTGCAAAAGAGATCTCCAGAGTTCTTCTAGTCCTGCCCCCTGCTCAATGCAGGTCTAATTAGATGGGTTGCTCAGGGCCAGGTCCAGTTGAGCCTTGAACACCTCAAGATGTTCCACAAGCTCTCCAGGCAACCTGTTCCAGTACTACCACCCTTAATGGCAACTTTTTTCCCTACAACATCTAATTGGAATTTCCTGCCTTTTAACTTGTGTCTCAGAAACTCCAAAAGACTCCAGATCTTTGGCAGCCCTTCAGGCAGGTGAAAAGCTTTAGTGCAAATTGTTCGTAAAGTTGGTAAAGGGTTTTAAATTATTTAAGTCTTCAGGAATAGTATAGATCACTGATCCAGTTTTTAATTTTTTTTTTCCCCCAGAATTATTAAGACAAACTTGAAATTAAGACATAGCAACTGTGTATATAATCCAATTATAAAACAAGTGTAGTTTGACACACCTCTGGAAGATTCATTCTTGGCTGTGTTTTGTCACACAGAAAACCAAACAATTACTCCTGAGTTATTAACATATTTACTACAAGGGGGCTCATTTTCTATATCAGGCTACTAACGTATGACTTAGAGTTTTTGATGCTGGATTCTTGGCAGGATATAAAATAATTGCTCATTGTTACCTGATGACATGAAAAATTTAAGAATCAAGCTGTAAACACAAGCTGGTTTGCAGCTCTGTATGTTTGCACATTCTCAAAATGGCTGATTTTTCAGTTATAATATGGTTTCTCTTTGGAAGTGTCAGGAAATGGAATTTCCTCTCCATTTCCTACAGTACTTTTTTAGTAGAAAAATTCATTATTGGGTAGAATAATCCTCACCGGAAGAAAGTCTAATTTTTGTTACTATACAAATATATTTGTGTTCCCATTCACAAGCTGGACTACTAAAATCACTACAAATATGAATACCAGCACTTCAAGTGAAAAAATTAATCTTTTATTTTGAATAAATGTCTCTTAGCCGTTGCAAAAACATAGGGAATTCATTAAATTCTTCAAAATACACTAGATGGCTCCACTGGTGTTCCTCCAACGTGCTCTGGTAACATTTCAAACCTCCCACAGGAGTTACTGAAGAAACACCTCACTATTTCGTTTCAGCAGTATAATGTCTTACCTAGAGTATACTCTTCCCTAAGGTGGCATACCATAACATTAAATCCATTTGAAAAACTTCCATGAAAGCAAAAGACACCACGTTTCCAATACCGAAACATCAAATAAAATCAAACAGAATTCAATCGAACCATCCACGAGAACTCATTAATGTCAGGACACGCAAACCTTCGGTTTCGCTCTGCAAAGCACTGCCATGAACTTGGTGCAGTAAACTCCATCCCCACGCACCACCTGCAATATCAATGACTTCTCTGTTATATTCACGGTATGGTTATTAGGTTTGTTACAAAGTATATAACTCAATTTGATTTCTAAAAGTAATCCTCAAGTGATCCCAGAGCTATTGTTCCGTCTCACAAAAGAATCTTGTTGCCCAAAGAACTTCAGATTTGGTTGCCCAAAGAACTTCCTCTGTGAGTCTGACTGCTCAGCGTTCACACATTTGGGCTGACTTCTCCACGTAAAGCTGTTCTGACGTCATAGCCCTTCTGTCCGTAAAATGAGCGAGTTACCTGATATACAGATTAACACCTCGTGGCCAACACTGCCTGATGGAAAGATTATCAGAGAGTTCTGGTTTTCAGATGTGGGGATAAAAGACATGTTCACTTCATTACAGCTGGTTTGCATCATGCTTCTTACAGAGAAGAAGCTGAGCAAAATAATGCAGGTAAAGGCTTAAATCATAAAAACACATTGTGCACAATAAGGGTCTGGCATGGCATCTTTATAGATGTATCTACTAGGAAAAAAAGGCAAATATTTTCACAGTATAGTTAGCAAAAGTCTGACAAACAAAACCAAGAGTCAAGTGTTCCATGAGTCACAGAACTAATCAGGTATCACCTGAAGTACTGGGCCAAATTTTACAGCAAGTGCTTTAAAACAAGTAGTCAACAAGCTGAAGGAGATCTAGAGACCAACAAAAAAGTGTTTAGAAAACATGACTCATATGGAAACACTGGAAGTTGTGCTTTGTTTTGTTTTTCTTTCTGGATAAGAAGGCTGGAGGGGATCTGATGGTTATCTCTATAAGAAGTTATTAAAAAGATGTCAGTCTTCAGACATCCTCCATGCCAAGCCAGTGCAAGTCAAGGAATACTTGACTGAAGTGGCAGCAAAGCAGCTCTGAGCTAGACATTAGGAAAAATTTGTTATGTATAAACCACAAGAAATCACCAAGACATATTATTTATGCAATTCCTGTTATTTAAGAACATTACTAAGAAGAGGAAAGGAAAACACTTTTGGAATTCCAGAAGTATATTAGATTTTGGTTTAGTTTTACAATTCATTGACATTGTTTAAACCCCATGTTTCTAACATACATGATTTATTTTATTTGACTTTCCTTTTGAAAATCATTCAGGGTTGAAGTTGTTTGCTTCCTAAGTTTGAGCAGGAAATCTGCAGTTCAATTTAAAGTTGCTAACATCTGATTTCATGTCTTAGGAAAAGTGACTGATCAAATTTTTTCCTATGTCATCCCATTCTTTCTTCTATCTTGTCTCCTGATACTTCCAAGACTGCATCAGGAGGTTCTTTCTTTTATCACAGATTTATTTCTTTGTTTTACAAATAAAGGCAGAAGGGCCCCCTTCATGCCCTTTTCCCTGCAGTCAACAGTTTCCCAAGTATAACTCCTGAAAGGCAGAGATCATAATGCCTACTCTTTTCTCTCTGTTGTAAGGTGGTATTCTGCATTGACTAAGCAGGTTTTGGATAGACAGAAACCTTTCTGCTTGAGTCTGCAAAAGTCATCTCTGCCTTTTCATCCTTCAGTATCACAAATGCCAAAGTAACTCTCTAATAAACTGAAGTTTATATGAAACATACATATATATATATATAAAACATCCTCAGAAACATTACAACAAAGATGTAGATAGCTGGTTTCCTTGCCCATGGGGAGGGGTTGGAACTAGACAGTCTTTAAGGGTCCCTCCCAACCCAACCCCTTCTATGAGTTATTATTTGTTTTCTTTTTTTTAGAAAAGGTATAACATACAGAAACCACACTTCTTTCTGAAATTGAAAATTTTAGCTCAAAGTTGAACACATGAACATGGATGTTATAAAGAAAAAAAAGACCCAAGAAGGTCATTTAAAGGAGGCTCTGGACAGCACAGAACTGTCAAGTCTGAAGGGACCAGCACACACTTAAAAGCATTTTCACTGATTGATTTCCTGCTGAAGTGGACAGAGAGGTGCAAAGCCACGGTGCTTTCCATGGAAACTGCAAGAGATGCCACATATACTTTGCTGCAGAGCAAAAGATGAAGCAAGACTGAAACTCACAACCATGCACGGGTTTGGTATTTTTCCCCTCTATACAAAGGACCAAAACCTGTCTTTCACTCAGTACATTCACCTTGAACTAGATATCCTGACAACGTACCCTGAAGGCTCATCCAAAGCTCTTTCTAGGCTATCCCTGATTTTCCCCACAAATTTTAATGCTGCTGTTGAATGGTCAACCGATATTTAATTTCTGTTCTTTGCTATTTTGCCTGGCACATTCCACATTTGCATCTCTTCCATTCAGTTCACCTCTGACTCATATTATTCCTCTTGAAAATGCCCTATTCCGTTCAATCATGAATTATTCAAATCACTTGTCCTTTTGGCATTTTTCTGATGCTCCATTTTTCTCAGCATAACTCACATATAGCTCTTCTCTTCTAGATTTGCCTTTTACCCTTTGATTGCTCTATTTTTCAATTGTCCACATGTTCATTAATTTCCTCCTCTCTTCCATATTCTTCCTCACTGCTTCCATACAAAGTATCAACGCAGTCCTACAGGTATTCTTGCGACATAATAATTTCCATGGTCTCTGAACAATGAATAGGTGTTTACCTCAGAAAATATCACTTAAAAAACTTTTCCTATTTCCGAGGGAAAGAAATTCTCATTTATCAACGTACAACCCAAATCGTTTCGAGCCAGGCTTCTTCTCCACTGTACTGACAGAGATCAAATTGAATATATTCATGTTCACTACACACAAATCCCACCTAAGTGATATGAAATCACTGAAATTTTACAATTCTGCCCAAATGAACATCAACCTCTCTTCAGCTCATGACACTTAAACCACAGTTTTACCAACCAGGAATTGAAATTAGAGGGCTGAAACACTGACTTTTATGTATGATTCAGTTCTTCCCAAAAAACTTTCCATTACCATTTCCAGTACCTCACCAACTGGACTTTAAATAATCACCTGTGGATCTTGCATGTCTAGTTTAATTTAGTTTCTGATGAAATGGCAAATGTTAAGAAAATACAATCCATCTGAAATGAATTTGTAGATCATCACTGCTATATACTGTCCTTCTGTTACAGCTTTTGTTCATTCCTGTGACAATGAGAATATACTGTGCCTGAATTACAGATATTCAGTTATAAAGGTTAATGTAGTATAATGAAGGAGATTAATATTCTCAAGAAGATTAATCTAAAGAGTAGCATTTCTGATAAAGGTATCTGATTTTGGGGGGCAAGGAAATGCTGAGAAAAAAAAAAAAAGAAATTAAACTAGAGTGAAATCATGCAACTATTGCCTGTATTGTAACAACACATGAGCAAGGAAATTATTGGTTTAGGTCTTTCACAAATCCATAGGGGCCTTAAAGTGGTTCCTGCAGTGAAAATTTCTTCATTCAAGAAGTTTAGCTCCTGATTAGAAAAACCCTGCATACCAGGGATATCTGCACTGTAGCTATATAGAGCCCAAACACAAGTTCATTTTGAACAAGTACTTCAGAACTTTACAAAACATTCATTTTTTACAGGACATTTTCCAACAGCTCTTTTCCCTGATTCTTCCATGTGCAGTAGCAAGTCTACAATCACTATTCAGATATCCAAAAATCCTTGTTTCAAGTATTGCATAAATATCTGTAAATTACCAGCACTCAAAAAAAGGCAGGTAAAATATTTAACTGTAATTTTAAAGATGGATAATGTTTAATTTTAACATTAAAGTTTAATTCTTAAATTTGAGACTTAAAGTAGTTTTTCACCTCTCAGAAGTAGTCAGCCTGGTATTCACATTCCCATTTAGGCATCTGTACAGAAGCAACTAACTAACAGATAGCTTCAAAAGATGTATATTCCAAGAAGAAAAGACTGCTCATGATCTCCCTCATGAACCTCAAAAGCATAAACAAGCGGTCTCTCCACCATAAAATTTCTTTAGGAGAATACTAAAAGGATCATACAGGAAGGTACCTGCATTTTTTAACGTTTCAGACTTTGCTTTCTCATGCCATGGCAGCAACTCTGTAGTTCAGAGTGAAGATTCAGACAGATGCAAAAAAAAAATGTGCACACAGGAGTAACCAACAAGGCCACTCACTTTCTGGAAGACTTCATGTCTCCTTCATACAGTTACTTAGGTAATAAAATCCTTTCTCCCTCCCTAATTGCCTTCTTGCCTTTCCCAAAGAAACTGGAAACATTTAATGCAGTTTTCCTTCTCTTTCAGAATCAAGTGTAGCTTTTCTCCTTTTTGTTTTAATGGTCTCCAAATTCTGTCACTTCCTAGGCAGTCTTTCTGTTCAGTCCCTTGGGCAAACAACCTCCTTCTTTGTCAGGCCTCAAAACCATTTTTTTTTTTCAACCCCATACGTTTCAACAATTTTTTAAGCTGCTACCATGCAAGATAAAAATGCTTATGTCCATTAACTCAGTAAGGTCACTAAAACAAAAGACAGCAGTGCTGTGTCTGCTGTCAGATCCAGAACAAATATCCAAATTACAGGAGATAGCAGTGAGGGGTGCTGAAGGTTCCACACGCGCAAAATACAAGAACTAGAAACAGAATATCCAAAAAGTTTCCCTCTCGTGGCTGCTCAAAAATGATTGTTCACCTGGAAATCACATTGTAACTATATTACACATAAATGCAGATACCTGATGCTTTACAATCAAGCAGCTTCTACTTACGTGGAAAATTAGGGTGTAGCTGCCAAATTTAGATCACAACCATGACCATTTATGCAACATATTAAAGTTGCCCTATTATAATAAAGATCAGAGACTTCAAGAGAAGCATTTTTTCCAGGAAATTTTCCCTACTGATCTCAAAGAACACAAAATGATTAATAAACTGCAGGAATGGAAAAATAATCTTACATAAAAGAGCATTCCTTTCAAAGCAAATCTACAGTACTCTAGTAAAGCAACGTGTACAAACAAGTGCTTTGTAACTTTTGTTGACAGGCAAGTCCAACTTCATGCCTGGATACCCACAGTGCACATCACCGAGCCCTCTGGAGAAGATCACCGAAAACAACAGAGAAGGAAAACATATCTGTTGTGGGTTCCGTCTGTACACGCTGGCATTTCTTGCTGCCAGAACACAGACAGTGGACCAACAACTAGAAATCAGATCCTACAGCAGCCTCTCACGCAGCTGCTCCGTCCCACTCCGTACACAGTGCCTACAAACGCGCACTCTGAAGCCTGGTGCTGCTTTAAGTTCAGCTTTCTGAGGAAAAAGCCTGCAACAGACACCTCTGTTGTACTTCTCCACATTTGTTTTCTACAAGCCTACCCCCTCCACCTGATTTTCCTGCACAGCATCTCCCCAGTTCTTTCTACCTTAAGTCTTTGGCCCCTTTCACATCCTACTGAAGCTCCAGAATGACCTGCAAGGATGACTCAGCTGTAATTACATTAAATTCTAATAAAGGCTCATGCATTTATCAAGGCAGCCTGGCTTAACCCCTGCCTCTCAAATACACGTGTACAGCAAGCAGGCGAGCTGAAGTGTGGCTCAGTAGTATGTTTTGGGAACTCTGAGGCCAATCATTTATATTTTTATTCTGTTGTTTCTGGAAAGCTACATTTAGTAAGTTATAAAAAAGATCTCTTCCCTTATTTCTATCTTGAGAAAGAATCCTAATTGGCCAGAACCAGTCATAAAAATTTAACCATGTTTCTGAAAACACGAGTGCCAAAGGGTAATGCATCGCTAATGGTTGCCAGTGGAATAAATAGCAGTTCTGACGTCAAAACTTTGTTACACTCCAATAACTGGCTCACTTGGGGTTTCAGGTACAGCAAGTTACATGTCAGTTTTAAATAAAGTTATAAAAATAGAATACACGGTGAACCATATTGTCACTATGCAGCCCGAAACTACATGATTTATGTCTAATAAAATGTTAACAAAGGTGATAGAGGGTATAAAAATAGTACCTTCTGCCTCATAATATCCTCTTACTTAGATTTCAGAGGGCAAAACAAGGCAGATATTATTTCTCTTTCGTTTTCCAAAACATATGGCCAAAACCAGAGTAAGCAATTTTGAGTGGAAGTGACATTTCTTAAACATTTATAGTACCTTTACCAAAAGACAGGATAGTCAAATTCAAGTTGTAAAAACCTGCATTGCAATGGATCTCTGAGTCCCACTCAAATCAACACATTTAGCAGCAAGAAGCTTTCCCTTGTCTTTCAATTCCTTCTGTAGAGCAACCATTGAACAAAACACTCTTTAATTTTGTAAAATATGCAAACTGTGGGCCATGCTTGTATAACCAACAGTTTAATTCAGCCAAACAGATGATGGGCAAAACTATGGTGCATGTATGGAGCTCAATACTTGAATCTAGGATCTTTCTTGAATACTTAATACTTAACTCTTGAATTTAGGGACATGGTGGACTTGGCAGTGCTGTTGGACTTGATCTTGGAGGTCTTTTCCAACCTAAATAATCCCATAATCCTTCCAGCTATGCCTACACACAAATAGAGGTTTAGATGTGCAAACTATGGTTGCATCCACAGGGAAGGGAGCAGACAACACTCAAGGTAATACAGAAGGCTAGAGATAGAAAGACTGACCTAAGAACAGGTTCCTCAAACTCTTATCTGGTGTCCCACACATGTAAGACTACACCATCCTGGTCAAACATTAGCATTAAGCATTACTAATATTTTTCATTTCTAAACCTAAGTGTGATCACATAATCTTACCAAAACATAACCAAAAGCAATAGTATTTTCCACCTCAGGAAAGCTGAAATACTGAGGGACTTCCACAAAAGAGGTTAGAAGAAATACGCTGTGTTGTCAAAATGTTATGATCACTTAATTGAGCACATCCAGCAGCTCACAGTCCATCTCCTATTTGTGGAGACAGTTCAGTTATGGCTTAAAAAGGGCTTCAACTGCGGGAAGGGGTGGGAGAATTAAGCTTCCCAAGCAAATTCTGAACTAGAATTGAAAAGGACTTTTCCTGCCACGACTACTCACAGAGGCTGGGGGTCCGTGGTGCCACCCCAAGGGAGCAAGGAGGCTGGTCCTCTTGAGAAGAAATTCCCCTGAGATGGTGCTCCCCCTCTCGCCTTCAGCAGGCAGCTTGGACAGAGCTTGTCAGCTGTTCACGCAGTCCTAATAAATCTCTTTCTCTTGATGAGCAAGTCTTATTAATCTCAAATCGTTTCTGTCTTGAGCACCTTTTTAAGTATTCCTGGGAGAACAGGCATTATTTACATTTCAGCAATCCAAATGTGATCTACCCAATTTAAATATTTGTACCATGCTCTGCATGTCTGCAAATATCCCCTAAAACTTTTGTTCCCAATTAAAAAAAACGCTCATGCTGCTCCTAGAAAACATGCAGCCAAAATAAATCCAGTTTGTCTATAGACCCTGCAGAGTTTACCAATCTATTGTTTAAAGTTCAAGACACTGAGTTTCAGGCTCAGCGTATGTTATCCTTTAAACACTGATTCCGATGATACTAAATAGGGATGAAAAATCATAACAATGTTAGAATTTAACACCTGTTCCCTTCAAGAACAAAAAGCATTAGGACAGTTAGCACAAATCTGAAGTAAAAAAAAAGTAATGGGGAAAAAAACCTGACAAAACAAATTCTTACATACTCATTATCATGAGTACCTCAGGTGTGGCAAAAAATAGCTTACTACACAGACTTCAACATTTTCAGTGCTGAGTTGTCTACTGCAGTTTCAGTACTTGATCCTGAGTAGAAAAATATACTGAAAGCAAAAACTGTCTGCAAGTACCTTTTCAAAATAGTAAATTATACCCTATTGCACCTATATGTATTGTAAGATTTTTTTTTTTCAGTTGCAGAACATCCTTTTTTTTTCCAGTAGGTTTTTCCCTCCACTAAGTACCAGAAAACTATTTTAAAAAACCCAATAACAAATAGCAACGTGAAACAACTGCAATTTCAAAATGCAATCTACTACAAACAGTAGATTCCTTTCATAAAGACAGGGCAGCTTTTAAAACCCTCAAAGGTAACTATTTTACTTGATGTATTTATTTAAATTGCAGTGCACATAATTTCCTAATTATTTCCGACACCGCAGAATAACCATCACATTTTAAACACCTAATTCTTCGAAAACACTGGCCCAGTTTGGTTTGGTTTGCTTTGGCTATTTTTTTTCTCCCCTAACATCAGCTGGTGCACTTGTCTAGGTTGGAGAAAAGAATTCACCTCAAGAGGGAACAAGTGTTTCAGCCACAGGTTTTTATAAAGAACAAACAGCCAGAGTGGTGACAGGAATATCTAAGTCTGAGCTTGCCAGGCGCAATGGTGAAGCAGCACACATTTGCTGCCTTGGCTACGTCCCCATTTTTAATCAGTAACTCTAGTCTTGTGTTGCATTGAAATCTCTACCTTTTGTCTTCCCACTGGGGACTTTCTTATATGACAGAAGCAGCAAAATATCCCATCGCTATGAATAACATTCCAAGTTCTGCATTTGTTTAAAAGCCATTAAACAATTACCATTAGAGGATGCAGAGGAAGGAGCCCTGGAGCAGCACATGGGCAGAAAGGCACTGATGGCTCCCCTCCTTGCACAGCTCCTCACAGTGCTCATCCTTTCCCTGCCCAATTACCTCCATCTCTTACACCACCATCACCTGACACAGCCCAGAAAGGAAGCTGTGCTTTTGCTTCTTGCAAACACCACTTGACTCAAGAGTCAGAGTTTGGCAATTTCAATAACTTCTTTCAACTATCCCTGAGTACTTTCCAACAAAAGCCAAAGAAATGTGTAACCTGGAACAATCTTTGATTCACTAGTGCAAGGAAAACACCCATTGCCCAAGAAATGTATCTTAAATCTCCAGGAGACTCCATAAACCAGACTATAAACCAAAATAAGCAGTATAAAAGTTGACAGAACATCAACATGGCAAGCTAAGAGATATTCCCTCTCCAAGCTGCTCCACTTCAGTCTAAGTTCAAGCAAAGATCTTATGCAACTAATCCAGTTTATGGTCAGTACATCAACTTCTTCAAAACAAGGCAGGTTTACTTTGTAGTAATTAAATAAACAAACTTTCCCAGTAGTATCTGCATGAGGTTACAGAATTCTGTCTACAACTTGTAGACTACACCATGCAATTCCGTGCTTAGCCTTCCACCACAAGAACTGGCGGATCAAGAACTGGCCGAATGGCAGAGCTCAGAGCGCCGTGATCCGTGGAGGAGAATCCAGCTGAAGGGCTGTAGTCAGGGGTGTTCCCCAGGAATCAATCCTGGGTCCAGTCTTACTCAGCTTGTTTATCAAGGACCTGGATGAAGGCACAGAATGCACCCTGAGCAAGTTTGCTGATGGTAGAAGACTGGGGGGAGTGGCTGATACAAGTGAATGCTGTGCTCTTTTTTTGGAGGGACCTCGATAGGCAGGAGAGTTGGGCAGAGAAAAACCTCATGAGGTTCAACCAAGGCACGTGTAGGGTCGTGCACCTGGGGAGGAATAACCCCAAGTACCAGTGCAGGCTGGGGGCTGACCCAGTTGAGAGCAGCTCTGCTGAGAAGGCCCTGGGATTTTGTGGGTGACAAGCTGGCTGTGAGCTGGCAGTGTGCCCTGGTGGCCAGGAGGGCCAGTGGTATCTGGGGGTGCATTGGGAAGAGCGTGGCCAGCAGGCTGAGGGAAGGGAAAGACAAGTTGTTACTGGAGAGGCCACAAAGATGATGAAGAGTCTGGAGCATCTCTCTTATGAGGAGAGACTGCGGGACCTGGGCCTGAGGGGATCTCATCAACACATACAAATATGTCAAAGGCAGGTGTCAAGAGGATGGCTCCAGTTTCTTTTCAGCGGTATGAATGATCTCCAGAGGTCCCAACATTCAATAAATGCAAAGTTTAACAGTACTGTACAAGGTTATCTGACGGATAAAGACAATGCAAGAATGAAAGCTCCTAGAGCGAACGGCTGGAGAGCATTCACTTTCATAATTTTGAGCCACAGCATAAGCAAAGAATAGCACAAAACTTCTGATGAAAGTTCCTGTTAACTTCTCTCAAACAGAAACAGGATGAGCCAATCTAGCTAAGAGAAACCCCTTTTACTTCTAACTATATTCAGCATTTTTGTGTAATGCTGAAAGAATGTAACTTTACTTGGCTACACATTTACTTTGCTACAATTCAATAATACAAATTACCGAACATATTGAAAATACACGATTTGAAATGTATTTTTACAAGAAAATCATATAATGTATCATCATGATGTCTTCAGAAGACGGTGTGGCACGATCATATTAACTGCATATCCAAGCTCTTTAAAGTACTAATTGTAGCATGCAAACTTTAATAGACATTTTCAATTTATTTACTATACTGCACAACATGCATCAAATCAACAATTTATGTACCTTCTGTTTGAGACACAAGGGCAATTTTAGACAAAGAATGATTGCAACCAGAGGACATTTAACTGCTATAGTTTCAGCTTCTTTCCTTCTCTTCACTAAAATATAAAACCAAATTTTAGCATTTAAATGTTAAATGTTTAGCATTTAAATCATATAGTCTTGTAATAACTGCATCACATTCAAAGTCCTTTAAAAATATTCAAACTAGAATACGTGTTTCCAGAAAGATCTGTGAAGAAATCACATCAACTTCAGTCTAGTTTAGGAACAGTGACAGCTGTCATTTTGACCTGTAGGCTCTCCAATGTTTTAGTTCCAGAATATTAAGACATTCATACCATTGCATGCAGCTCCCAAAGCAAAGGAAACTCAAGGGGCTTCCAGCACTGTGGATCAAAGCTCACATACATGAAATCCCACCCTTATAAAAAGCTGGTGATGGACTTAAAAGTTACCTACACTAAGTTTGAACTTTCACCAGACTTAAGAATTACAGGAGCCTGAAGAAGCAGGGGAGTAAACTGTGCCATCAGTGGCAATAATCTATATCTGTAATCAAATTATGTAAGTACTTCAATACGAAATCTGTGATGAAAATTTTGGAGTGAGGAAGTTTGCCCGAGTTTTGCTCAGAAAAACAAGAATTGCCTATGTGTAAGTGGATGCAGTCAATTAGCCTGGACAGAAGTAGAGAAGTGTAGTCAAAAAAAAAAAAAATCTATCCCATTGTCTCACATTCAGCAAAATTTTGCCTCTTTGGAAGGCACTAGCTATCATTTGTTAAATATTTATTAAAGATTTAATCTTATTTGAAAGGATCCTGAGGTTTAAAAAAACCATAAGAACACCAGAAGAAACTGTATCCTTTAGACAGAAACCTTCAACATGGTCACAGAGATGCCTGAGCTCTTCTAGTCCTGCAATATCTGAAGACACAGTGCCTTCCTGCTCTAATGGCAACCTCCAAAGTGACTCAGGAATAAGAGGGGGAAAAAAATTAAAAAATTATATAATACTGACGTCCACTGGAGTGAAATGTTCTTGAGAAAAAGCCAGGCAGCAACATTTGATTAACTGAATAATCACTGCATTAAATATAAAGAGGAAAGTTTAAGTTCTACATAAAATTACAACTAAAAAATCATTATTTGAATTGGTTCTTTGTATTCCTTACAATAAAACAAACTTTTATAGTATCAGGTGCAACCAATAATACTTACTTTGACTTCTATAATTTATTTTCTTTGTTCATCAGCATCAACTGCACCACAGGCTCCTGCTGCTTATTGTCCTGGTCGATTTTAAGCCCTTAGGTGACTTGTTAGCAAATGATTCGGAAATAAAAAGTGACGCAAAAAGCCACGTAAATCCTTATTAATTATTAACTCACTCTACCTCCAAGCCACCTGCAGTACCTCTTAAAGTTGATTATGGGACAGAAAGACGTCAGAAAGCCAAAACATTGAGAACATTCTGGTTCTAGTTAAAGGGTGCACATTTTTTTTCAAATAAAGTTCTATTAAAATTGTCACTCCAGCTTAAAATATCCAAAGAGTTTGACTAAAACGTTTTAGAGATGTGTTAAACCTGTAACAGGTGGTGACTGGATTGAGCATTGGAGGTGAACCTTGCTGACTCAGGGTACGATCTAAACCAATAAATTATACTTTCTTATTTTCTTTAAATCATGTAACTGCAGAAAAAAGTCAAATGTAAGTATCGAGTCCCCTGTGATGTTCCCAGGTAAGAGCACATGCCAAGGCCAAGTGCTACTTTAGGGAGGGGCTTTGCTTCCCAATACAACAGTGCTTCCTAAGCAGCACTGAACCTTGAATCACAAGTCTTCTTTCCAAATCTTATCATGGATACTAAAGAAAACAAAGTTCTAAGATACCATTCACTTGCTGCTTTACTGTTACACAGGAACCTGCAAAAAATGCCCCCAAAGCTTCCAAGGAAAAAACCTTACAATTTGCTGTTTGAAAAAAATAATTTTCAGTTTATCATAAAGTTGTTCAATATTTACAGCACAGACTTCAGTTTTCATTGGTTTAGTTTGTATTTTTTTTCTTAAAAGGACATATTCAAAAGAGCTTCAAGTCAGTCATCATTATTTGGGGATTTGCTAGCATTTAAGTTCACAGTACAACCAATATTTTTAAAAGAAATAGAATACAGCTGAGTCCAGCTTCATCTCTAACAAGCATAATGCTCTCTGCTGAGTTTAAGCAAAGTTATCAGTGACACAACTGACTTAAACTAATCTTAAGAGATCATTTTAGTAACTGATGTGTTATGCAGGTCGCAGTCTTTCTCCTCTGCAATAGCTTTCAAAGACAGAAAAATAAATTATAACATATTTCTCAAATGCAATTTCTCAAATGCAATTGAAACATTTCAGTACTAAGAGTATCAGAAATTACATTACTTTTTAACTGAAAAATGGGATTGAACACTTCATGAAATTAATCAGAAATGTTCTTACACATATCTATTAACAGACAATCTGCATTCTGACAGTGATGTCGATGAAGGGTCTGGAGCACAGACCTTATTGCTCTATAACCCCCCGAAAGGAGGTTGTAGCAAGGTGAGGGTTGGTCTTTTCTCCTAACCAGCAAGTGATGGGACAGGAGGAAATGATCACAACTTGTGCCAAAGAAGGTTTAGATTGGATATGAGGAAAAATTTCTTCACCAAAGGGGTTGTCAAGCACTGGCTGACCAGGGAAGTGGTTGAGTCACCATCCCTGAAGGTGTTTAGAAAACATGTAGATGGGACATAATTTAGGGGTGAACTCAGCAGTGTTTGGGTTAATGGTTGAACTCAACAATCTTAGAAATCTTTTGCAACCTAAATGATTCTGTGCTTTCTGAGAATCAGTAAAATTCCCAGACAGGAAACAAATATAGAAGTACGTGAAAAGTGGACTAAGGCTGTATGTTTAGGTAGTAAGAAAGTTCTGGGCCAGTTCAACATAGCACCAGAGTGAATATGTGTAGTAAACTATGCAACACCCTTAGCAATAAAAATAAGGAATCGGTAAAAACCTTCCGGTATAAGAAGCAAGCAGTCCACAAATATTTGAATTCAGGTGTGTCAGCTCCAGGGACAGCCTCAAACAGATTTTGGAGGAATGACAGTGAAGGGTACATCAACAGATTATTCCTCATGGAAGGAATAGAATGGTCTAAAAATATTTTCCAACATTGACATCCTAGATCTAAGCTACACAGTGCCACTCTGCATCTAAGTCTTTAAGCAAAATTGCTGCTGATGACAATGGCAGTGAAGAAGTAGCAAACTAGAAACTCCAGGATTCAGGAAGAGCTCAGCCTTTTTATGGAACAGGAAAATAGGAGGTCTCATGAGGCTCTCCTGACATGCGAAGGAACTCAGGACAGTGGGTCGAACCCCGAGACAATCTTTGCAAAGTGCAAGGGAATCCATACCCATCCATATGAAAATGAAAAGCCACAGCAGCCAGAGGAAGATGCCAACTTGGTTATACAGGGAAATCCTGACAATGCCAAAAAAAGGAGGGCAAAGGGAAGAAGCAGGACAAGCTACCAGAGAAATCCTGAGCTGGTTTGCACTGGGCTGAAATTAGGAATACCCAAATCTGTCTGAAGCTAAAACTGGCAAGGAATATGCAATGAAGGCAAGGATGACTGGAGAATGGCACAGGTGACCTAGTAATAAATTTCTCTAAAAAGCCTGAGGCAGTTTAAGCCTTTGCCTAAGTATTTACTGGCAAAATCTGCCCCAAGTGCTCACCATCAAAGACTAGGAGACAAACATGCTAACACCACAGGAGGACCAGGCAAGATGGTCACAGACATGGACAAGGATACAGGATCAGATGACACACACCAGAATGTGTAAAGAGAGCTGGCTGATGTTATCATGAAGCTCTTCTGTCAGCTTTAGGACAGCTCCCTGATCACTTAGACAAGGTCAGTGCCATGATAACTTCAAAACAATGTCAGAAAGGATTTTCCAGAGAACTACAGGCTGGCAGATCTGACCATCATGACTGTGGAAGTTACACAGTAAGTCCTCATGGAAACTAGTCCCCACCACATGAAGAGAAGATCAACATAGATTTATTTAAGGTAAAACACTCCTGGATCAACCTCACTGCTTGCTAAGACAAATTAACTGGCTCTGTGGATTACAGGTAAGCACTAGATTTACTAGATTTTAATACAGCTTTTGATTTTTCTCCTCTATTGCCTTGGTAGCCAACATTAGAGCAACAAACAATGTCTGGGCAAAAAGCTGGATTTAAAGGCTATTGGTACAATGGATCAGTGTGTGACTTGCACCTGGAAGTTTAACAGGAAAGGAGAGCTTTCTTCCACAGAGAAAGCCCTGGCAGACCTACCAGGGGGATCTAATTTTGAGTTGAAAACTCAAAATCAAGCTTCAGTAATTAAAGGGTTTACACTTCATATTTGAATGCAGAATTAAAGGATAAACATTCTTGTGTAGCATAATTCTATTAAATATTTATCTATTTCTATTAAATGTGCAACACTGACCCATCGAGAAACTTGTGGTTTGGCAGCCAAATATTGGTGCCAATAACCAGCAATGGTTAGAGAGAGTGGAGAACAAGACAGATTTAGTACTGCACACTCCTATTTTTCAATATTCAATATCTTATTAATTATGAGAACTAAACATGGAAACATATTCTTTTGAAAACAAGAAATTCTCCCGATTATACAAAGAGATTCAGTTCTTGATTCTAGCCTTGGTAAGACAAAGGTCTTTAAGCCATGAAGTCATTGCACAGAAAGAGAAGTATAGAATTTTAAGAAGGTTTTAAAATTCAATAAAATTGTTTTATTCATATTTCTTGCTGCAATATATCTGAATTTATAATAAACTAGAGTCTCAACCAAACAGCCATGAAAAAGGACACCAAATTAATATCAAAAGCCTACAGAGGCTTCTTTTTCAGTCCATCTTTTATCTACAAAATATTCAAGGAAACAGAATTCAAGGTTTCCTCCAGACATAGCTTTGGTGCCCTGTCCATCAGGCATGTGACAATGCAAACCAAAGGAGCAGATCAGACCAAGAAAACCAGTGTCTTCCATGTCTTCTGCTCAGTTCTGCTAAGTTCTCCACAAACCCTTAATATTCCAAACACCCGGGAACAGCAATACAGAAATAAGCAAGTCTACCTCGACTTCAGCAAGGCTTTCAACACTGTGTCACACAACACCCTCACAGGTAAACTCAGGAACTGTGGACTGGATGAGCGGACGGTGAGGTGGATTGAGAACTGGCTGAA
>JAYRBT010000177.1:1071223-1105311 GCA_036023395.1 Myiotriccus ornatus
TAATTGGAGTTGGATCAGGGGTTGGACTCGATGATCTTGGAGGTCTTTTCCAACCCAATCTATTCTATGATTCTATAGAGTTTTACAAACAAAAATAAGAACTAGGAGACCTCCTTTGTCTAATAAACCATAATGAGTTACATCAGCTCTTAATACTATATTAAGTCTCATTCTTTCACAAATTTAAGCAAGCAGAAAACTAACAATGTCAATCATTGGCAGAACAGTATCCAACACTTGTAAAATCCATCTGAAAAATAAACTTTTTTCACATCCAGGTTGTCATAGGATGCTTTACAGATAAACACACATTGAGTCAGAGACTGTACATTGTTGTCTTACGTTGTGTGAATGTTTCTAAAAGACTGGTTTTTTTCTACGACACAAAGAACAGAAGACTTTACAACTCCCATGACATTTGCCTGGGATTGAAAGAAAACTGACTTTCCTTGACAATATTGTCCACAGTATTCCTTCAAAAAGAGTATTCTCTGGAGAAATAACAGTTGAGAGGAATTCCACAAATTTGTAAGTTTATACTGCACGTCACTTTAATCCACAAAGAACTGAGAATTAAGAGAAATACATTGAAGTGGTTTTAGAGAGTAGGATGGCTAGAAACTGAGTTATGCTGTCTTGTCACATGCTTGCATTTCTCCCACTGGACCTCTGTCAAAGACACTTGAAGAGAGGAATGCACGGTTTAGCCTTTAATCTTAAAAAAGATGAGGAATACCTTCTGCACTGCTTAAATATTACTGCTGACTTAGAACTTCTTTTTAAGAGGGAAAACACTGAACAACCAAGTGCTTCTTCAGCCACCTCTTTGAGCTTTCTTCTTCTTGCAACTATTGCTTTTTCCTCATGAAAAAGGCATTTTTAAATAAACACTCTAATGTTTTCAACCTAACAGTGGGTATTCTCTCCTTACTATTTGACCTAAATTTTTTAAGTCTTAATTATTTCATATTACTTAGTTTTGTATCTACATATTTTTACTTCTTGGTCAAATTCGAAAATATCACTTCCTGAACTTTGCATAACTAAAAAATTGCATTTAGCAATTGTTCATTTAGCAAATTCAGCATTCTATTTAAAAAGAAAATTGAAGCATAAGCTATACACAGAAATAGTAGCTTATTAAGTTGTTCAGTAGTCTCTGAAGCCAGTGGCAAAATACTTAACAAACCTAATACTGAATTACTATTATTTGGGGGGTTAATTAAAATATTCATAAGCCATATTTAAATGACCTCATTATTTAAATTCTATTATTCCATTGTTTTTTGTGAAATATTGACCACAAAGACATGTTTTTGTACCACTGCCATCAGAACCACCTCAAGGCAAACAGAACACATGCATCTTTTTTAAATCCATTTTTGAATGCAAAATTGGCTACTTGATGCATGCGCAAAATTAAGAGTACTGAATATGCATTTAACTCCAAAAATCTCAGAAGAACCTGCATTCAAATATCTCCTATTTAACAGGCTACATGCAGCACATAATGCTATTCTACAATAAGCCATTAAAAACCATAAAAATACATTAAATTCTGTATAAAATACCAAAGGATCAACATTATCTCAACCATATTTAAGACAGGAGAAGACAACTTACGGGTAGGATTCGGAAAGCTGCTGAGCTATTTTGTAAGCTGTGGGATCCCTGTCCAGTGCATACACGGTGATGTCGTTGGCCTTCTCCAAAAGAGCTGTCGTGTGGCCTCCGGCTCCAAACGTCATATCAAGGAAACGCTGCTGAGCGAAAAAGACACCTTAGAGCAGTGATAAACTGGTGGTTGATTTAAAGCTTCTTTTGCTAATCTCCCTCATATACTGGAGGAAAACATACCAATGCCCTTCTGGAAATACTTTTGTGTTTTGTGCACAATTGCAACCGTGTCAGAGTTGTGACCTCCCTCCCGGAAATCCTCCCAGAACAAAAGGTCAATCGTTTGGTACAACCAACTGCAGCTTCCTACTGCTCCCATTTCTTCACACTGTGTGTTCAGAGGAAAGCCACTTATTGGACTGCTTTATTTGGCCTTGCTCAAACTGATGGATACAAAGATGTATAGGATATGGGATTACAGGCAGTAATTGGCACCATTGTTTCTGTAAAAACATGTCTAAAAGAACAGCTGATGTACTGTTCAGTAATTAAAAAAATGACACTATCATAGTTTTATACCAGAGATCAAAGGGTGAATTGTCCTGACTGGGACTAATCTAACTAGCCTAGAAAATGGAAGTTTTCAAGACAGTAACCCATAGATTTTGGGTTCACCGTGCTAGGTATTTAGCTATGTATTTAGGTTATTAAGATCCATTGATGTTTAGTCCTAATATATCTTCTCTACCATCATAACATGTTAATGTTAATTAGATGCAGAATAGCACAGGAAAACCCACCTTAACCGCAATCCCATTTTAATTGCTGATGTGACATAGTCTGTGGGCTGGAGTTATACTTTTTGATAAGCAACAAATATTTCCTTGCTTCTGAGGAATACTTACTGCCTATGAATAGATACCAGGTCTGCTTTTTTCTTTACAGAAACTAAGACTGGAAGATTTTTAGTATTACCAGGCAAACACAGCCACTCCCTCCAGTCTTCTGAACTAAAACTGACAACACATTCGAGGAACTTTGAATGTACTCTAAAACATACGTAGGTACAAATTCAGCACCGAGTAACACTGGACATCGCTGTGTGCTGGACATTTTGTCCAAAAGGATCCTATGAGAGACAGTATTGAAAGCTTTACTGAAATCCAAAAACATGCCATGAACTGGCTTCCCTTGATCAGCTAGGTGGGTTACCTTGTTGTAAAAGGAAATCAGGTTGGATAAGCAGGACTTTCAGGAAGCCGTGCCGGCTGTGACCAATGACTGTGCTGTCAAGTGTTTTTCAATACTTCCCAGAATAATCTTCTCCATAATTTTACCAGGCACTGAAATGAGTCTGTAGTTTGTGGGGTCCTCCTTCTTGCCCCTCTTGAAAACTGGGACAACATTCACCAGCTTCCAGTCAGCTGGGACCCCCCTTTGGATTCCCAAGACCACTCAAAAATCATCAGGAGAGGTTTTGCAATGACATCAACCGTTTTTTGAGGATTCTTGGATGAATCCCATCAGGCCCCATAGATTTGCAAGGATCCAGCTGGAGCAGCAGATCCTGCACAATTTCAGGCTCGACTGGGAGTTGATCATTCTTGCAGTCATGGTCCTCCAGCTGAGGGCACTGAGTCCCCCTTGGTCTGTCATCCACGATGAAGACAGAGGCAAAGAAAGGCTTAAACACCTCTGCCTTGTCTCTGTCCATGTTTTTGAGGCAACCACCCTCATCCTCAACAGGATGACGGTATTTCTATACTGCCTATTGCCACTGATATATTTGAAAAAACTCTTTTTACTGTCCCTACAGTAGCAAGCAGCAACTCTGTAGTCTTTCCATGTCACTTGACCTTGCTTCTGCTGGGCATACACCTTCCTTTTTTGCCTCATCTCCAAGAGAAGATTCCTGTTCAGCCAAGCTGGCATTCTGCCTCGTCTGCTCGAGTTCCAGTACTGGGGAATTGCCTGCTCTCATGCTCTTTGGAGGTGTTTTTTGATGCTATTGTTTTTATCGCAATGGATCTAAACCAAAGCAGAAATGTGACTTTAGTTTCCGCACCTTGGAATCTCCATAACTCTTTTCTCTCGGTTGATTTAACTGACCTCTGTTCACTGGGGGGAAACTCAGACTCGACACAGGCTAAACTAGAACAACAAATTCTCCATATATTTCAATATTAGTACCTGCAGGGCTTTCTTCCCACTTCTCAAGTTCTTTTTTAATGTGAAACAGTTTTGAAGATCACTTATCAGCCACAATCATATTAAACAGAAATTGATGCAAACTAAACTTATTTACAAAAATTATACACCACAAGGGAAGCACCTTTTAAGGGAAATTTTCTAACTTATCTCTTGAAAGAATTAAGATTCAACCACAAAATCCCTTTGGAACAGAACAGAAATTCAAAGGCAATGAAGAAAGACACATTTTTTAAGAAACAGTTTTTAGAAAACATATATAAAGGCTTATTTATGGAATTTCCATAATAATAAAGCTGAATACTTAAGAGACTAATAATACAACTCTACTGTTGCTAAAAGTAAGTGCAATTTATGGTCTTTTAAGATAAAGCTGCATTATTTAATTTCTTTGTGTTCTGCCATCATGTTTCCTAAGCTTATGCTCTAGAAGCAAAACTCTCCTATAATATTTTACAATGTTCATGGAGGAAACAAAATTTAGTTGGGTGATCACCCAATATTAAATGGCATCATTTGTATGAAAAAATAAAGCACTGACACAGAAATTTTTTTGTAAGCAGTATGTATAAAACAGAGGACAGAACATCCATACTGCATAAATGCTCCCACTAATCTATTTAAGCATTCTGATTTATCTTCTGCCATGACAAAAACAAAAGTGTGCCCACTGAAACTAATTTATAAGCACAAAACTGAAACAGTCAGAAAAGTGGGGTTGTTTCTTTAACACAACTACCCGTAAGAATTTAGCTACATTTTGAAAATACTTGCTAAGTGTTAAAAATTCCAAGCATCTTCTCTATAAATTCTCACATGTCACTGTTGACAAGATTCAGAGAAGCTCTCTTATGGCAGAGGGTCCAATCAGTTGGACTGTTACTAAGTAACAGTAACTCTACTAAGCCCATAAAATCCAATATTGGCTACTGAGTGGGATATTAAGCCAATTAGCTAATTTTTTATTATTTGTCTTTAATGAAAATTACTAATATAAAAATGTTAACTCTTCATTTAGCTTAGAAAATTGCAAAAATGAATTTGAAGTCTAGAAAATATATAAATCCTCTTAAATTGCTTTTAAAATTTCCAAGATGTACCCAATATCTTTGATTTCCACTCAAATTATTTCCATGTAATCCTTACCAGAAGTAATGTACTTAAGCAATAAACAGATGTTGCTACTTTTATCTTCTAGTTCTGTAGAGAAATCCATTTAGAAAAATCCCTTTAGAAAAATGTGAAGGAACAACAGAAAATTAAACCACCTTTTTATTTCAAGCATAGGATTAACCCACTCAGAAAAGCACTCAAAAAACTTAGTCACAACAGTCCCAAGTGTCATTTAGGATTGCACATAACAATCAAAATCCATCTAAATTACATCATAATTTCTCTTGCAAAAAAGAAAAAAAGTTTAATCAGCATGAGTCACGTCTTCATGATTGGGTTTCACTGTTTTGTTCTAAAAAAAAAAACAAATAAATGCTCTTATTTAATATCATAGCTAGAAATTTAGCACTAAAATTTTCAAAAACCTCAACGTTGCCTTTCCTAAAACAGACCTACAGTGCTGGCAGGAAGAGTCAAGGAAGGTATAGGAAATGCCCTGTAATTGCCTATATTTTCTTTAAAAAAAAAAAAAAAAAAGAGTTTGGAATAATAACTTATTCCACTTAAACTCACTACTAACATGAATTTCCAGAAAATAGTCTTTCTCCACTAATAACTTTAGCAATTTGCTTATTTCTTGCATGTCTGTATGTTTTCTAAACATCTAACTCCTTTATGGCCATGTCTAGAGAGTATTGTACCCTTCTCCCACCAACACTTCCAAATGTTTCCTCAGGTTTGAATAGCAGAATATGAAAAAACCTTTTTGGCCAAATCTCCAGACAATTTTGCTTATTTAAGCAATATTTCTTATTGTTTGTTTGGTTTTTTTCCAGATGAGTTTTTGAAGATCTTATAGCTCATTCAAGAATATTTATATTTTGCTTAATAGTTTCACTTCTCCTCACATTCATCTGCTTCTGCTTTCATTCATTTTAAATGTGATAAACTTTAACACTGATAAACCCCTTATACATGCTGAATGTTAATGAACCATACAGATGATCTTGTAAATAAACCAAAGATAAATACTAGCAATGCAAAGGAGAGAAGAGAAAGGATAGGAGTCATTGTACCGTGACACAGTGACAAGCCCTCAGTACTGGGAGAGCACTGAAAAGCTAGAACCTAAGAAAAATTAAATATCACCTTAAGTTATCAAATAAAATAATTCTGTTATTAACACAACCATTTTGGAGCATTGATCAGATTTCAAATTATTCACTGTAATATACTGCTTCATAATATGCTTCTTATATATTCCATTCATCTTTCAAGCCTGAAATAAAAGATGCTTCATTTTTCCTTCCTCTTTCTTGCTTGCCTAGTAGGTTTTAATCAAATAAAATTAAATGACATTTTATCCTCCTGGTCCTATAAATACTGGAAAAGATTATTACATGAATTGCTACTGCAGTGACTCACCGTTCCATTGTTAAGTTATGATAGTCCCATCAGAGCCCCCTCGGGAATTTTATAATCAGTTTGTGACTATATGTTTTAGAAACCACTTGGCTCGTTCATGACATACAGACAGCAACAAACAAAAACTTCGTAGCTTTCACTGTACAAGCAGCTCTAGTATAGAGATACAAAGAGTTTATCCTCACCATTTTTGTATGCAAGACCTTTCACTGAAAAGCTCTCGTAACAAATACCTTTTAAGCACTTCATTTTACTATGAGTTAAAGTCATCTGTAGTTCCACTTATGTTCCACGTGTAATAAAGTTTACTCCACTATACCTAATAGCCTTTGTGATTGTTTTCCTTTGCTGTGTAACAAAGTGAGATTGCAGAACTTACATGACATTGAAACCCAAACATAACCATAAACTGAAACTACATAACACTTACTTAAAAAAATCTCACTAGTTAAAGTATTTTCCAGTCTCTTCTTTCTTGATTTTAGAGGCAAGAACCTTTACCTCTTTCTAAAGCAATTTGATCTTTTAGATATACAACTTTATTTCCCCCTACTAACCTTAATTATTTCAAGCACCCCATCAGATGATCTTTCATAAAACGCTTTTTCTTCCTCTCGCAACCCTGGCACAGCTTCAAAGAGGACTTCACAAACTGCACGACACCTCAAAAAGACTTTGACAAATTGTACAAAATATCCAAGATATATATTGAGTTGGAATATAGAAGATAAAGGACATGATGTCCTATGCCGAGCAGTCTTCTATCCCAGGTATGAGCACTTCATGAGCAGGCTCTCTCTTTTCCATCGGTGACCAAGCGACAGACCTCTGCTGTTACCTTTTGGTGTGGACAAACTGCATCTCACCTCGTTCACATTTACACAATACCACAAGATCACTAATATGCTACGATTAACTACCACACATAACGCATTTACCATGGCTCTTTCCAACAGATAACACTAATTTCTTCTAAAAATAGAGAGCCTGTTATTCCCCAAAAAGAGACCTTGCATTGCATAATTATTTATTCAATCCCTAGCCCTGTTTATCCACTTTCTCCTATTAAAAAACCTACATTGACAATTGCAATCCTGCCTGCCTTCAGCAAGCATAATCACCTGAACCATCTTAACCCCAAGTTCCCTAATTAAAATAAAATAAATAAAAATCAACCTGCCTGAGAAAACACAGTTCCTTCCTCCAGCCCTGTTTTGCACTCCCTCTAATGACTTAACACTCGCTCACAGAAAAGACAACCATCCAATTATTCCCCTCTTATGCTCTCGTATCCTGCTCTGGGCATTTTTCCCTTTCTCATCCAAAGAAATGTTTCCCTGAGTGGCAGCCATTCACACATAGTGAATAGAACATTTTGCAGCACCCTTGGGTGTACATTTGTTGGAGTATCCTGACACACATTAAGTGTTCACAAGACCCACCAAACATGGCATGGGCGAATCGCTTAGAAGGTGATGAAGACAGAGATCATGTCAAGGGGAATGGTAGCCCCATCATGGAAAGACAAACTGACACAACATGAGTCATGGTGCATGTCCTCTATAGAATGTAAAACTCATTCAACTCTGCCATTTGCAAGATTTGTATAAAAAACGGTTCAGACGTGGTTTTCAGAGGAAAATGTTGCTCGCTAGTAAATCCAAAAAAGGAAGAAGAATCCTACCTAATTAGCCACCTATTTTACCTAACGGGAAAGACATTCTTCCTGAGATGCAGAAAAAAACAAGCAATGCTGTTTTTAGAATAGAAAACAACATGAATGCAAAGTTTAAAATACGAGCAGAAGAAAAAATAACTTGTAAAAACCACACCTTTCGCCAGTACTGTATCAATATTATATATGAATATAATATTTTAACAGTCGTACATGCCTGATGGAGGGCTTTCCACCCAAAACCAGACTTCACAAATGATAAACTAGAATCACAGAACTTTCCAATGGGAGAAAGGAACTGCATCCACAAACCCTCCTGCCACAGCTGAGAACACAGCCCCAGTCCAAACAGTTCCTCACCCTTGACATCCATCTTCCAGAAGAAAAACGAAGATTTAGAAAGAATGACAATTATGACATTAGTATCTTTTCAGTGCCTGTATAACATATTTGTTCCGAAAATTGCACTCTTTCCACTTTTTACAGGCTTGAAACACAAAAATACCAGAAGACTGATTTATTTACAAGATCCTACAAAGAAAAGGTGAAGAACAGCTATACAGCATCGCTTTTTAGCTCATTAGAAAAAAATGTCTGGAAACTGCTGGAGAAAGACCCTTCCACGCAATTGAGACATCAAATGTCAAAGTAACAATACTTTTTCTTGATGTCTTGCTATACTGAATAGTCTAACAAAAATAACTTCACAAAAATGAGTGGTGATGTGATGAGAGCAATGACATATTTCTACAGTATTAAACCCACCATCCACTAGTGTATTCCAAGCCAATCAAAGCTAGGTCACAGTGCTTCTCTCTGCTTTTACTGATCTTTCTCAGTGGTCTGACAAGCTAACATTTTTCATAATAACAGAGTTTTCATACTTGAAATGAGTGCTAGTGGTTGCTTGTAAATGCAAAGAAGGTCAAACTACTAAGGATGTTTGTTAAGGCTAACAATAAATATTTATTACTGCATTGCCAGGCACTGCTGGTAGGTATCAAAGTACTTACTCTTATTTTATTTGTATCTATTCCATCTCTTTGTGGGAAGAAAAAAATCCCTGGAACAGAAAAGTAATATCATAAAAAAAAAATAATCAACACATTGCAAGATGCTTTTCGCTACTTCATTCTCCTGGTGTTTCTATGATGAGTCATGTTCTCTAAACTTGTTGTCTGAACTTCCTTGTTATTCACAACAGAAATTGTTCATTGTCAACACAACTTGTTTTCCACTCTGCTTTATTTTTCAAATACCAGCTCTAAGTGCATTAAAGTATAAACATATCTAACCTCTTGTTCAAACTATCAAACATATATCATAAACATATCAAACCTCCTGAATTTGCCACAGCTTATCATTTTAATACACTCAACTATTTAATATATACTAAGTAGAAAAACAAACTGAAGTGAGGAGCAGTGACAAGGAATTCTACAGGAACCTTTTGTAGCAGTGATTTTTTTTCCCCAAGGAATAGTTGATCTGCTGCTTGCTTTTATTACCCCATCTTTCACAACTAATCATTACAAAGGTATGAATACAGACATTTTAAAAATAGTTACTGGAGTAAATGCTTCTTGAACAAAGTACATACACTATTGTTTGGGCACACATTTTAAAGTCAACAGCGAGAAAAAGCAGTCTCTTCTCAGTTCCTTATATTTGACTTTCCTTCTGCAAAGCTCAGAATTGAAAATTAATGTTCAGTGCTGGCCTTTATTTATACCAACCTCACTGAACCTGTATTTTCAATAAATACAGAAAATTAATCAGACAGACAAATCGAAATCAGTCAAATCTATCTACGGATCAAATCTAGAATCTTTTCCTTCTAAGAGGAAGGTAAAATATACCCAAGCCTCAACTTATTTTCCTCCAGTCTTCTAAATACAGGGATTCTGTTAAACCCCAACACAAAACAGAACTTCTACTACAGGGAACCACCAAAGAGACTTCTAAGTCCAGCCCGTTGAAGTAGGATTGGAACGCACAAGATCCTAAACAGGCTTCTGGCAGGAGGTTGCTTTAAGGCCACCTTCCCAAAACCAGAGCTCACTCCACATCCAGTCCCTATAGCAGAACTATAAATGTTAATACATGATATGCATGGAGAATGAAGGGGAAGCTCTGGGTACAAATACACCAGTTCTGAGCCCCCCAGACTCAGCCAGTGCATTCAGAAATACACATGCATATACAAAATCCTAATAGAGGAACAACTACCATTTGAAAGAATTTGTGTTCAATGAAACAAACTCACCAACCTAGAACTCCCCTGATTTGCAGTCTCCTTCTTTTCAGCTAATAGTAGTAATTAATGAGAATAAATAATATGTCCCATGCTACTCCAGCTATTTCAATGAAAGACCAATTACAACTTCAGTGCAAGAGCAAAGATTTTTCAACCTAAAATGCATCTGGACAATATGGCAGAAGACAGGGAGAAAGGTTTGCTTTGAAATCCATCATACTTACCCAGTTTAAGTTACCAGCATTTCATTCAGGCCTTTCTAACAGCTATTCTGACATTCTTTGGGATACAGCAAAAAAAAAAGTAGCAGGACTTGTCTACTGTTGAGGTTTTCCTTTGATTCCACTTCTTTATTACTTCATCAAAATGCTTTAGGTATGAGTTTACCATGATGCACCTTAGAAAACCAGGAATTTATGAAATTTATGAAAGTATCCAACTGCCTTAATTTTAATATAATTGCCCAACTAGACAGAGAAACAAAAATATCTTCACGGGGAAAAAAAAAAATCTATGCTAACAAATAAAATTCCCATGTTGCAACATGCAGCAGTGTTCTACATGATAATTTTAGGAACAGAAAAATGTTATTTGCTTTTTTAATAGTATTTTTAATGTACAGGAGATATAGATACATAGATAAAATTCAGAGAGTCTTTACAGATTACTTTTCACATTGGTATATGCATACCAATGAACACTAAAAATGCTGTTCAGTAACTTTGTGCACTATGTAATGATAAAACTAGCTTTCTGTATCAACAAAGAAAAAGTACACTAAGCCATTCTGTCCAAATTAATTTCCAATCTCCAAAACCTGAAGTTACCACTTGTGTTTCATGAACATGAAACTGTACACACACGCATCATGTGCTGAACAATGAAAACAGAAGCTGAGCAACCACGTACCACGAAGCTCTAAAAGTTTATTCTGCCCCCGTGCCTTAACACGGCAAGGTGTTAGTTCTGTGTAATCCAGTTAATCTGTTTCTGGGACAAACATAACTTGAAGCATGCTCACATTACCATTACATTACAGAAAATGCTTTTTAATTTACAGAAAATATCATTATTCTGAGGTGACATCACGCTCTAACACAGATGTTTTCCTAAGGAACTGAATGAAAGGAAAAAACCCTGTTCTGTAGCAAAGCATTTTAAAAGAAAGCAAAAGTGCCAGGTTTCTGGTTTTTCACACCAACATCTGATCTAAACCTCATTTGCTGCTGAAGTTATTCACCAAAAGAAGGACAAACTCCATTTCTCCGACCCTCTTTCTCCAGGTCACCGCCTAGGCATGCTCAACTCAAGCCTAAGATCAAGATTTCCACAAACTGTTGATTTTTAATCAAATTAGGTCAGTACAGATTACCCCCTAGAGCTCTCACAAGACAAGCATGTTAAAAGTATTGTTTAAATACGTTGAAAAGAGTAATTGAAAAGGCAAGTTAACCACATTTTGTATCCTTTTGTAATTTTTTACACTACAGAAAAAAAATAAATAATTCTCCTAAATGCTTATCATGTATTCAACATTTGCATTTCTTACAGCACTTGTCTTCTATGCACTACACAACTACTTTTCACACTACACCAGACAATAATCAATTTATCTTTCCTAGATGGACTGTGACCTTTTTCAAAGAAATTTTAAGTTTTTGTAGAGCATAGCAAAACATGTAAGATGAGCCTACAAGATGGCATGTGAGGTATATACAGAAAATCTTTGTTCTCAAGCTCATCACCTTTGAAGCCCCCTATCAACATCTACTGGAGTAGTTTTTACAGATCATGTTTACGACCAACTATAACAGAAATGAAAAATTAAATTTAGGACTGTCTTTTCTTAACATGTGTTCTGAACAACACAAAGGTACAAAATTATAATAGCCAACAGGAAGATAAACTTTATTGTGTGATAATTTCAAAGGCACAACATTGCCAGAGGTAAAAAGGAAGTAATTCCAAATCTCTTTACACAGAGTTTATTTCAGGTATCCTTTTGTATTTTAAGTTACTCAGAATTATTCCTGAACAAACTATGATGGTCACTGTGTGCAGCAAAGAAGAGTCTATAGTATACAAGGAACTTAGAACCATTCCCCTTAGGTCACTGTGAACATATTTATATAACAATAAAAATGAAAAGCACTTCTTAAACTTACGTAAATTAGCGTTTACAACCAAAAAAACTCCCAAACCTATTAATTGCAGTGCCAGTGCAAAGTCACACACAGGTAAAGTCACTTACACCAGCTCAGTTACACAGAACAATCCAAAAGGTCGGTGTTGACTTTGGAACATCTTATTATGGAAACAAACAATCTATTTAAAAGAGACTAATGGAAGTAGGATCACTTTTCGTCTGAAAGACATATGGAGTCTTTTTCCTGTCAACTGAAGTTCATGGCTGGACTCAATTTACAACTCTGATCAGACTAACATGCTTAAAACCCTACAGCGCGCAGAAATCTCACAAATGCTGTCCTGTCATGAGCTAAAAATTATCTTTGTTACCTTATAAATAATAATTATTGATAACAGTCCTTCTGTGAATTATATTATAGGAAAACAACAATGCAAATGAATGCTCAACTTTTTTGAGCATATCAGAGTAATAAATAAAAAAACTCAACCTACCAATTTTAAAAAAAAACAAAAAACACAAACAAAAAACCAAAACCCATGGCACTCTCCAGAAGAATCAAGTCTCTTCAAAAAATTATGTATTTTTATTGTTCCTCTTTGGCTGAAGTGTAAATCCAAGATAATAAGTTGTACAAAGTTACCAATTCAACTACATTATGAAGGAAAGTTGTTGGTAGGAGTAACTTATCCTCAACATAAAAAAAATCTACTCATCCAAATACTTTAGTTTCCTCTTGGTAGTATTATTTCATATAACAATCCTTATTTAAAAAAAAAAAAACACACAAAACATTTTCAAAATAAATTTCAAATATATTATTCTTCTACAAGAGGAAGTCAAAAGGCAGTCATCTGAGAATAATCTCCCATTTAGTTTTAACATTATTCATGCAATAAGCTTATTAACTTTTTTTCCAGTAACCAACTCAGCAAATTTTCTTCTCTCCTTCTCTCTTTACTCCTTAATTTCATTCTTTGTAACTCATATGTGAGCACATTAAAAATAGTCCTCTGAATCTCACCATCCAAAGGTGAAAGTTTTAATTATACATGCGGAAACCCAAGGTAACACGGCATTTATGATCTTTTTGGAAAGGTTAGCCCCCAAATATCACGAAGCACTATGTTTTCTTTGACGTATGAAAAAGTAGCTCCATTTCATAAGAAAGTTAGCATGTAATTGGAGTATTTGTCACGGTATGAATTCAGAAAAGACCACGATGTTTGTCCTACCACCTTGGTCCTTTCATTTTCCACTTCTGATTATTTCAGTTGTGCAAAGTTTAAGTGCTTTAGGGTGTCTTTATTTTTTAACACACACACACACTCACACTCACTCTCCATGGAACTGGGCTGAAGAAAACCCATATGATTAGCAGAATTAATTCTATTCTTTAGGATACTAAAGCTCAGTTGGCTCACAAATGAAACATATTATATATCCTATGCTACTTCACCTCTTAAAAAATAAAAATGCTTGTAAAGCAAAATCAGACTGTGTGTATTTCTTAACTCGACAGGCTGAATGCACAACACTCTACTCCAGGTCTCCTGGGTTACCTGCCTTTTGTCTCAAGCATTGCAGGGCTTTAGAACCGTGGGCTTGGGGCACCCTCAGGAAAACGCAGCACATTACCAGCTTTCCTTTGGATATTAGTGAGCTCAGGCTGCTTTACCTCAGCTCTGGGATCAGCATTTCTTTGAAAAGGTCACACCTGCCAACTATCTGCTTCCTGCTCAGGACACGAACGGTTCAGTACAACACTGGAACGGGATGTGGTGCGCAGGGTTGCCAAAGGGAGACTCTAATTTAGATACTTTTCACTTTCCTTCCCTAACGCAGACATGTCAAACTGCCAATGCCTCCTCTGGATACTGAAGGAATGTTACAGAAAAGGAGGTTCTACTCAGGACAGACCACTGAGGGACTGTCACCAGGAAAACAACACTGTGCTGCAGACCAGCACACCCCAAAAGGCCAAATGAATTCTGGTATGATGCCCCATATCTTGCACTGGATGCTAATTCTGCCTGCTAATATTGTGAATTATTAAAAGAGCTGGCATGCCATGTTGGAGTTGATGACCTTAAAGGTCTTTTCCAACCTAAACAAGTCTCATTCTACTGTTTTTGCATATGTCATCTTTTTGTATTGTGTTAATCAAGCAGACCTTGTTCCAGTCATTTGAAGATATACAAGTATCAAAAAAAAAAAATCACATCAATGGACAGAGAGCTAACTTAAAATATCAGCAGAAATCACATTTCAGGATTAGACCTCCAGCCTTGTTTACAGAGCTTTTTAAAAAAGAAGGCAACTGTGCTGGCTCAAACTTACATCAGAGCAATATTTGCAGTATGGAAATAACAGCATTAGTAAAGTTTATTCTTGCAATTCACGAATTCAGTTATTGCTAAACAGTGGTAAGTTTATGTACACGCAAGTTGTATGACTGACAGACTAAAGCAAGCAAAAATATTTGATCCCAACATATTTCTGCATCCTTTCTAGAAATTTTACATCACATTTAGCGGAAATTATCTCTGCCTGAATAGGGATAAGGCGAAGTGTAAAATGGCAAGGGAAGAAGAGACACTGCTACCAAGAATGCAGGTTACATTAGCCCTCTTTTCATAACATTAATATGACATTTTTGGACCATGGTAGAATTCAGCCATGTATTTAGGAAATACTAAAATATACTTTTAAATAATTGATTTTTTTAATTTTACATTAAAATACCTAAACATTACCTACAATGGCTTAAAAAAGCACTTTCATAATTTTATGGTATGTTTTACAGAACTTATTTTCCATACTGTCAAAAATCCCTATGGCTTTACTTATAAAGCAAGTGACTGACTAACTGTAGTTACAGTCACTCCAAAACAAACAGCAAATATATAGTACATTTTTCACTATTTAGAAATGCAGTCCTACTAAACTTCACCAAGCAGAGAAGATTTAATGACCTCCAATACACCGTAACTGGAGATGCTCATTTTCTCATCTAGCATGCAGATACAATACACTAATACATAATTAAAGAACAGACAGTTACTGATTTATATTTATGTGAGATCAGCTTTACAAAAAAGAACATACTTCAGACTCCCAGGCAATTAAAACCAGATTGATTTCCTACCACAACTATGAGTTCAAACTCCTAGTGAGAACAGCATGACTTATACTTTACTTCTATACTCTTTATTACATTAATACAGCAATCAAAACATAATACAGACCCTGAGAAAAATCCTGTCATTCACCACTGACAAAAATAATGAGCACAGAACCCTTGCAGGTTTTCATATAATCCACTGATTACAGAAGGCAACTACTCTGCCCTTCAGAGCATGAAACTGAGCACCAGGAATTCCCAACCTCGAACTCCGCAGATGGTTCAACAGGAGTATAAGAAGTCTTAATCAGCAGCATGTAATTGTAGTAATAGTACAGTAATAAAATACATTTAAGGTGTCTGCAGTGTTGACACAAGTCACTGAAAAACAACATGTATGCACAATCTGTAGTCTGAATAAGTGTCCCTTTACTTTCTTTTTAAGGCAAAAACATTCTTAGTTCTATCACTCGTACTTAAATACAGAATGCCATGGTGGAAATCACAGAATACAATGGCATGACTAAGTTAAGTAATTTTTGGAGGGGAGGTTTTTTTTTTTTTTTAATACAATGTTCTGTTAATTACAAAAAGAATAAACAAGTAGATTAAAAACATAATAAATTACATTTTATACAGGAGTTGTTAAACTAATTGGTTGCATTTCAACATGACAGCATAGATATTATCATAAGCCAAAAGCTGGAAAGAGGCAACATACCAAACTTCCTGATAATTATTTCTGATAATGCTCTTTGTTTACCAACCAAGCACTACCTGTGGCAGCACGTTACAAAGGCAGGAGCTGGTTTGGCTCACCTCTGTTAGATGTTATTGGCTGAAACAAGAAGCACAGAGCGACTACATCTAACTTAATTACACAGATTAGATATACAAAGTAGTTTGATCAACCAGTTCTAACACTGCTTTAGTTGAAAACACAACAAACAGGACCAGTGCTACTTAGCATCCAACTGTCCATGTAAAAAACTGCTGTAAAAATCCCTACAAATACATGGAAAATAAGACAGCTTTTATTATAAGAAAGTAATATAAATACAGTAAACTTTCTTGCTCCCCTTTGTCTTTATTCATTGCCTGCAAACAAATTGTTTTACTCGGTTTTGTATAGTGATGCCATGATCCCTCATTAGAGACCAAAGGAATTACCATTTGCAAAACTAACCCGCTTTATGAACTGGAAAGACATACAACACAGCTCTTTTCAAACAAACTTGTTCTCTAACTCAAGATCAAACAAATGAGTGTGACAGAGTAAGAAAGACCATACAGATAACAGTAACAATTCCATGTAATTACAGATTAGCAGCCATCTCCCTCAGAGCAAAGCAATTAAACACATGTTTATCTTCAGACCTACCGGGATTCTCTGTCTCGGAATCAACATGCACAACTAGACGTGAGTTTTGTAATTGTTAGCTTTATCCTGTATTTCCATCCAAAAAGCTTCTTGCACAAGAAAAGAAAAATTAAAAAGCAATTATGATTTTGAATCTTCTCTTCCACAGGCAGAATCTGACACACCAAGTGTGGTCTGACACATGTTAGACATTCAATAGTTCAAACAGGATAGAGGACTAAAAATAAAAGTTTATCTTAATGGTATAACACATCTTTTCCAATGAACTCTTACATAATTCCTTATGTTATTAAGCTTATTATTATATCTCTTTTGAATACTCATTACATTATCCACACAACATCCTCGTCCAGGCTCAGCTATTCTGCCTATACAAACAAGGTACAAATGAGAGCACATAAGAAGTGTTGCAGACCAATCTGAATTGTCTTCTACTTTCTTCCAATGAGTGGAATCATTCAAGAATAGAAATCTCTATACTAAATACGATAGGTTTGTCATTGTCCTAAAAATCACTACATGAACAAGTTAAATGCCTTAATGCAAACTCTAGCACCATTACTTCCTTTCTGTCCAAATCTATGATAAATCATTCACCACCTTGTATGAGTTAGTCAGTGGCAAGTAATAAAATGACAACAGAGGGAAAGGTGACAGCACCACCTTGAATTACCAGTATCTCAAAAATTGTAGTGAAATTCATGAAAAAAGAATATTCACGAAAAAAAAGCAAAGCCAAGTACTACTGATAAAACAGAGAGGAGGGGCAGGGAGATCACAAAAATCACTTAAGTGCAGTTGAACAAGTGTAAAAACAAATTCAGACTTTATTAAAGATTCATTGAATAAAACATCCAAATCAGCTGTGTGAGGCAAAGATCACAGGTTGAGATAAGAACAATTTACTGGAAATAGCAATGAGATATAAAAACAAACAGTAACAGCAACAATATTAATAACAAAAGGAATAAGAAAAGATACTATTCACGTGGACAAACGTCCCTGCCAATAGAAAACACTGGATGGCTCCCCCCACCACACTTTCCCCACCCACAGGAAGAAAGAGACTCCCTTCCCCCAGTCAGGTGGGATGGAATAACCTCTGGGTCCTCGCCATACCCTCCCCCAGCTACTGCAAAAATGAATCCTGTCCTGGCTGGAACCAGGACAATGCTTTTAAACTTAGTTTGATATGGTAACTAGTAACTGTGAGCTCTCTCTCCTAAAATAACAGTATGGGTATACACCTCTTTTGGTAAGAATCATCGTTTTACACAACTTTTAATACTCGCTTAAAAATAATTGCCGGGTTGTTTTTGATCATTTGACCCTTATATTTCACACTTTTTCTCTTAGTATTATATATGTTAATATACTAATCAATAGAAAACCCTAGGGCAAGTAACCTGACTTGCTGAGGAAAAAATAAAGATATTCCTAAACAGCACAGGAAAATTCTATACAGGACCATAAAAAACACAGGACTAAGAATATGCTTCCAAGTGTACTTATTGGACTGCTTGTTAAATTATTTTAACTATTACAGCCTCTGAAACTATTTCAGAGACACGTCAACAAGACAGAATTTTTATATAATATTTGATGAAATGAAGCCTCTAATTATTCCCTCTCCCAGCAGATAAGAGACAAACACTTCCAAGACTGGTGTTTCTGATGCCATTCAATGATTTTAACTTGTTTCCTTACCTGCCTGAGAAGAACGGACTAATCTGGTAGAAATTTTGTGCAACATTTGTAAAAGCAATCCGTTTGATCACAGTGAGGCAAAACCACTGGCTGTGACACACAGTATGTCCATGTAAATAGAACACAACTTCTAAGTATTTAAGTGTTCTACTAAGTATATTATCACCATTATTTGCTTGTGTTCTGTAGAAAGCACTGTCCTACACAATTCAAAAGGGGTGATTTATTAATCAGTGTATGTAAACATTCCTGAGTAGTTCCTCTACCTAAAGCAAATGAAAATCCCACTTCTGGTGAGATTTTCCAGACTTTTGTACTGAGATGCTATTAACAGGCGAGAAATCTCGTTTCTTTATCTTCAGTACTCCAATTTAGAATGGACTGATTCTGTCCAGTAAAAACCTAATCCAAGGAATTTTGAAGTGCTAAAAAACCAAAAAATATATGTGAAATGGTGTGTGAGAAATGAGATGAGAATAAATAGGAAACTATCACCACTTTTAACTCTATAACCAGGATTATACAAGTATTATTTTACTAAGTAGTCAGATCACACAACTTTATCACCAAAGCTACTGCTGCTGTTATTGTACAAACAAGAATACAACAGTTCCCAAATTACTAAGTTTAAAATCCAAATTACAGGTCTCTCCCACAGAAACCTTTTCTTAAATCTTCTGCATAGAACAAGAAAAGTTTAGATGAAACGGAAGATGTTTATTTGATTTTATTTCATCTAGAAACTGGATCCCTCCAAGTAGAAGTTTATTCTCCTTAGTGACTTTAAGGCAGGTGAAAGCTTTGCTTTAAATCTTAACTGCTTCTTTCAAATTGAAAGAGATGCTTTGAAATACGATGCATTTTACTCTTCGAGAATTAATTTTATTGCTATTTCCTAGCATAAATATTATTTTGTTTGACCATATTTAAAACATCTGAGCATCTCCACAAACTGATGAAATAGAACAAACGCCTACATGAAAAAGTTAGAGCCATAAACCTATATAAAAATATAGGTTTTTAAATATAAAATAAAACGCAAAACCAAATTAATAGATACTTTGATGGAGTATAAGACTACAAGTGGGGATAAAGGAAGAACTCTTAGGAAAGGAGAGGAGCTGGATAAAACCAAGATAAAGACAAAGAAAATATGCATGAAGGAGGAAATCCTTTAGAAAGGAAGGAGGCCAAAAATTCACTGCATCAGTAAGCCTTGCATTCCAAGGAGAAAGCTGATGTGAGGGAAATCTACAATCCAGAAAAACAATAAAACCACATTCAAAGAACAAGTTTCAGAGCTAACTGAATGATCACTTCAGGAGGGAACAGAACACATTCCATCACTGCTGCTTTATATGAAACTGGGCTTAGATGAGGACAAGAAAATAGGAAATGTGGAAAAGGAGTCCCTTGGGACACATCTCCCTGGTCCAATAAAACATCCAAAGGCTCCAGCAGTTTTCTATGGAGGACTATTAACATTGCTTTTATACAGCTGTAGCAGATGGTATGATTCACTTATCTCAAAATACAAGAGCTCAGGGAACTTGATGATATTATCAAGCATCAAGTTAGAACAAATAAAAAAGTGCCTTTCATGCAAATATTGAAACTGCGGCTACCATGTTGTGGGGAGAGGTCTAATATTTAACACAATTTTTAGAGAGGTAACACTTGAAAAAACAGAATGCCAGTGATGTTATAGGAACACAACCCTCAACTTCCCCCCTGCAAGGATGTCCTTAAACTACTGTTGTCAGGTAAAGGTAATACAAGGCAGAAAATAATAATTCTCTCCCTTCCCCTTCTTTAAGGCTTCCATTAGCACCTGCTGTTGGGCACTGCCAGAGATGGGACACCTGGTCAGATATACTTCTGATGTGAACCAGCACTGTATTATTGATGGCCTTGTGATTTTGCAGTATCTTTGTATCTAAAGAGCTTCATCGAGAAGGAAAACTGTCCAAGAGAAAAACAATACATAATCAAAAAATCTTCTATTTCCTCCAGTCTCTAGAAAGATACTTGTTCAGCTTCAGCATTCACCACATAAGGAAGTAGCATAGACGTTTCTCCAAGTTCAAAAATACTGTTTCAAAGATTTTTAGAAATAACATTTAGAAATAAGAAGGTCAGCTGCAACCATCCATTCATGTTTTCAACCCTCTCTTCTCAGTGGGAGCAAGCAGGACTCCTGTACAAAGCCAGAAATGGGTTTTTTTAATAATGCAAATGACAAAAAATCCTGAAACCCTGCTTTTCTCCCAGCACCTTAAGGTTGTTTCATTTTCCTTAACGAAAGAGGCAGCTTCAAGACATGTCCTGTTCTCCCATGCCCTCCTTACAGCTCCTTGGCTCCTCAAGCTGCATCATGGAAAGAAACACATACACAAAAGAACTGAAGAACAGGAAAAGAAAGGTTTCTAATGATATTGGAAACCCCTGCCATCATTTGGAGATGATGGGCAGGCACTGGGATTAAGAAAAAAAAAGCCATTTAGTGTTATAAAACAGGGCACCACACAAGCTGAATATGAGAAGTGAAAACTAGCAAAATTGAAAAGGTAATCTGCAAGTCAACACCAAAAAATATATTTATTTTTTAAGTTCAATTTTTAAGAAGTTCTGAATAATGCTTTAAAAAATATAGGAATAGTGAAAAAACATTCATCAGTACTAATAGGAACTTCTTAATGAAGCAAACTTTTTTAAAAATCCTCAAAGGACTTTAAACACTCGTAAATGCACAGGCATGGTAAAAAACATAATTACTGAATATGCGACCTAACATGGGGAAAAAAATTCAAACTGAGTTCTATAAAAATCATAAAGAGGATAGTAAAAGATAATAGCAATGGCAGGTCTATTCAACAGAAACAAGATCTTAAAACACACAAATTTTAACAGCAAAGAACAATTAATCTAAGTTGCTAAAAACAAAATACTTCAGTGGGATGTCAAGCAGTAACACAAAGCTGACAACTGTGCTTTAATTAAATTTGAGACTGTTACCAATTAGTTAGTCTACAGCACTACAGCCTTCATGCTGCCTATGACTCAGTGCACTGACTCATCCAGTAAAACTTTTCTTACAGAAGAACTATCCAGGCACCCACAAGGATGCAAGATCAAAAGGAAAGTAGTTACATTGACCTTCTTAGCAAAAGTCTTGTTTTAAATTTAGATGACCAAAAGTATATACTGACACAACGGCTCAAACAGTTCTTCTGAAGGAGAGAATTTCAGGAGCCCTGTTTTAACTCCATTTCAGATAAACATCTCAAAAAAATCAAAATGCAAGTAATATTTTGTACAGTTTGAAATTGAAGCAGCAGCTTTTAAATCTGCTTTTTTTGTAAGCTGCTCAAGTAGCATTATTTGTTATTAATAAAAATATCTACAATTTTTCATTGAAAAATCCTGTTTTCTGACACTTAGGAGTTCAGGTTGATTTTAACAGTTGGAGGCTTAAATTTTTTCTGTATTAGAAATAAGGTCTTCAGTTGATGGAAGGAGCTGGGAAAGCATGACAAAATGCCTTCAGCCATTTCCCTCTGTTGTGAAAAACATGTGTGGTTAGATTTTTAAATTATAACAATTCTACATTGCACTAAGCAGTAATGGCATTTTCAAGCTCAGAAATTAAGATAAGAGGAGGATAATCCTGAGTGAAAGACTTTTCTATTGATATTCTCATGGACTTCCAATAACTTGTTAGTTCTAAAAGCAACGCTGCTCTCTCTGCTGTTCTTGCTGAATGCCCAGGCTATGATGCCTAACCAAGCCCAGAATCTTGGAGAAGGAAAGTTGTCTCTCTTGCTCTCTCTTGTTGGTGTCAACACAGAGAGAACAATCAGAGATGAGAGGGTGAGGGGTGTTCAGACTCAAGACGGGCAACCTGTTGTGAAGCCCTTCAGTTCGCAGGTACCAGCTGATGTAAATAGCTCATTGTTTCTCAAAACAACTGTCTGCTCACTATCATCTTTAGCTCTAGCTGCAAGCTGGCCCTGTACTCGGGGGTTCCAGCTTGCTTATTCACCTGAAAACAGTCCAAGTAAATTGACTGTAAACTCATGCTATGGCTGCACAACCAGAAGAGCAAGAGGAAGAAACAATGCATATCCAGAGCACAGCACGTGCAGTGCAGTTGGAGATCTGTGAAGTGTTAACAGATAAGAACTCAAGAGTTGTATCTTAGGCCTGAAGGGAAGGGTAGAACAGGTAATGCTCCTGAGGGTTAACACAACGCTGCAATTAAGAGTTATTTTTAAATTAAAGCATGTTTTCCCCAGAACTTACACTAGGATCTACAAATCTCTGCATACAAACATTCATTTTTACCAATTGAAAAAGCTGTAACTTCACTGGGGAACAGGCACAAGTCATCTCCTTTGCACTGCAAAGTCAGAGAATGACAACCTACCAAAGATCGGTACCAAGACTGTGGTTGCACAAGATGTTTGTTGTAGGAGTAATCAGGCACTATTTTCTCACGTGTGCTTTCCTTCTTGCCGTTCATTTCTCTCAGCACAGGGGCTTACTGGGTACTTCATAAACCACTTCTTAGCAGCATGGCACAGAAAAATAATACAGAAGAAGAAACGGTTGTTTTCTGCCATATTAGTGTTTGACTGATTTGCAGAAGTCAGGGAGGGATGGCGACACGTGGGGAGCAGGGAAGCTGCACTTGTCCCCTTCAGTGGCAGCATGACACTTCACTGGCTTACCTGTTCAGCCTGGCTCTTCCAGCAAATCCTGAAGGAATGAATCAATCACTTCCATTTCAGTTTCCTTTCCAGAAGTGAAGAGACATTGGAAATTGCAATGTCTGACACAGTAGTGAGAAATGCACTCAGCTGAAAGAGGGTCACTGGAACCTCTGCCACCCAGCTCCTGTGAGCCTCAGGAGGTCACTACACCAAGCAGGTAGGTCACAGTATTGTTTCTCATTTTTCTGTCTGTAAAACTCAGGAACACTAGATCTGCTTCCCAGACACATTGTTTTGCTAAAGCAAAAATACTGATTAGAAGAGGTATCCACTGGAGATCTTTTTTCTCCATGACGTTAGTATTTCAGTCTCCAAAAGGAGAAAACAAAGTTTCTATGAAACTTTCTATGAAACTTTCTCCTCTTCTGCTCTGCTAGAAGTGACATCTGTTGAAAGAACATAACTGAAAGCTGAAAGATGTGCAGCTTCTCAGAGCCATTTAACAAAGACTTCAGACTAAATCTTGAAAATCAAAGTCACAAAAACACAGAATGTGCTGAGTTGGAAGAGACCCACAAGAATCATTGAGTCCAACTCCTGGCTCTGCACAGGACCATCCCCAAGAGTCACGCCATGTCCCTGAGAGCATCATTCAAATGCTTCTTGAACTGTGTCAGGCTTGGGGCTGTGACCACTGCCCTGGGGAGCCTGTTCAGTGCCCAACCACCCGCTGGGGGAAGGATCTTTTTCTAATATCCAACCTCAACCTCCCCTGTCACAACTTCAGACCATTCCCTCAGGTCCTGTCACTGGTCACCACAGAGATTGGTGCCTGCCCCTGCTCTTGTCCTCACGAGGAAGTTGTAACTGCAATGAGGTCTCCCCGCAGTCTCCTCCAGGCTGAACAGACCAAATGACCTCAGCTCCTCCTCACACGGCTTCCCCTCAAGGCCCTTCACCATCTTCATTGCCCTCCTTTGGATGCTCTCCAATAGCTTAATATCTTTCTTATATTGCAGACACCAAAACTGCCACAATATTCAAGGTGAGGCCGCCCCAGGTCAGGGAAGAGCAGAACAATCCCCTTCCTCTACCAGCTGGTGATGCTTTGCCTGATGCCCCCAGGACACAGCTGGCCCTCCTGGCTGCCAGGGCACTGCTGACTCATGTGCAACTTGCCATGGACCAGGACCCCCAGGTCCCTTTCCATGGCACTGCTTTCCAGCATCTCATTCCCCAGTCTGTCTGTACATCCAGGGTTGCCCCATTCCAGGTGCAGAATCCAGCACTTTCCCTTGTTGAACTTCACACAGTTGGTGATTGCCCAGTCCTCTCATTTGTCCAGGTCTCTCTGCAGGGCCTCCCTGCCTGCCAGGGAGTCAACAGCTCCTCCCAGTTCTGTGTTGTCTACCCATCCCTGATTAAGCCTAAAGCATGTATTTACAAGTTTCCTTGATATTTCTCCATTCTAAGCACTGCTTCTTTGGTTGACTCACGACGTGACTTATAACGGATAAGGCTCCTGCATCCTCCCTATTTATCCAAAAATTGTTTATTGCACTTACCATTATGTCCTACGTAATGCAGAGAAAGGATTATATTTTTATACAACTACGTAAGAACTTGTCCTCAATTCCTGTTAAACATACATAAATTAAAACAGCATATGTGTTTAATATGCCTGACAAAAGGCGGGACTTTTAAAATTATTTTATATAAACCAGGTTTTTAAAAAACATTGGCACAGTGAGACATGCTATGTCTCACTATCTCACAAGTTACTTGTGAGATCACAACAAATATTTTTTTAGTAGAGAAATCCACTTCTATAAAAATGTTGGGAAGGGTTCTAATATTTCTCTAAATGAACTAAGAAATTATACACAAAGTCCAGCTGAAAACATTATTAAAATTTACTCATTGCTGTTATTCACATGCAAGAAAAATTATCCCAGGACTCAAGAAGTTAAGAAGTCAAAGAGACGAAGAGGTTCTTGCATTTTTATACTATTTCAATTTAGTAAGAAGCAATATTTAGTCTTTAGCACACTAATAACCTTTGCTCCCTCTTATGAGAATTCAAAATATTTTGCAAATATATTCAGTTTCATAAAGTTAATCAGACATACCTGTTTTTAAACTAGAGTATGTTGTTTTTTAATAATTTTTTCAAAATTATTGCCTCACAGAAGGGAAAATATTACTACAAATCCGGAGAACCACACACTGAACACAGACACAATGAACACAGAACACATTCCAGATACTGTAGAATCCCTGCCTCCCATCCTGAAGAAGTTGCCATTTCATTTGCATTCTGTTACTTTACTCCTATAAAAATGAAAGATGACTCACAATGCGACTAAATGTTCTAGTGCCACCTCAACTTCAATCAGTAACAACATGCTGCCATGTTTGCAACATAAATTAACTATGAAAAAAAAATTAAAAAGTAACTTCTGGAAGATAAAAACACCTATGGCAAGAAGTGGTCAAGACTACCCAGGAGAGCAAAGCAGTCCCTCCAGGTTTCCCTGCAGTGAACTTGAAAACGTTGGAAACGTACACAAGGTAAACCAGCCTTACAAATCTCCAGACCTAAGCTGCAATAAGGTGATGCTGATGACACCACTGTGAAATATTTATGAGCAGCTACCAATCCACAGAGGCACAATTCCCATCCAAATCTCGCTCAGGTATACATGAGCTGAACTTGTCAGTGAAAATATTATAAAGGAATTAAAAGGTATTATGCCTGATGACATGACAGAAAATAAAGATGACCAAGAAAGCCAAAACGCACAGCTCTCCAGTTCACATTCCATCTGTGTAAAAAGCTGTCGCACACAATTTAAAAAAATAAGGACTAAGAGGTAAAACCTAACTGGACTCATTTTTTCCAAAAGTACTTTTGACAGAATATGAAATGATAAAAAAGTTGTTTACACACCAAGTCTAACAATCGACATCACAAAGAGAAATATAAATAAATAGCTAGCATTTTATAGGAAAACAACCTTCTCGGATCAGGTATTAAGTACAATATAAAATGATTTTCCAGTACTGGTCTATTCAACAATAGAACATAATTCAACCATTATTACCCATTTTTTACATTTATCTCATTGGTACCCTAACAGGATGCTACTAAAGTATACTAGTATACAGCTGAAATATCTGTAAAATCACTAAGCCCGCATATTCAAGAATTTCATTAACTTATACTTTCTATCAACCATCTCCGCATCATTTCACACAGAGGAGAAAAAAGGTTGCTATGAATATATTTTGAAGAATCCATCAGTCATAATCACTTAATGCCTCCAAATAATTTCCAATATATTTTCTTCACAAGGGTTCAATTTTCTGATTACAGCTAAGCATGAAAGAGCATATGAACACTTATGAAAAGTTTTTGTATTAAAACATTAAAAAAGGCATTTTATCTCTTCTTTCTTATTGTTACCTTCACTTATTTCCTAAAGCCTCGTACCTTGTGATCTTGATTCCACAGAACATACTGGAATACTCCACCTGTAGACATCTACAGTGTCTCTTAAAGCACACGACATCTCTCTCAGTCATCAGCTGCAGGTCCTCCACAGAAGCCTGGCCAAAGTCCATTTGCTGGCAAACCACTGTAATCCTCACACACCCAGAAGCAGAGGCAGCCTTGTCCCAGACCCCCTCGTGTATCCCAAGCATCATTCCCTGCCTCGTGCGCGACCTGCCAGCCAAACGCTGCACTTCATGGAGCTGAGCGAAGCATCCAGGAAGAGCACTGGGAGCAATTCTTTTCAGTGCAAGAGAAGACAGATGAGCCCCTTCCCTCTTGGACAGGTGGTAAGAAAAGCAAACAAAACCCACCACCACCTGCTTTTAGAGAGCTCTGGCAGGCCTTGCTTCAGTATGCATTATTTACTTTACTCATTTTCCTAAGAGTAATGTTGTCCGGAATTAGATTTAATGACATTATGACTCAAGCACACCATTATTAACATTTCCATAGGAAATTAAAATTTCAATGTCTGAATGACTTCAGCTAATCACCAGACTTTGCAAGACAGAGACGATTTCCTCAGCTACCTCAGAAGAAACCTCTTCCTTCAATTATAACTGAGATATTTAAGATGCAATGAAAATTTTACAAAGGCTCAACTGAAAATCTAATCCATTTTTTAATATTTATGGTTAGCCAACCCAAAAAAAAAGCCACGGATATGTTTTTGATAAGTATTGGCTGCCAGGTGCCTACAGCAATTCGACACTAGATAACACAGTTTTTGAGAAAGAGGGAGCCTGAAACAATATTAATTTATTTCAGCGCTTAAGACACAATTATTAGAAAAGTATTTTCCCAAGCTGGTGCTTCTGAGCACACCTCTGGAATGAAGATGACATGCTCAGAAAATCTCGGAAGAAGAAAAAATATTAGGAAAAAAATCAGACCATACACTTGCACAACTTCAGATACCCCTTTAAACACCAGATTTGGTAGTTTAACCTTTTAATTGTCTCTTTATTCTGAACAAGTCTGTGCAAAACTACTCACTACAGGATTAAACACAAAACAAGAAAACAAAAAGAACCAACCTGCAGACATTTTCCATACTCCAATTGAGATCTTCAATTGCTAGTAATACTTTTTCTGATAGAAAAAGTCTGTATTCCTGTTTGCAAACTCAAACTCAAATATTTAATAAGAAAGCTTAGCCAAAAGGCTGACTAAAGACACACAGTACTAGATGAGGAGGAAATGAGTAGCTACATATATTAATTATCACCCTTTCTGAGATCACAGGCTCAATCAAGTTAAAATTTAAAGGGCTTAGATTACTTTCTGGTGAATTTTATTAGTTTTCCCCAAGAGGTGCAAAGACTAATGCTGTCACAACAGAAAAGGAGAGCATATACAGCGTCATTACAAGCTGAGTCACCCGAAAGCACTGAATCTTGCTTTATTATAACACAGCATCTTAAATAGTCTCCTGAAGCTCTACCATTTGTTATGCGACACAGTGATAACAACAAGCGAACCCAGCATCACCATAAAACGAAATCTGGTGCATCTGCAGAGTCCTTCTCAGTAGGCAGACCCTGTTCCCTTGCTGGTCCCTTTGGATATAGCAGCTGCAGGCTTCCCTTCCTCTACTGCAATAGAGAAGGATGCAGATCAGAGTTGGTGAAAGCTCTTCTTCTTGTGGCTGCTGGTAACATTTAGACATGCCTGCAGAGAGCCAAGGTGCAGGTGGAAAACGAGGAGGTCAGGCTGATGTCCAAGAACTACCACCAGAAGATTCTTCCCTGTGCAGCTGTAGCCATCAACTTACTCCTCCCCCCATCCAAGTATTTTAGTTATTTTCTCTCGAAAGGCCAAAATCTTGAAGAATAAAAGAGTAAAATCTGAAGGGAGTTCTTCACCATGCCTCGTTCATATCCTGCCGTCATTCAGATGCAATACACGGATATTTTTCATTTCCTGGTACCACAGTCTAATCACTCAGCAGTACCAGCTTCAAAACAGAACACAACTATGCAGTGCTCTCAAATAAATCACACATGTTTTAAGTCTTCTGTCGTTAAGGAATTTAAGATCCCTGTATTTTTGGAGGACCCAAAACAGAAGACAGCGAAACAAAAAGATAATTGACAAGCGTGACTGACTTTCTTCGCCTCCTCAACTGGCTGTTCATGAACAGACTCCTGTCTTGTTTTATTCCCAGTCCCCTCCTTTTCTCTCTCATCTCATGATGGAACTTACTCAGATGCAGATACTGTAGAACAGAACATGTATGACATTTGTTAGCATTGCACAGTTAAATAATATTCCTTCTACCTTGTTACTTTTTATTTAGACTGCATGTCACAGCAGAGAGCAATCAGTTATAATTTAAGGAACTTAAGTAAATGGGGTCTGATTTTCCAAATCCACACGTAGACACTACCATCATAAAACAAGACAATATTACTATTTTAAAAAATAAATATTTGGGGGACTATCTTTTGCATATCTTAATCAAAACTATGTGGAAAATATTTTGAAAATATTTTCCATTTTTGTGCACTAACTTCAAATACTAACTTCCCCAAAAAAATCCCTCTTAAAATATGATTTTAGCCAAATATTTTAAACAGCATTATCTGATGAGATTCCATTTAACTAGCTTCCTATTACATACCACCAAAAATGAATATACTTTGCATACATATGCACCCCATACACATTTTATTACACATTTCCATACACAGCTGTGATCTGGAGCCTGACTAGCCTCTTCCATAAATTCACAATATATGCAACCAGATAAGAGTGACCGAAAGAATACACAGGAACTACATGATCAGCTGCAATAACTCTCAGTATGCCCCAGTAACACTCAAGTATCATAGGGAAAAAAGCGTGTTCTGTAAATCCCAGAATATTTTCAGAATTTCTCTGCATTAATTTATTGCCTCTTGCAAGTTCCTATATCTTTTTTCTGTTTTACAACAATGGTATATCTTTATCATCACCATATAAATCACATTGCTCCTGACAGAGAAAAATTAGCCATAAAATTTGCATATGGAAAGGTATTTTCAGCATGCTTCCCACAAAAAAACATAGCTGTTTCTATGATAAAGAACACTTACAAATCACTTGCTTTAAGTCACCTAATTAATTTTACAAGTCTAGTGAAAATAAGCTAAAACAATAAAAACTTTAACTATGTCCATGTGTGTGTTGTGCTTTTCCAAAACAAGTATTTCAGCATTTATCTCATGATGTAATTAATATTCCATTCCAAACTTGGTATTTTGGTTGCATCCTACAAAAAAACACTCATACAGCTTGAGAACTCAAACTAATTTTTCCAGGTCCCTTTTCAAATCCTGTTTATTTTGGATACCCTGCAGAAAACTTCAATTTTGAGTGCCTCTAGTGTAAATGGGTCGTTCCACTTATAAATTATTTGCAGATGGCTTTGGAGGTACTATGATAAAAACACTGGTCACCAGCACAGACCCGTAACTATTTATACACCACGATAATTGGAAACCTTTCTCACAAAACAGAAGTCCACTCTGCAGGATGCTGCACGGGGAGAGGTTATTTTTGCCTTAAAGAGCTTACACTCAGTGTAAGGCAGAAAGAGAATACTGACGTATGGACAGGAATACAAAGAAAATAAGACAGCAAGTTCTAAACCACAGACCCCACTTTTGCACACCAGCAGTCTACCTCAGCTTCCTCCACGTGTCACCTATGACTTGACTAACTAGCTCTGCAGAAAAGCAAGGAAACAATCATGTTCCAGCCCAACAACATCCAACTGTGGCAACAGAACCTTCAGGAGGTGAAAAGCCGCTGTCTTCAGACTTCAAGTGCAGAGCTCAAGCATCACTTCCCTCACAACAGAACAATGTTTGACTGTCAGCAATGTCTGATACCTCCTCCTGTTATTTTAGAAGACCACGTTTATAATCTTGGCTGAAAAAGAATCATGGGGTGCGTGAAAATAGTAACTATCCTGAAAACAAAGTAATATAGACCTGAAAGACTGAAAGGAGAGCTCTTGGCAAAGCTGGATGTTTTCAAGACATACCTGTCTCTTTCTAGAAACTAGATATCACACCTTATTTCCAAGGCAAGGAGGATACCTCCTTCAATGAATGCTGGGTAGCAAAAATAACCTAAATAATTTTATGGAGACTCAAAACCAAAATTTCCACAGTAAGTCCCATCTAACTTAAGATGATGTCAGACAAGATCTCTTTGGGTAAATTAAACTGCCTTATTTTTTTATACACAAATTAACATAATGAGATTAAAAAAAAATCACCTGATACTAATTGTTTCTGATTAATCACTTAAATGCTGGCGAAAAGGGAAAGATCTCATTCATTCTTTCTCACCTCAAGTTTGACCACCTATTATTACAGATACCTATAATTTACACCTATAATGTACAGATACTGAAAAAAAAAAAAGAAAGCTTCCAGAACTATCATAAACCAAATAATACTAGTAGAGTTCATGCTATCTCCATTCTAGTCCGTTCTAGACCATATTTAATGCAAACCATAGACGTCATCAGATTACATATAATCTGAGTAGGGCACAATTTGCTTTTGTTCTAGTTGGAGTTAAAAGATTTTACATAGAAGTGTTTGTTGGTGATGGAGCACTGTTATTTCCTACAGCTTTGCAACTCATAAGAACCTTTAAGGTCCTCCTAAGAATAGTTAAATTTCAGAGTTTCAGCCCTTGACATTCATACTAGAATTCACTGCTAATGAAACTCTTTTACATATCACTATAGCCATAATATGTGGAAGAGATCCACACTTCTAGTTAAAATGCCAGTGACTATTGCAAATGAAAAAAAAAAAGGGGGCGGGAGGGGGCAAAAAGTAGGGTGAAAATTGGGAAAACATGTTTCTGGATGCCTAAAGACACTGATTCTGAAAATATGCTTGGTTCTTTAGGAGAACAGAAAAAACTCAATTGCCCAGAGAACTGCAAACACGTCGGTTGGGTATTTGCAAAGAACACCAGCGGACTGCAAAGATTAAAATGTAGTTTAATCAATACAGTAAACTTAAAGAGGAAATTACTTGCATGTGGATTTACTGCAACAGACTTTTCATTGAGAAGTGAGGTAGATTGGTACAAACTAATTTGTAGCCTTTGCTGTAAAGACAGGACTACTACAGGGACTTTGTGAAACAAGGCAATAAAAGAAGATTCAAAGATAAGTGGAAATATTATTGCTAAAACTCCTGACAAACAGACTCCCCAAAGGAGACAGTCAACAAGAATATTCAGTAGGAGGGTACTAACATCTTTATCTCAGCTGTGACTCACTCTTAAGTAACATTTATTTTCATAAGAACCCCTATAAATAAAATGAAAACCCCGTTCACTGACCATAACTATAGGGAGAACATCATCTTTCTAATTAGATTTTCTTTATATTGGCAACTCCTTGTATTAGGGCACAATAAGAAATAGAGGCCGAAATCAGCTATTTTATAACAAAGAATATAACTCTGTTAAAGCTGAGTAAAGGAAATTTTTATGTGTGTAGGAGAGAGGAAAGCAGAAAAACTAAACCCAAGATCAGAGCATTTCCTTCCCCACCCACAATAAAGTGTTTATGGACTTCCCTGTCATGACTACAACGTTAAAAATGTAAATTTATACGACAGTCCCAGTTGAGATCCATGTTAATACCAACTGGTTACCACCACTCACGTCAGTGAGAAACTGTCTCAATCTGTGTTCAAAATTGCACTTATTCCAGGAAAATTCAGTTGACACATTATATTCTTTTGCAGAAAGTGCTGAAAATACATACATAAAAAGAAAAATGAGAGTGCTGAACAGTTTCCAGTTTCAGTTATTCTGAACAGGTTAGCAGTATTATAAATGCTTCTATTTGAGGTAAACACACTTGGACTCTCTTACAGCAGTCATTAGTCGTTCAACACTAGCTTAGAAATCTGCAAAACCATGCATTCACAGACCTGAAAAAAGCCCACACCAATAACAAGCTACTTTACATTCATAAATATTTAAATTACCAAAAACTCTTCAGGGGCAATAATAGTTACTCTCCATAGTTTCTTTTGCAAGTTTTGTTGCCATGAAAGTTGTTTGTTTGTTTTGGTTTTTTTATATATCAAAGACAGTTTAATGAACAATCACTTCATCAGCCTCTTCTTACCCAAAGAGAAGCTTGCACAACTGGAAAAAATACTTTACCTACAGCGTCACAATTTCTATGTTAATTTAATGTGTGAAAATTCCACCACAGCTCTGAGATAGAAATCTGAACTTGAAGGTCCTTATGTATTTGACTGATTTAGGTGTCTTCAACAGTAGGACACATGCAAGAGCAATTTGTATGCTAATGTGTGTGTACACTATTTGCATTCTCACTGCTTCTTTAACCACTTGAAATACAAGGCAACACAACAAGATTTGACTGCAAATTTTTGATCACTGAATCCATCTCAAAACTGCTGTATCATTTCACCACTGTTGGACAATGCTGCTTTCAAATGAAAACAAGAACATACACACTCTTTAAACTTTCTACTTATTCATGTATCGTTTCAGCCTTTACAGTAAAACTACACATTGATAAGCCTAAATTATAAGATTCTATGAAGCACTAAAATCACAGATGAAAGCATCTGAAACATGAAAGTTATTTAAGCATTTACATTGTATAAGAAATCCTTTCAACTTAACATTGCATTTAAGGTCACTCTGACAAAAAACGTTTCACTGCATCATTTTTTTCATGGAAGCACGTAACAATATACCTAGACTGCACACAATGCAGATATATCAACACAACAATGTAGAGACTTGAGCTAACCCAGATACCAAAAGCAAACTACTTACAGTACCATCCCCAAGTAAGGCAGCTTGTAAAAGTTCCATACCAACGAGGCAAAACCATTTCTGGTACCATACAGCCATTTTATACCTACAGTACCTCTACAGTGCTCCTCATGCAGTGTAAGCATTCCCTAAGGAAACACCTCCAACCATGGAAATAACTATCTCAGAACAAGGGATGACGATGATGATTTTTAAAACCTACGTCCTACCTCTTGTACAAGGGAAAGAGAGCTCTACACAAACTCATGACACTCCCCACTACTATGAGTAATTAACCCTAGGAATACACCAGTGCAATTCAGAAAGACAAGCACAAAAGCAAGAGAG
>JAYRBT010000177.1:1105411-1120178 GCA_036023395.1 Myiotriccus ornatus
ACTCCCCACTACTATGAGTAATTAACCCTAGGAATACACCAGTGCAATTCAGAAAGACAAGCACAAAAGCAAGAGAGGGTTCAAACACAACAGTTTTAACAAATACTGCTTTATGTGGGGATTCAGGAATACAAATACTAGAACTTTGAAACGCGGGGTCTTAATTTGAACTGCAAAAAAACGTAGAACCTTTAAAAGATGCACCTGACCCTTGAAGAGCAACCCTTTACTCCTCTAAACAAAAGTTATGTCTACACTGCACAAATTTTTCTGCTGGACTGTCGGTGAATCACAAACATTAATTTAACTCACCTGGCCTGGCTGGGGAGATAAACAACTGAGAACCTCCTCCACCATCACTGGTACATGCAATCTTCCAAAGTTTTCGTTTTCTGTACTTTGAGGCAACTCTTCCGTTTCACATTTCTGGATGGTTTGTTCCTTTAACTCACAGTCAGAAAGCTTTTTTGATGTAGTATGGATCCTTCTGGCCAAACTAGCCACACTTACCGAATTCAGTTTTAAGTTGCGCAGAAACAAACACTTGTAAACTTGGCAGAGATACCTCGGTAACATTTTGGAATTGATCAGCCTAGAAGAACAGTAGATGCTGGGAATTACTTTGAAATAAATATTTGAAACAATGCATCTGTTTAAAAAACAAAGTGGAACTGCTACAGGTAAAGCAATCAATACACACTCCAAGATGGGCAGTTTTATAGGTATGTCATGTCAGCAAAACATGTTTTCAGAATTTTCAATATTATCTACCAATCAATCATATTCAAGCAACCAGTAGATTATTTTCACTATCAAATTTTCATTTGCTTGGATTTACCTTGCCAGAAGCCTCAGCTATTTTGCCTGCATAGATAAGAACATGCTGAGTAACCACCTCAGGAAAGTTATTCTCAATAATTTAAGCCTCAGCTGGGCAACATTTCCACCTACCTTGAATTTGTTAGCGCATATCACTCTAACAATGCCCCTACAGCAAACACACACATCACCATGGGATGCTGTGCTGGTTTTGGCTGGGGCAGGGTTAATTTTCTTCACAAGGGCTGCGCTTTGGATTTGTGCTGAACACAGCAGGGAAGAGACACAGCTGGTGCAGATGACCCAAACTGGCCAAGGGGATATTCCAAACCATATGACATCATGCTGACTTTATAAAGGGGGGGAGGGAGGGGAGAAGGAGGATAGGTTTGAAGTGATGCTCTGTCTTCTCAAGTCACTCTCGTGCGTGAAGGGGCGCTGCTCTCCTGGAGAGGGCTGCAATGCACCTGCCTGCCCTTGGTGAACAGATTCCTCGCTTTGCTTTGCTTCTGCGTACAACTTTCCCTTTCCCTATTAAACTGCCTTTATCCCAACCCACGAGTTCTTCAGTTTTCACCCTTCCCCCGCTCTCCCCGACCCCGCGGGTGGGCCGCTCGGTTAAAGCAGGGCAGGGGCACACCACCATCCTCATCCTCCTCCTCCTCCTCACAGCGACCCGCGCGGCTGCCAGCCCAGCCGGGGGACCCGCTGTGCCTACGAGCAGCCCCGTTCTATCAGTCACACCACGACGATTTCGCTTCTTAGGAGCGAGCAGAGAGCGTGCTTTATTACGGCCTGAAGCGGCACTCGGGCGCAGCTGGAGGCAGAGCGGGCCTCGCACCGAGCCACAAGGTGGAAGGCAGAGGCGGCCGGAAAGCGTCAGCAGCCCTCAGCCCGGCCCAAGGCTGTTTCCCAGCGGAGCGAGAGGCCCCCGCCCGGTGGTAGCCCCGTTGGTGGCCCCGCTCGCCCAGCCCAGCCCAGCCCGGCCCGGCCCGGCCCGGCCCGTTCCCCTCGGGCCGCGGGGCACGCGCCGCCCCGGGCCGCGCGCGCACTTACCGCGAGCGCCGTCGCCGTGCTGACGTCACGGGGGCGGTCGGCCAATGGGGAGGCGCGGAGGGCGGGGCTGCCGCGGTTTGAATCGGGCGGCCGCGGCGCGGCGGTTGGAGCGGCCGCGGAGGTGAGGGCGGCACCGCGAACGGGCCGGAGCGGGGCAGCGGCCCCGGGGCTGAGGCACGGGCCGGGGGCTGACAGTGCCGGGAACGGGCACGGGCCGGGGGTGAAGCACGGGCCGGGGGTGAGTGCCGGGTACGGGCGCGGTCCGGGGGCGAGTGCCGGGGCGGGCGCGGCGCACTGTCTCGCCGCGGGGCCGCTCCCGGCGCCGTGCCCCGAGCAGCGGTGTGTGCGGTGCGGTGCGGTGCGGGAGCTCCCCCCGCTCCCCTGCCCGAGCTTGTTCCCTCGCTCCGCGGCCGTGTCTCGGTTATGGCTCAGCTGAGCTTGCCCTGGAGCGGCAAAAGGCGTCATCCACAGCCTTCTGCGTGCAGGTCGCTGTCCGCTCTTAAGGGGAAGGAACCAGCAAGGATGGGGCCATTTAAAGGAAATTCCGGGTTGTTATCGGTCACTGTATCCCGTGCAAGTGACGTTAACGTAAATCCCGCTGTAACTCCCCTTAAAACCCACGTGCAACGTGAGTAAATCAATAACCCGGCGAAAGCAGCATAGGCGGCTGCTCTGCCTTCTTCTGAAGGACAAGAAAACTACCCGCGTTAGTCTGTAGGAACGTGCAAGTTCATCTGCAAGCTTGCTCTCACATGGAGGACATGTTAAATTGTTAAAGTAAACTTAGGAATTTACGGGGGAGGTGCTAGCTGGGTTTCTTAAAGCTGTGCTGGATTAAGTCATCTTCTCAGGGCAGTTCCAGTGCTTCCCAAGTTGCACTGCCATTGCAGCAGTCCATTGTAGCTAACTGGCAAACGATGGGTGGATCCTGCAAAGGTGCCGGGTGTTAGTCCTTATTAAATGTGTGAACTACCCGAAAGGTTTTATGCGATATATAATGCCTTTCACCCTGTATTGTCAACTGCAGAGGAGGTTCAGCTGTGCAACCTGAAGGAGCCTTGGAAGCGAAGCTGGGGGCCAGAAGGGATGACTCCCGCTAAGGAAGAAGAGGTTTGCAATCACGTGAAAGTCGTGGTCCGTGTCCGTCCAGAGACCCAAAAGGAAAAACAGGACAACTTTAGCAGGGTTGTCCATGTTATTGACCAGCATGTGTTGGTCTTCGATCCAAAGGAGGAAGAAGTTAGCTTTTTTAACGGGAAGAGACTGACCCATAGGGATATTAACAAAAGACAAAGGAAAGATCTTAAATTTATGTTCGATGCTATTTTTGATGAAATGTCATCCCAGTTGGAAGTTTTCGAGCATACTACCAAAACTCTGATTGATGGCTTTTTAAATGGATATAACTGCACAGGTAACTTTGCTATTTATTTTCTTTAATTAAAATGCTTCAAAGTTTCTACCATTGTATGCAGCTGCTGCAGGGGCATTAAAAAAAACCTTAAATAGCAATAAAAGCATTGCGTTTTAATTAACACGTATGAGAGGCTGACCTTTTAGCGTATGGAAGTTAGGATAACTATACTATTTTGAAAGTAAGTTTGTGTTAGGGTTATATAAATCTTCAGAATTTTATCTGAACTATGGGTGCTAATGACATAATCACTCCTCTGCAGTTATTCAAGCAGAAGCAGTTGTGTCACTGAAAGTGGGGTACCCTGCTTTATGAACCCTTGGGCTGTTTTAATTGGCGAATGGAATGTGATGAGGAAATTAAATGAATTAAATGTCTTTTAGTAATAAGTTGATGGTGTGGGGTTATGAGAGTAAGTAAATAATATTTTCATGTAAATTTTGAACTGAAAATTCAAGAATGTTACTTTGAAATAGCTCTCTGATTACAGCCATAAAAGGTAAAGCCTAAGTAAGAAACTTGACCAGTTTATGGAAACAGCTGTTCAGCATGACGGGTCTGGGAATGTTCATTTGACTTATGTGTTTTTGATCAGCTTACTGGTATAAACTGCTTATTCTTGTTTTGGTTTTCTTGTGTCAATTCAGTGCTTGCATATGGTGCAACGGGAGCTGGAAAGACTCACACAATGTTGGGTTCTCCTGAAGATCCTGGAGTGATGTATTTAACCATGATGACTCTCTATAACCGCATGGATCAAATAAAAGAAGATAAAATATGCGATGTTGCTGTCTCTTATTTAGAGGTGAGTTCCTGCATTTGATATGTTGCTTTTAATAATTCACATTTAATACATAAAGACGAGCTGGTTTTGCCTTTCCTTGGTCCTTTCTGGGGCTTGACAAAATGCGTCCTTACAGCAGTGGAACTGAACTGTGCTCTGCCAAATTTGCCGTTCAAAGGCACCTGTCACTATTTTATAGAAGGCTGCCCAATAAGAGCAATCACTTCTAATATATTCACTGCATATTCTAATGATTTGTGTCTTGCCAATCAATTACATCCCTCTGAACATCTGTTGATGTGTACAGGAAAATACCAGGGTTGTATCTCAGGACTTCACAATAACATCTTATAAGTGCTGTGAAATTGTACAACAAAATTATGTTCTGTTTTTACAAGTCATTGTCTTGGTACTGCTTTTGAGTAGTAATAGTAAAATTGTTATTTTCTTGCTCCCTCAAATTCTTAATGGAAGAATAGTTGGTGTTTTGGGAGGGGGAGAAGGAGAGAAAAAAAAAGGAAAATAAATGCTTTGGACTTATGCTTGTTGCAAAACATTTTTTTTTAACAAGAAAAAAAGGTAATTTTTTTTTTTAATAAGAAACAAAAGTTATTTAGAAGAAAAAATTACGTACCTTAATGGCTTAAAAGAAATCATGCACATTGAATATTTTAAGCTCAGTATAGGAAAGCTGTTTGGAAAAAAAATCTACAGCATGAATTTGTTACTTTGTCTTATAGAAATACTAAAAAAGACTAGTGATTTCTGTTTATTTAAGTTTAATTCAGTCAAGTATGGGAGAATTGTTTTAATAAAATACTTTAAATTCTCTTTCAAAGATTTACAACGAACAGATACGTGATCTGCTGGTCAGCTCTGGACCTCTGGCTGTTCGTGAAGATGCCCAGCAAGGGGTGATAGTTCAAGGTCTGACATTGCATCAGGTATGTAAGTACCTATAGAAACTCCCAGTGTGCTTCAGAAATCTGAGAAAGCTTCTGTAGTTCAGTGAGAGTTGTATGGAACTTGATAATTTCCTAGTGGGCTTTTTTCTGGTCAGTAACTTGCAAACTTAACTGATTAGTCAAATTACTGAATGCAAATAAATAAAGCATTCAGTCCTTATTGTCCTCCAGCAGGTTTTGGCAGATTTGGTTTTCAGCTTAAACATCTTGGCATCATTGCCAAAGAATTGCTATGCTGGCCTGGAAAAGTAGTTTAACATGAAACTTTTCAAATATGCTTATTATAAAAACAGAAGCAACCCTGTGACTTCCCATTGGTGTAGAACACTCCAAGATGGCAATGAAGGCAAAGTCAGTTTTGCAATCTGATAGTCAGTTCTTGTGGACCTGATTTTTTTTTTTTTAGACTTTTAGTGTATGTTACATGCTATGTAACTTCCAGATTTTGTGTTCATGGAATGAATTGACAGGAAACAGCGTTCTTAGTTTGGTTTGCTCTGTGAACATCATGCTTCCAAAATCCTGAGTCTGGTGAGGGATGGGAAAAAAATTTAGTATGTCACTGCTTGATGCATTAGTACAAAAAGAATTGAGTCAGACACTCTTGAATGAAGCTTCTTCTAGCTATGGAGGACCTTTTCAGATTTGTGTAAATTCTTTAGTAAAGATAATCTCTGATCTAAATTTCTGCAGTTAAGTGCTTGCTTTTCATACATTACTGCTTTTTAGTGGAGAATATTTGTTTGAAGTGCCTCAATTTCAAACAGGAAATTTCTCTTACTTCTAGGTAGCTAAAACATTAAGTTCCTTTTTTTTTTATGAAGGTGAATGTATTGTAGAATCTCCTATAGTTGATAGAAAAGGAAAACAAGTGTATTTATCTTGTTCTGTTTTGTTATTAAAGCCTAAATCAGCAGAGGAAATCCTTCAGATGTTGGATTATGGAAATAAAAATAGGACTCAACATCCCACAGACGTGAATGCCTCCTCTTCCCGGTCCCATGCTGTCTTTCAGGTAAGATGACACAGTAGATATACAGTGGTCATTACTGTAAGTTGCAGTTTTTGTTTAAAGTTGGATACAGTGGAAGCTTTTGTTTTTAAACTGTGTTGAGCCTTCATTTGGGTGAGAGGGGTTTGAAGTTTTCCAGTTTTCTTGTTGACTCCTTGATGCAAAGGGTCACAGTGTTTATATTTGAAACAATGAATTCAATTAAAAGGTCTCTAGTTCCAATAGTTTGGAGTTACTATATATATATTACATATTTGTGACTTCTTAACTTATATGCCTTAGAAGAAATATCTTTTCTGAAAAATGGTAATTTTGAGCTTGGAATATACTTCCATATTGTAATCTTATAAACTGAAAGTTCTTGGTGATTTTTTTTGTTTCTTTATGGTTTCATTATATTGCTCAGCATTTCTATAGGAAAAATAATTTACAGAATGCAGTCTACATGTCTGACTATAAACTGAGAAACTCAAGTAGTACTTTCTTACTGTACTTATCTTGGTTAATGTTAATTTTTACACTACAATGATTTCTTAATGTTCTGGTATGTACCAAGCTTTAGAAAATGAAATTGTTTCTTAGTTTCCATAAATGAATTTTTGAATGAGTTGTATAAATCTGCTAGAACTTAAGACTTCTCCGAAGGTTATTGCTGTGTTCTACCCTCTGACCCCTCTTGAATACAACCTGTGATATTTAAAAAGAAATAGTATTTAAAAACTAGTCCCATTAACTGTATATGATGACACTCTGGGTTGAAAAATATCAAATTTGATTCTGGTCCTTGCGTTACAGCATTTAACTCTTGGACAGTTCTTAACTGTGTCTACAGACTTGGGCAATGCTTAAAAACAGTTACCAAAAATAACAGAGCAAAAGTCATTGCCTCTCAGGAAGCTTCTGCGTTTTCGTATATACCTTAAACTTCTGTTTGAAATTGCCCTGCCTGTCTTTAATTTCCCCTGACGTCTTGCCCATGGTTGTACACTGCACATGATCATACCAAGACTACTTCTGAAGTTGTTCATTGTTGTGTATGTGTTCTGCCTTTAAAAGGGCAGTGCTACAGAGAGATCAGGGTGAACTGCTGATTTCTGTTTGTTTACTTGCTGGGTTGGGGGGGCTTATCTCCCTCACCTTGACTCAGGGAAAAAGCTCTGGATCGTATTATCTGGCAGGGTTTACATTCTTCTCAGTACATTTCCAAAAGTGGCAAGCAAGTAAATAAATCACATCAGTTTCTCATATATTTCCACGCATCTGTGACATTCTGCATAACAGATTTGTGTCTTTGGTTACAGAGATGTAAGTGTTGAGAAATCCCCAGTGTTGTCTTGACTGAGCTTTTTTTCTATTATTTTAAGAGCTGTTTGTTTGTGGAGATATGCTTTATCTTTTATGCTGGCTTTGGCTTTTCTTGTTAACTTTATTGGAGCAGGATGTTGTCTGAAAGTGACTCAGAAACTGATAAAAGTCTTGGCCCGGGACATTCAGAGCTGATTTTAGAGATGCAAGTTTTGCCTTCCCATACCATCTGTGTTAGGTTTGAAATATCTATCTAGGTCAGGCAATTACTGCATCTGAAAATAAAATCCAAATTGCCACACTGTTCTATTGAAAGTGTTCTGCTGACTGACAAAGAAATAGAGAAGTTTCTGCTTTGGGGCATTTCCTGTATCTTTTGAATTTTTATAAAAGCTTGAGTCGTACAACATAGTTTGGCTGTCACTCCACCTTTCCCTACTTCACTAATGATACTGGGTTGTTCTGATTGAGTGTTCCCAGTCTAAGTTGGATTTTTTTTTTTTGTCTATTGTACTAGAAATAGTACAACTGAACTTAGTTGTACTGTTTGATATAGAAATATATCTATTTGGAATAGATACAGTTCATGTCAAGTCATAAGTATTTGATTCACTCAGAATACTTGTCAAATTTTTCCCTGTTACAAAGTGCTGTGAAGACTTCATTTCTCATGCACAAAGCTTAAAGCTACACAACTGGTGAGATATTGTCTTTATTTCCTCATACATGGCAGCTCTTTCTCAATTGACTGTCTAAAAGTGTGTTCATGAAAGGGTCAGTAACCAATAGCCTTATTAACAAATGGCAAGGCACTCGGCACAAAAGAAGGGAAAATATATGGAGAATTCTGGAAAAGTAAAAGCCATCGAAGGATAACTTTATTTCTCCTTACTGACTGTATAATCACGCTCTGCCTACTTTCTTATAAACCTGAGGAAAGAACACCTTCACCAGCAGAAGGAAGCAAAAGTGTTTAGTTCCTTGTACATCTCCTGTACCGTGAAAATTTCAGGATAAATGGGATGAGGGGAAACAAGTGGTCTCAGGGGCACCACATTCCGAAAGATCCTGGATTGTGTTTTCACAGCAGTAAATAAGTATTGTTTCCTATTAACGGTAGATACAATTAAGTCTAAGTCCCTGAAAGTCCAACCTTTTTCCTGGTTTATCCGTATACATTTCTTGATTGCATACTCCTAAATGTGCTTTTAAAAAATGAACACCTCTTCCAGTTTAAAGTACAACAGTGTGATATATGTGTTAAATGATGAAGAAGCAAGAGCTATTTTATCTGTGAAATTCTTTTTACCCTGTAAAGAGTGAAAAAAACTCACTAATCTTTGCTGCTGTTGTAAGCCTGGGGCCAGTTGGTCGCTTAATCCTCTGCAGCAGGATGGGAGAGAGAATCAGAAGTGCAAAAGCAAGGGGGTTGTGAACCTTGTGGTTCACTTAACTAAAGGGAAGTACAGGAGGGAACAGTCACTTGGCTCCATCGGATTGATGCTCAGCCATCCCTCAAGCAAGGGCTACTTCAGAGGAACTTTCAATCAGTTGGGGTCAGCTGTTTTCTTGCAACCTCTTGCAAAGACTGCTTTGACAACCGTACAGCCGCTGTTGAGCAGCAGCTGACCACCACAGTGTTATCAGCACTGACTGGGTCACAAATCTGAAAGCACCGTACAGGCTGCTGTGCAGAAATTTAACTCCACCCCAGTCAAACTCCGTGCAACTACACTCTGCTTCTTCTTCCTTACTGATGCCTGACACAAGTGAGTTTAAGAGGTGTCAGAAATGGGTTTGCTCTTTTCCATTAGGCCAAGCTGCCTGCTGGCGTTAGATATTTACAGAAAGGTTTATCTCGAATTTTGAGAAGGATTCCAATAAGGATTTCTGAAAACAGTTGTTAATTTTATTGTGTAACTTACTGCTTAGACTGGTTAGTGGCTACTTTTTAATTATTTTCTTTTAATTGTAGATTTACCTACGGCAGCAAGATAAAACAGCCAGTATTAATCAAAATGTTCGTGTTGCCAAAATGTCCCTCATTGACCTGGCAGGATCTGAACGTGCCAGTGCAACAAATGCCAGGGGGGCTCGTTTTGTCGAAGGAACAAACATTAACCGCTCCCTGCTTGCTCTTGGAAATGTCATTAATGCACTGGCAGATCCAAAGGTTTGTATGTGCTTCTTTCCCATGCAGTCTTCACCTCCTAGTGTTGTGAAATTTTTTAAAATGCTAAACTGGTTGAATAATGGGAATTACATTGTTGCTGCTACTCCTTTTAGGTTGTCTTAAGGGTTTCCACCGTCATCTCTGATAGCTGAAAGACAATCCCAATGAGAAAGAGTTCTCAAAAATAGTGTGCAGCTACCTAAGGATAGTGTCAAAGATGAATGTACTTGCTTTTCTTACCCACCTTTTTCAAAATCAAGCATATGTAGAGAAGCTTGTATGAGTAAATGAATAGCCTTACAAATAATCTTTAATCTCAGAGGAAGAAGCTTTTATAGGATAAAACAGCACCTATTCCAAGTTGTTCTTTTGTTATCTTACATATATACACACACACCCCCTGCTCAAAGCAGTCTCCTGATCTGGCTCACCAGCTCAAGGGAGGGAGGGGGTACAATTGTGTGGGATAATGACAAAACCTGAACTTTTGCTGAAGCCAAGACCATTGTCTACCACAACACTTTTTGTCCTCCTGGACAACTAGCAAATTCCCCCTTCACATATGCCAGGAGAAAAGGATCAAACTTTTTATTTCCCTTCCTGGTGCCGCAAATTCTCATCATCATCCTGTTGGAGTGAAAGGAGGAGTTTAAAATCTGGACCATGGGCATAAGAAAGATTCTTCGTGTTGATTTATTTGGTGAGGCATTGGGTTCCTAGTGACCTAGTTTGGCAACATGAGACAAATGAGGCATAAAGCTGGTAGATGTGCTTGAAAAAAAGCTTCACACAGCAGAGTTGGGTTGCCTGGAAAGGTTGTGGAATCTCCATCCCTGGAGATAATGAAAACCTAGTTGGGCATAGTCCTTGGCATCTTGCTCTAGCTGCCCCTGCTTGAACAGAGGGATTGAACTAGAGGGATCTTAGAAGTCCTTCCCAAAGTGGACTGAAAGTAGTGTAATGTATCTTGCCTTTTCTGTTGGTTGCCCCATGACAAAAATAGTAGTCGTGTATCCAGACATCAGAAAGTAACTTAGCTAATGCACACGTTGTAAAGGTATTAAACAGCTTCAAGAGACTTAAACTGTTTGAGATGTATAGGTAATTTTAAAATAAATTACTTAGGTCAAAGAAAAGTTTCATGACTGTTTGTCATGTCTTGCGGCATTGTTGAAATTCTAAGTGGACTTTTATTTAAAGTACAGTTGACTAATCCATAAAAACGTGTGCAAACTCTTTTCAGCGCAAGAAACACATTCCATATCGGAACAGCAAGCTCACTCGTCTGTTGAAAGATTCTCTTGGAGGCAACTGCCGGACAATAATGATAGCTGCTGTTAGTCCATCTTCTCTGTTCTATGATGATACCTATAACACTCTTAGGTATGCAAACCGAGCGAAGGATATCAAGTCTTCTGTGAGTATATTTGTATTTGTTGATCTATTGTCAAAGTATAAGAATGCAGTATTTAGAGAAGGAGAATTATTTCTTTCAGAATATTATATTTTGCTTTACTTTTGTCTCAGTTTTGTTCAGTTATCTCTTCTTTCTTACAGTCACCTCTTCCTTATCTGAGTGACAGATGTAGTAGATACAGAGTAGATGCTAAATTTGGCCTAAAAGCAACATAACTTCGTTAATGAGAAGATGTTGCCAGTTTGAAATAGATTTAGTGAGCATGAGATTTAGAAATAAACCTCAGCTGGTAGAATTCACATCTGTTTTCATTATCTTGTTGTTACTTTCTTGAATAGCTGTAAAGTATGTTAAAGATGTAACAAATCTGGACTGGCTCTTATACAACACAGACACAAGTAGAATTCAACTGAAGCCAAGAAATTCAATGAGATTATATTGATAACTGAAAAGCCACCAGAATGTCCTGTCTTCTGCTCTCTATTGTTTTGATTTTTTTCATAATCTTTTTTATTGCAGTTCCTAATTGCTTTTATGTAATATGGGGTTCACTGCAGTTTGCATTTGTTGCGTAATTAAAGGTAGTTTTTATAGTAAAATCTACAAGATACACATTAAAGGGTCAAACTAGTCTGAATAAATGCAAAATGTGTTTGCACATGTAAATGTAATTACTTTTTATTGTTCTGTTGAGGGAAACGACCTGGCCATGGGTGCACAACAGATGACAGCAAAAGCTGAGTCATACTTTTGTTGTGCAAGTCAGGATTGTATTCATGCCATTCCTCGTAATTCAGTGTATGTCTAACTATGTAGTAATTATATACAGTGTATTTATTATGCACGACAACATGAAGGAGTCACCTTAAATTCTAACTTGTTTCTTTACAGTTGAAGAGCAATGTTGTTAGTTTGGACAGTCACATAAGCCAGTATGTTAAAATCTGCAACGAACAAAAGAAAGAGGTATGTAAAAAAAAAAAAAAAAACCGTTGTTAAAAGTGTGAAAGGTTAACTTTGACTACAAAAAAAAAAGTATATAAGATTGAACCTTAAAGGCAATATTGTCCTAGTTCTCCCATGTAGTATTTGAAAGTAAGAAAACTTTATCTTCTGAGTGCAATATTACCTACTGCCATTTGTAAAGCTGTTCAACATATCAGCGCAGAATGATAGGCTTGAAAAAAAAAAAAGGCTACAAAAAACCTGTATCCCAACTAAAAGGTGCCTCTTTTTGATTTAGATCCTAATGTTGAAGGAGAAACTGAGAGAATACGAAGAAAAGCAAGTAAGCATTCCTGAAAATTATAATGCTGCAGAACTTTCAAACAACCAGGAAGTGGAAATAGAAAGGTAAACGAATCACAGCTCAATCTTGCTTCCAAAAGGGAGCTTGCGTAACTTGTAAAAGCATTTGTAAAACAAACTTACTCTTTTCAGTATTGGTTTCCTCATTTTAACATTGCTTTACTTAGACTAGGTATGGCTTTGCATAATGTGCTGCTTCTTTTTAGAGCAACTTGGTGGTGGATTTAAAATGAAAAGGGGGGTGCAGGAAATGAGATGTGACAGGAAGGAGCATATGAATGCTGGCTTCCAGCAAAGCTGCTTAACAGGTTGTGTTTGTGGGTAGGCAGAATGGAGTTTGCATAAATGACAGCAGCTCTTGCTACTGTTGGCAGACACTACTTCAAGTAGTATCTTTCCTGCAAGGTTTGAGAGACAAAAACCTTGAAGCTCTTCCTTCCACGAAGAGTTTAACGTGTGTTTGTAGATTCCTTATTTTCTGTTGCTTTTGTATTTCTTGTCCTCTTTCCCTTCTTATTCCTGTTGATCTTCTCTCATGAGCCTGTCTCATGACAGCCCACAAGAAGTAACAAACTAAGATGTGAAGTATCAGTTTGTTGCAGAAGTCAGTCTATTCCATGAGAAGGTTAAGGTGTTGGTGCAGAAGTCTTTCTGGATGTGTCTCATCGCATATTTCTGAGAGTTACTAACCTAAATTGATTCAGTTAACCTTTTTTAATTGGCCATTTGAATGTGCTGGTTTTTAACCTGAGAAACTTGCTGAGGTGAAGTAAAAACCGGTTCAAAAGCAAAATGTTCTCTAACTAAGCTTCATTTTACTGGCATTCCAGGCGTTTCAATAAAACTTCTCATTCAGGTTATTTAAATTTAATTTTTTAAATAAGTGTGGGCTTCTAAGTCATAGTTCTGACAGCTTCCCTGCATATTTTTACACTGTATGTCTATAAGATTGATTTAATTTCCTGTGATTTGCCCTTTATTTCATTCTTTGTGTGTGGGAAGAGTCAGTCAAGGGCAAGGTCTCTAAAATATCTTTTCAAAATGCTGGACATATCCTATGCCAAGATTAGTTGGTCAGGGAATGTTTGCATTTTAATGTTATGGCATATCCATAGAGCCACATCTAAGCTATCCCATTCCCTCTAGATATCAGAAATAAAGTGAATGTCTCATTCTGTTCTTACTCATGAATATCCTGTCAGGTTCATCCTACTGATGGTGTGGGTGATGAGTTGATTTCTCCCACATTCGCTTACAGGTTTTGAAGGTGTTGTGCTGCCTTCTCTCTCTTGTTTGGGACAGGGAAGAGAGTCTTATCCACGAGCTTGTATTGCAGTCCAACTATCCGTGGTTTTTGCTTCACTGTCGTCTGAAAGAGACTCACTGAGTACTGCATTTGCTTCTTCAAACCCAGAAATCATTCCTTCTCCATCTGTCTGAAGCTTGGAATCGTGTTGTCTGCCAGCCCTTCAAGTCTTAAGCCTGTTGAGGTAGACAGTGGATGCTGGCTTTGGAACTACAACCGGCAGGTCCATGAGCACTTTGAGACAAGGCAGTGTAGAGGGTTCATACCCTGCATGTGCCTACAGGATAACTTTGTAATTTTTCAAGTGAAGAAGAGATGGTAAAGCTAACTCCATAAGAACAGAAGTGTGCTTATTGAGTGAATCCAGCTCAAAGCAGGAACTTTGCAAAGGTTTCTATACTAGATGCTGTATTAGAGACACCAATGATTATAAGTACACATTTACTGGTAATAGTTCCTCATGAGGACTGTACACAGAATCAGGATGTGCACCCTCTCCTAAATTATGCCCAGGTTTTTCCTGTGAGGGAAACAGAGAGAGGATTCCCTTGGATTCCTTGTTGCTGTGTTTCCCAGGCAGCTGGGAGGAACTGTGTTTCTATGGATACTACGAAGGGCAAAAATCCTGCAAGCAGTTGTGCAGTAGATAGTATAGTAGTATAGATAGTAACAGTGTAGGGTAGGAACTCTGATACACTGCAGCTGACTGTTGCATTATCATAGGATCTTTTAGATTGGAAAAGACTTCGAAGATCATAGAGTTCAACCATTAACCTGTAATGGTTTCTTAAAGAAATAATGCTTCTTCGTTTCAGTATGCATTTTTAACTAAATATGATAGCATTCTCTGGACGCTTAGGGAAAACTGCTTTATTTTTTAAAACTGCGGAGAAGAATTCTTAATTCTGTTCTTTTTTAAAAGGAGAGTAATAAAACATTTAAAAAAGCGCTTCATTATTCAAACTTTAGACTGTGAAAAAGAACTGCTACTTCTGAAATACTGGCAAAAGTCAGTTACATGGCAAGAATGTCTCTTCAAATTGCTCTGGAGCTGAACCTGCCTTATTTTTTTAGCTTTTTTACAATATTTAGTTTTATGATTTTTTGTTTTTAATCCCAAACGCTTTAGCAACCTCAAATGTTGCATGTCTTTAGAACATTTGCATGTTAAATTGTGTCTTTTTTCTTATGTAAATTTCTCACAACAT
>JAYRBT010000177.1:1134819-1145323 GCA_036023395.1 Myiotriccus ornatus
TGGATGGGGCTCTGAGTAACCTGGTCTTGTGAAAGGTTCGCTGCCCAGGGCAGGGGGGTTGGAACGGGATGATCTTTGAAGTTCCCTCCAACCCAAACCTTTCTATGATTTTAGACTTATGCTGCTATGAGAAGGTTTCTGAGGGTTGTTTCTCCTAAATAGGGCAATCATCAATGGAATAGTATCTCCTCCTATGGTATCTCCACACTTTCTAGCACAGGAGCATGGAAGCAAGGACGGGCACACATGTGGTAGGAGATGATTACTGCCAAGTCCCACAGCCCTTTGAACTTGTCTTCAGGCCCATTAGGTTATTAGAATGGGAGATAAATGGATTTGCATGAAGTGAAGGGAGGATAAAACCCTCTCTGAATGGAGGTCCAACAGTCTCCCTGAATGCAAGTTCTGCCAGAGGTTAACATTTATCCCAGCCTAGAGCATAGCAATTTTGATTAAAAAGTTAATATCAAGTGAAGTGAAAAATCCTATAAATGCCTGCCTGTTCTAAAACAAACTATTTTTCCTCCTGAAAGTTATGTTGCAGTTGAAGTCAGAATACTCATGCCAAAGACACACTGTGTGAAAATACGAATCAGGAAACACAAGTGCTCACTTCAGGACTCTTTTCCTAAAACAAAAATTAAGATGGTAAATCTGACAAAGATGCATTTTTCCCCCCACAGAGGACACTTATGTCAGCTGAAGTCAGAATCCTAAAGGAACATTCCAAATAAGAGGATTATGGTCTCTGTAACCCCTATTTTGTGTGTCTCAGGGCAAGAGTTATCTGTCAATGACCTGTACCACTTAGATTTTTGTGCTAGCAGTGAACAGGATGGTGCTATGCTTTTATTTGGTTTCTAATTATTGCTATTATTTATTTTATTGCTGTAGTTATAGACATATTATTATATACTAATAATATATTAGTATACATTGCATTATTATTTCCCAATGGAAAAATGCAAACTGCAGGAAGGAGGAGGAAAAAAGAAGCAAAACAATGTCTTACACTTCTCTTCATTTTCAGAATATAACATTTAAACTTCTCTGCCAAAGGAAAGATGATTCAATATTTCAGCTTCAAGCTTCCAAGAGGGTCATATAAATTGTTGCAAGAAGGTAGAATAATCCCACACCTACCACAGGTACATTACACCTTCTGCTGAAATAGCTTGTGAATAACACAACACATGGAGTTTTAATCTGGTAAATAATGGTATTCTTAGAAACATTTTCATGGTTATAAAACAATGTTAAGATTGGCAGATAATATAGACTAGAAAGTATTAAACATTTTTTTTCTAAGTTGTCTCATGAAAATGGAGCCAGTAAGGGGGAAAAAAAAAAAAAAAGGAAAAACTGTCAAGAACTGTCTAAACATGAGAGCAATATTTATTTAGTCCATCCTAGCAGAAGTTTTTCTGTCAGTCATGAATTTTTCATAGATAATGATTTCTTATTTTTAAGCTTGTTGTAGATCTTGCTAAGAGTCATGTTTACCATAATACTGTTTCTCATCTTTCTCTGTTTGGGTATCAAGACCCCCCCCAGACTTACTCATCTTCTGAAAAAAAAATATTCAAGAGATTTTTTTATCATAATTTCTGCTCAGAACTCAGCACATGTGAAGTTTTTTGTCCAGGCACTTAGATAACCTTACCGAATGTGCAGTACACCTTTATTCCAACCCTAATGCAGTCTCTGAAACATCTCTCCTGCTTCCTTTTTTCTTCATTCATTGACAACAAAGATCTCCTGGCTCAGCAGGAAAGTGGCTCTACCAAAACTAACCTTTGCATTAAATTTCTCCCACATTATTTGCCTTATTACCTGTGATTCAGAATAAAATTTTTTGCTGATTAGAAAGTCCTTGAAGACCTATAAGTTCACGAGTGTTTGTCACCCACAAAAATATTAGTAAAGTGCCAGTTTCAGGAAGGAGTAGGTAAAGAAATTTCTCCTGTACCATTAGAACTATTTTGACATTTTAGTATTGGTTTCGCTTATGCAGAGAAGTTAGGAGTCACCAGGATTGATTATGCCACAACATAAAGATTTTCAGAAGCAAAGGAGGTAGAAAATTTTAATTAAAGCTACCACGGGATACCAAACACCCAAAGGAATCTCTGTTTTTTATTTTCCTTGAGATTGCTCCTTGGGTAAAATATAAAAAGTTCGAGTTAATGAATGTTTTCTCTACATCTTCAATTATACACAGTCTTTCAATGCCAGTCTGATTGTAAATTGGTGGTCTTGTGCAACTTGTGATTTTCAGTGTCCAAAATCTACCGTACAGATTCAAAAATAAATGGACATCAGAATCACGAAGTAACAAGGAAAATTCTCTTTGCATTTTAATACAGTTAAACATCTGCTGATTCTTTCATGTATACTATTGCATAATGAATGATTCAGTATCACAAGCCAGCAGCCCTTTAACTGTTTGTGTAATGTGTTTCTTAATTCATCCACTAAATGCAAAAAGGACTCCATTTTAATATAAGTCTTTCATGTATTAAAGCAAATTCATAAACAAGGGGGGTACTGTACAGACCTGCAATCAATGAAAGCAAGCAGCTCATTTGAATACCTTTTTATAGTTTTATCCTTAGACAACCTTGCCAGAAGACACGAGCAATGTTTGCATGAATTGCCATGAAATTGCCATTCATTCCAGTGGATTTTCCACGAGCTGATGTGTCCCAGGGACTGCAAAATAACCTGGGAACGTATTTCTCTATATATTTAACAGCAAAAAGTCATGGTGGCTTGTTGCACAACAGACAGCTCTAGTAGCCTCCATCATTTATTTGTTTGGGTTTTTTTTTTATTTCATTATTAAATAAATACTTACTGCTTGGATATTTTAGGTCATTAAAAGGTCTTGAAAACAAGACTCCCCAAGAGAGCCTGCAGAGAAAGCACTTCTTACTATCATTTCTAGAGGTACTTGGGCAGAGACACCCAATGTCTCTGATACAGAGGTCTGAACTCTTGTTCCTTACCAGAGCCCACCCTCAACACAGTCTTGTTGTAGTTGTTTCAAATACTATTTGTGCTTTCCAAACCCCACAGATTTCTCACTCCTCTGGTGGTCATATCTTTGCAAGAGATCAGGGAACACAATATTATTCTGCTCTTAGAAAAAGCGTATTGTGCTACAGGATTTCCCACCGAGGCAAGATGCTCAATTCATCTTTTCCAGTCCCAAATTCTGCCTTGGAAAAGGAGAAGCAAAGGGATATTTTAAGAGCAGACTTTTTTAAAGTTTTTTTTCCTTTAGCTTTAGCTAAAGTGTAAAACCACCAACTTTAAGGCCCTGAGGAAGGCCAAGGGAATTAAATAGCACTACAGCTGACAAGAATATCTCTAGTGGGGCTGGATATCTTTAGAGAGAGGCAGGAAAACACCCCTAAAGGAAGTTTGATTAGTCTTTGCTTTTATCCGCTGTTTGTTCTAGTAAAATATTACACATAAATTTGTTTGTTTGGGGTTTAAAATTCCTACTTGCTCCCAGCTACTGCTTGCCCCACTTGCTCATTTTATTTTCTTTTTAAGATAATTGTAGAGAATTGAAATCAGAATCATGCCTATTTGAGTATTTGTAGAGCATTTAGCATAAGTGGTACTGTTGCTGTGCTAGGATTTTACACCATGAACTTTAGATGCTCTATTGCAACCCAACTCTCAATAGAAACTACACAAAGAAACATATATCACATAGTTTGTAAGCAACACATTTTCCAAAATAGATATATTTAAGTTCAAAAAAGAAAATACACAATATTGTATACATATCAGGTAGAGTGGAGAGGTGAAAGAAATCTTCCTTACATGATCTGAAGAACACCTGATTCAACACAGATGAAATTTAAATGCAACTATAAACGACCTACAGTTCCATAAAAAAAAAAAAAAAATCCCCAAAGAAAATGGGTACTATATCTTTTGACAGGATTTTCACATTGTTGTCTGTCTGCAGTATTTTCTGGGTTATGGGGAGTTATCTCTTACAGCCTGGCTTAACAAGGTCAACCAGCTTTTCATTCAACCTCAAGGCTGACAGAGAAAACAAAGTACTATAAATCTCCTACATGAACTGTAATAATAATAGGCACAAAGTGATGGAGAATAGTTTCAAGTTGGCCATGTCATTCGTTCTTTGCTTTTCACTGGACAAGACAAGGCTTCCCAGAAGCTTTTATTTTCTGTCAAAAGTATTTCAGGACATGAATTTCGCTCTCATTAGTTTTTACCCTTTAGTGCTTCCCTCTGCAATGTCTTATTAATTTATAAATATGTGGGATACCAGCGTTTATATCTATTAATAGTATTTAAAAATCCATGAGGTTGAATGCTCTATTTAAGCACCAAAGAGAGAAAGTCATCATAGCCAACATCTACATACATTCCAAAGCTTGCTGTCCTGTACAAGGGGGAAAACACAAAGACATCCAGAAAGAGGAAGGTCAAAGTCAAATCCATCAGTGAGTCCCACGAGTGGGTTATAGGCAGAGTTTATGGGCTAACAAATTGATCTTACATCTTGCTTCTGACAAGGATATATGAAGTCTGTAAGCACACCGATTTCTGACATTTGTATTACTTGGAGGAGTTAAAGTTTCACTTTTTGGTTTGGTCAGAGTTAACTCATTCTCAGCAAGGCTGACCAGCTGGGGTTATATCTCATATTTAAATTTAATTGGTGCTGTTGAGCAAGGTAGAGAACCTGGCTGCAGAGAGGCAGTCCTGGGTGTCCATGCCAAAGTAAACATCTATCTTTACCTGTGCTTGTGTGAAATACCTGAGGCAACTTAAAATCATATTTTCACTTTGTTTCATTTATTTCTATATATCTTTGAAACAACTCATACGTTTCGTGCTTCTCAGAATAGCTGTAATTCCATCAAATTTTAATAAAACCAGAGTGCTTTTAAATTACTCTACTTCTTTCTGCTTTACATTTGTACTTCTACAAATATAAGCATGTGTGTGTCTGTGTATACATAAATACACTTCCTTTTTGCCTTTGTATTGCTTGAAAGACACACATTTTGAAATTCATATATTCCTAAAGAACCTCAGATCTACTTTAATAAGCCTTTTTGTTCCCTGTTTTTTAGTTGCAAGTTCTTTCTGTTCAAAATACCTAATATTTGTTGTTACTTACTTGGAAGAACTGAGACTTTCAAATAATAGGGATCTCACCTTCAAATAGCTTAAAGTGGACTCCCTGAAAGGGAGTCTGTAGAATCAGACTGTTATTTTGTGTTTCCTAACTGGATTGCTCTTATAATTATTACAATATATTTCTGACTAGCAAATATGCATATGTGTGTTAAATATTTTTTGGTTCCTAATGAGTGACTTCATAATCTTCAGGTGAGCAGGTGTGCCAACTGTGTGATATATATTGTGCCCTGGAAACATATCCTTTCAGCTAATGAAATTACATTTTGGAGTAATTAGAGTTTTAACTAATGTTTTGTCATTTTTTGATTTTAAGTGCAGTTAACAAAGGCTAGTCAGAGAAGGGCTAAGCAGCTCTTTGTGCTTTAGAGAACTTTTAGTTTCTTACTTGCTAAAGGTGTAAGATTTAAAGCCATTTTTTTTTACTGCAATCTACATTAGTTAAGATTACATTCCTTTCCTATCTGAGTAGATTTGAAATATATACTGATGGTCATTATTAGGCATCACTTTACATAGCGTTATAAAGTGCTTAAATTAAGATTAAAATTAAATACTTTAGTTAAAATTTCAAAAGGGCTTGTGGAAACACCAGAACGTGAGAAATTCCATGTAATTCTTGTAAACTAAGGGGGAAAATCAGGCCCTTTGGAGTGCCTTAACAGAAGGTAAATGCTTTTTTATGCTAACGAAGTAGGACAGGTTTCTGACTTGAATAGAAGTTTGCTTGCCTACCAAAGGATAGAAGGGTGAGTAAATTTGCTCCTGCTCTCAGTTGCACTTTGTGAGCTTTGCTTTGCAGGGGGGATCCCTTGCAGAGCAGCAATCTCCAGCTGCACACCCTCACCCTGCAGCTGCCGGCTCCGTTAAGAAGGAATCCCGGCTGTGTGCCAGGAAGGACACAGCAGATGGAGGGAGCAGGCAAAGCATCATACGCTGAGAGTTCAAGTCAGGGCACAAACAGATGACTGCACGTGATTGCACCGGCAGGTCTGAAGCCATCCCTGTGTCTAAGAAACAACTGACACTGCACAGCTGTGCCCACGACCCGTTGAAGGAGCCACCAAATACACCTTTAAAGCGTTCACTAATCATTTGGGGTTCTCTTCCACTCTCTTAGCTGGCCAGTGCTAAAGTTACAGCTCAAACGAAGTCTGAAGTGCCAACCAAAAGACCATCCTCCCGACATGAGAACACCTTTCTCACACCGAGTCTCTCCCAGTCAGAGTCACTTGGGGTTAGAGTGGCTCCAACTCCCCACCGCTGTGAGCCCTCACAGACTGAGGCCCCAAGAAATGCTGAAGTCCAGGAAAGCAGTCTGGCAAAAGAAACCTCCCAAAATCACAAGCAAAACACATTAAAAGGATGTATTTCAGTGACAACTTCTTGACTCTAGGGAAAACCATTTTACAATACGTTTTATAGTTGTTAGAAGAGGTTACATGAAATCTTGACAACTGGAAGTTGAATATTTAGAAAAAAAAATAACTGGTGCCCATTTAACCAAAATATTTGTGAAAATGTTGAAAGAAAACACAAAAGGAATCTCAACAAATACACATTCTGTAAAACTCTACTGGCCAGTATCAGTAATTGTTACATCACAACCTGCACCAGCTTAGATCTCACGTGAAAGGTTATTTTGGGATTTTGGCAACACCTTTAATTATCTGAAGTAACAAAGAAGGAAAGAGCCTAAATTAACTTGCTCTTAAAGAATGACCTCTGATCAGAAATTCCCTTCAAATGCCACCCTTGTATTTCCCTTATGTTGCTTCCAGAAACATAATGCTGTATCAAGTTGGTTTCTATAAAGTTTTTTGGACTTTATAAGAAAGACTTTTGAAATCTCACTGACTGTTCTGTCAAGTATTTGCCTCAGACCTAAATGTCTTGCACAAGCACCTGATGCTGTACTTAAAATTACCCTTTAAAAGTGGACTTCTGGGGGAACTCTTACACAATGTAGTAAGTCCTTCTGCATCTCTTTTCACTTTTGCAAATTTAGGTCCAAGACCCTAAAATCAAAATTAACATAATCTAGAGATAAATAAGAAATTCAGCACAGTTGTGAAATGATAGGAAAAAACCCAAAAAGTTATGGAAATGGGCAACTGTACAGCTCTGGAGAAAAACAGCAATGGAATGAAGATTTTTGGAAGCTTAGATCATTGAAAACAATGATCCCGTTCCTAAATGAGAGCAAATTATGGAAAGCAAATTATTTGTTGATTAATTCCTGAGAGTATTTTATTCATTTCCATGTTACTAAAGATGCTTTGGAGAGTTATTTAAAAATCCATAAGTATTAAGACACATTACTGTAACTGAGCAAACACCAAAATTTATTTTTTTTTACAAGCCAGGCAAAACTATTGCACCTGCATTTGCAGAGTTAAGACTAAAAAAAAGCTGATTGCCCTATATTGATAATGAAAGAGTTATGAAAAAGATTAATCATTACAAACTTCAGAATTTTAAAAGGTTAGAAAATTTAACTAATCAAGCTGAAAATAAAAGACTGTACTTGCAGCAGAGAAATTCAACAGCATTAGCGTGAAGTTGCTTTTAAAAATAAATGCATGTTCAAATAGAAATATAGGACCCAACACGTATGTACAACCAGCTAAAATGCTTAGAACCTTAAAAAAAATACCAAATCAAATAAACAAAAAATAAAAACCCCAAACAAAAAACCAACCAAACAAAGCAACCTGACCACACAGTAAGAGGGAGTTTAGCATTAAATTACGCTGGAATTTGCAAAAATGGTTTACAGTGCACCCTCAAATTATATAGAAACAAAAGCATTCTAGAATACAAGAGAATTTCAGAAAAACCTTCACCAAGAGATTTTATATTTAGTGTTGACATCAGGGGAAATAGATAAACTGTTCCGTGGTCATTTAGCCCTTGCATTATTTCAGTTTAAAGGCAGTTTATGTTACCCAGACAGCAGAGGCAGAGGCAAGACATGAGCAAGGCAAACCTCAGCAACCAGCCCAACCTAAGCTTTATGTTTGTAAGGCAAAACTTACTTTAATTAAGAGTTAATGTTTCTGTCTTCTCTGAGGATGTTTCCTAAATGAAAATTAATTTAAGGAATGTTTTTGTTCTGATCATAAACAATTTTGTCTTCTACTGAAAAAAAACCTGAATGATTCCCTCCACAAGAAAGCCTGGCAAATCATGTGGAAGCTTCCCTCTTCTGTTACCTTCCAGTCCATCCTGCCTTGCCCTTACAGGGTTTTCCATATTTTCCGTATTTTGGATATTCTTGGTGGAAGAGCAGCAGGTGGAAAAACTGCCTTCCTCCCAGTGCTCTCCTTTCTGCTCATCTCACCTTCAGTCAGAGGAACTTTCATCCAACAACTGGGGCATGACATCTGTCATTGCCATTGCTGTCTCTCCAACACCAAAAGGCCATTCTTTGCCTCAGTTATAGGTATTTTTATATATGTCTGCAACCTGACGTTTTTATATACCGTGAACAAATCATAACTCGTGTGTTCTAACAGTTTTTGAGACCTTCTGGGAGATATTTATAGACAGGCAACTAACACAATTTGGCTTTAAAGTGAACTAAGTGTGGCTTCCCAAGCAGAGGTTTTAGGCTGGAAAAAACAAGCAATGTCTCAGCAGAACAGCAGAGGGAAACAGAGAGACAGTTCTAAGCGTAGTGTTAAACACTAATAATTAGTAGTGACAAAGAGGTTCGGTGGGTTATGTGAACTGATAAGTTCAAACTCATCATATTTAAACTATAAATAATTGAAAGGTTGAGTAAATAGACTGACAGGCAGAAAGGGTGTTATGCACATGAGAGCTATAATTTCTTGGAGTAAAGAAGCCATTAGCTTACAGCCTGACTTTGCATGATTCTTCATCGTGACTCAACTTAAATGTTCTAAGAATATGAGTGTGTGACACTACCAGATACTGAAAGTCTGGAAAAAGTTGTCTTCTAGAATACCTAGCTCTCTGGAGCTCGTAAATTTTAATTTAAAAACAAGTTTCAAAGCCATGTGATTCACCTAAGCTCTCAAAGTAGACAAGATACAGAAAATATTTCCAAAAATTTTGCCAGAGTGAGTTATCCGAAGGTTATTTTTACAGCAGTTTCTCCTTAAACATCTACCCCAAGACAGTTCTATCCATCTTATGATCACACATGTGAGAGTCAGTTGAGGATACACAGGAGGGCAGGGAGCCTTCTGTACTAAAGCTTTCTAAGGTAAAAAGAGCAATTTGGAACTTGAAACCTGAAAGACATCTTTTCACCCTGCTATTTCCTATTTATTTTAGTTTGCTCGTTTAATAAAACTTAGGGATTACATAATTGCAGTAATTTTTTTTTTTTAACTAAAAGTTTTTAGGAAATACCTTGATCTTTCTTCAGTCTTTTGTACCACAGAAGATGACTGGCATTTTTATTTCTAAAGACAAATGTGTTTTCCAAGCCATGCTCATGACCAAGTCTTTTATTTATAGAACTTGACATTTTTACAACTGACATAAAGGGCTTTTCAGGTCTTAGTATGCTATACCAAGGTAATGAAATATTCCTTCATGTAAAAATATTGAGCTCTTAAGTGTATCTACCTGGGTATACATGTATATACATACATGTGTGTGCCCATGAGCATAGAAGATCTTATACATATATACATATTTTTATATATATACATATATACCTGCAGAAGATAATATATATTCTCCACAATACAGAGAGTGTGCTGACAAACCTAGATAAAGTGGTAATAATACACATGCATGAAAGGAGAGGAGAAACTATTTCCAAATAATGGTTCTGAACTAGATATAAATATGGTAATTATTACTGCTGGGTTTATGAAATTGTTGACTCTGTCTTGCAAATTAAAAGAAACTTTATCTTCAGTGGAGATTAGATAGTACACAGGCTTCCCTCAGACAGTTTGCTATTTGCAGATCTTGCTGCAGATTGTTTCGCTCACAGCCCTTGACCTCTGTCTTTCACACTCCACTGTCAATTCAGTGTTGATTCCATACTGACACCATTCCCAATCCGGGTCATTCTACTGTAGTCTAGCCTGTCATATTCCAGCCACAATGACCAAGAATACAGTAATTGTTCAGCATAGATGCCACAGAGAACATAAAAATGTCCTAGAAAAAATTCAGGACAGTTTTTTGGTTAATATTTTTCCTTTGGCTGACATGGTAGATATTTTCTTAGTATTCCCAGTTCTTTAAATCAATACTCAATTAACTAAATCCATCCTAAACAGTACAGAAGCCCGTTTATGAACATGTTAAGTGCTCTGTGTGT
>JAYRBT010000177.1:1145423-1181936 GCA_036023395.1 Myiotriccus ornatus
AATCAATACTCAATTAACTAAATCCATCCTAAACAGTACAGAAGCCCGTTTATGAACATGTTAAGTGCTCTGTGTGTAACATTCCAGCCAGAAGAACGAAGAATCCATTATAATTAAATCTGCCAAGATGGAGTATGGTGAACAATTGCCATTTCAAATGCTACCCACAGAAATTCATACATGGCATACTAATTGTACGTATTCTTTTTCTGTATTTGAAATGTTCCTCTAGACTTCATGACCCAAAACTGTCTTCCTAAATTTAGCTGAAAGAACTGCACAAGTAAATGATAACGTACGTGTCACAATATAAAACACAGGCACCCTTTTAAGTGCAAATTTTGGGCTGGTGTGCATTCAAAAATTTAAAAATGTGAAAATAAATAAGCATGCTGTGATAGATTCTATATTCCTATCAGTCAGAATAGGGTATGAGTTTTTTCCACACTGCACAAGTCCTGTCTGCAATTAGAAGAGACTGGCTGGCACAAGGCAACTGCAAGCACAACTGACAGCTTGTGCTGACCTCTAGGAACTGCACTGTTGTTGAACAGCCATGCAGTGATAGCTTCTAAAATGCTCCTGAGAGCTGCAAATCATTTAATTTGTCAAAATCATGACCAACCTCTTATGCTGAAGTAATTTTTTTTATTTTTTTTTTGCAAGGTGCCTTAAATCCACCATTTAAATATCACTTAGATTCAAAAAGAGAGTTTAAAGAAGCCCCTTGAAAGCCATCTTAAACTAATGTTATAGTATATGTTAAAAGTCATTATGTGCTCATGCTGTAGCAGTGAAAATAAGATACAACCCCAGAAAAGGTGTCTCAAACACAGGATACAACCACTGCAGGATCCCTGTCCTGTGGATGTGTCATAGCAGGCCTACAGAGAAAAGTGGTCAAAAATTGAGTGCATCCTGGCACTTATGTTCGTCATCCAAACCTCACTGTCAGCAAGACTTGGATTCTGAGCTCAGTTTCTGACTGAAGGGTTCCAATCTGTTTTGAAGACAAAGGCTTTTTGCAGATTCTTTCATACTCTTTATTAAATTGGGAAGAGATAATTAAGTTCCATAAACAAATGCCTGGTACTGGTTTTGAGCAGATGAAACTACATGTTGAAAACCCGTGATGCTGATGTCTTGGGATATCACCAAGAACTGAAGTTTGAACATGAAACGTGCCAGAGCTACAGATATTCTCACTCACTTCCTCCACAGAGGCAGGAGCATCCAGAACCTTGTAGCAAAAGCCTCCTGGAAGTTTTATGTTTTACCAAAACATTGGTAAAAATTAACATTACTCTAAAATCCCTGAGGGAAAAATAATTCCATAAGAAGACAGAGCTGCTCACTCACACCAAATCATAAGATCTCCAAAACAAGAAACCTAGAAAACCAGAATAAGCAGTAGAATAATTTTGTTACCAATCTTCCTTTCATCAGTGGTTCTTTGTGGATTTATACCTAAGTTTCTACCTGGCCCCAAATACTCCAGTTTTCCTAAGAGCCAGAGCACTAAGAATACAACCACTACACCTCAGGGTGGTTAAATTCTTGGCAGATTAACTAAATGCTCTTCTGAAAAAGAAAGTATAATTTTAGGTCATGGTGGGAGGTAAAGACTGGTAAAACTCTGTTGTTGGAAAGATTTGCTTTGCTTTTGGTAAACTGACAGCATGGATGGCTTTGGACAGTGAACTTATGACACTGATACAGCCAAGAAACAGGTTTACTACAAGAATTTGAACTCCAGAAGAATTTGAATCTTGAGTAAGGCATTCCAGGTTCAAACTGTGAGATCTAAAGGCTCCATTCAGCTGCCGTCTAGTCTCTAGACAAAAAGATCTCCATGTCAATCTAACACTTGAACGGGAATTAAGTTTTCAAACATTTGAATTTGACCAAACTCTCGGTGTGAAACATCAAAACTACTCAGGCATCTATATTTTTGATTACAGAGCATTCCTTATGTACTTCACTTGGTAGGACTAAAGGACATGGACATCTTCCCCCATGAAGAGTTACTTTGGGACTCAAAAACTAAGCTTTCATTGACCTGTCTCACGTGCAAGGCTCGTCACAACTGATGTTCTCAGGGAAACCCATACATAGAATGCACCGAATTTAGCCATATAGAAGTGTGCCAAGCACTAAAATGCATTTTCACTGAAAATCCTATTGTTTATACTCCTTGCTATATAGGCAGACAGGGTACTTACCATTATTTTGCCCACATATACATTGGAAAAACATGAAAAATATTTTTATTTTTGCTTTCCTTTACCCTTCTATCTCCAAGAAAAATTTCCCAACATTTTGTGTTTTATTTACTTTTATCCATGGTTGTTTCTTTAACCGGTTTCCTAATTTTTGTCTTGGTTGTAGGAAAAGTGATGTTGTTTTAAAATACCAAAATAAAGAAAGCGTTTGTCAGCACGTTGAACTTGCATCTGCTTGCATATCTGTCCCTTCTCATCTCAGCACTCCAGAGTGAGCCTAATGCCAACATATAAACATGCCTGTTCAATTAATTTGTAATGCACGCCTCTGCATGGAGAAATAAAGAAATGTTTGGAAATGAGGATATCTCCAATAGCTTTCCGTGACAGTGGCTAGTACTGGGCGCCTCAGAGGAACATGCTGAGTCTCCTGACAATGCAGAATTACTCTGCTGCCAGGCACACAGGTTTTCAAATCTCTTGCTTTTATGCTCTGTAAACATATGAAGAATTTAGACTTCTTAATTCAGGTACGTTTCCAATATAATTCATTTTGTTTCTTTCTTTTCCTATGGAAAATGACATCTCTCCCACATGCACACACAAAAAAAAGAAATAATGAGTTCAAAAAGGCCATGTCTGATTTATCTTCTCTTCAAAAGAGAGTTAAAAGTAAGTCCATGGTTTTAACCTCATTAGCACTTCCTAGACATCTTCTTTATCTACCACACTACAAATGTTTGCATTGAAAATATTGACTGATTGCTTATGTATAATGTCATTATTTCAAACAGGTGGTAAGAGGAGCAAACTCACAGTAAATCGAGGGGTGTTTTTCTTCCTCAATGCATTTTGCAGGTGACTTCTTTGAGCTATGCAGTATGACCCTTTCCTCAAAATGTTTTAGCAAATTTTAATTTGTCAACAACGGACAGATTCATTCTCTAACGTGGCATTCAGAAAACAAGCAATGAAAAGGGAAGAAGTTTTAAACATTCCAATACCACATTGTCCAAATCAGAGGTTTATAAAGATCAACTGAGTAATGAAGACTACCCCGAATAAAAGGAGAAGTCAATGGAAAAAATGAAGAGCCTTAAACCTGGATAAATCTCTGATCAATTTGAGATTTATTCTATGTCAATTGCAGACAAAACTGCTAATTAGGACTGCACAGAAAATATCTCTGTCAGACAAGTTTATCAATTACAAATGATATTATGTAGCTGCAGAAAGAAATCTGCTAAAAAAGATATTAAAATTGGCCTTCAGCTGGAGACTTGACAGAATTCTTTCCCAGGGAGCAGAAATGCAGAGTTAATACGTTTCAGAAAGATAACAATATTAGCAATATTCTTAGAACTAAAAATAGATAAGAAACTGAGAGTGAACATCAGGACATTAAAACTCATCTTTAAACCAAACCAGCTCTCCCTATTCCTGAATATTCTGCTTGTAACTGTGGCACTGACACGGAGCACCTGAGATCGTGGTGCTCGTGGGGAACTCCATTAGAGCTCTCCTCTTCTTGCAGCCTCTTTCTTCACAGACAGAGGTCTTAAAACAGTGCTCTTGTGCCAGCAAGGATTGTGACTGGCTTTCACTACCTTTGTGGTGCAGATGGACTGGAAATAAGCTGAGAATTAGGGGAAATGTTAAAATTAGGGAAGTGAAGAAAAAAATATTTCTAATATATTACCCCAACCTCAGCAAAAGTTAAAAACTAGAGTTTTTAACTACACCATTCCTAAAATGGCAGAATTCCATAAGCAAGAGGTTTATCTAACTGTGTTGACTTAGCAGACAAAATGTAATTTGATTTCTGATCATTTGATTTTGGATAATTTTATTTTGATAATTACTTTGATTCTCAAATAACTTGGCATGATTCTCATAGCTTTCAAAAGCAAGGGGCATTAAGGTTTCACAGGCTACCCAGCTTTTATGTATTTCAGAAGGCAAATACGATATTTTTCAATGTCTTTAAAAGTCATCCTAAAAAGGAAGTACAGTGACTGAAGCAGTCCATGGAATACCTCAGTAAAAAATTAAACCACACAAAAATCACCTGTAGTAAGAAACATACTTTGCACAAATAAGAAAGAAGTAGTTGTTCAAAAAAAAATAAAAAAAAATCATCATGTTTGTAGCATTAAAACTGTAAAACTGGGCCAGCTGGAGTTGAGCACTGCCTTGTCCTCCCACCCACTTGCTCGAGGCTTATAAACATCATAATCATAAAAGCGTGCTTCTAGAGGGAATAGAAACTGCCCCAGGTAACCATGCCCCTGCTAAACCAGGATGATTTAGACCTCAAAAGTAAATAGGCCACAGCTATTACAAGCTAAAGAAATTAGGATTAAGATAAGGTAACACCAGAATGGTAACAGATTCAACAATTTCCGAAGGAAGAGCAGTGCTTGCATTTCTGTGGTGATTTTCAAGGACACAGAGAGAAATTTGCAACCTGCAACAAAATTCTGCTTCTGTTTGTGTTGTAGCAGGTACCATATTGCAGGACTGCCAGCAATGTGCTATTTCTCTTTTCTTACCCGTGAGAAATACAACCATCAGCTTCACACTCCCTTCCCCCCCCCCGAATTAGGCCTCCATTACACGGTTTCTTACTGCAAACAGTGCAAATAATCTTAGAGAATCCTAAGGATGGCAAACAAACAGAAGAGATATCCCAGTTTCAAGAAGGCAGCTGGGTAACCTATTTCCCTACAGGCCAGTAGATTTTGACAGCTTCTCCTCTCAAAATCTCCCCCCCAGGTCTGATCTGCTGCTCACTAATTACTTGTCTTCCTGCTTAGTCCCATGTGTTCCCCTTCTCAAAGCCTAAGTTTACTGATTCCCTTATTTGCCATTTTAGAATAGCCTGTTCTCTGTGTTCTGATGGAGCAGAATACTTTTGTGCACTGCAAGAAGGCAAGTAAGATTCAGGCAAGACATTAGAAAAAAAGTCCAGCAGTAAAAATAGTGAAGCACTGATGTAACAGCAAGAAAAAACGCAGTGTCTACTTAAAGCATTAGAGGTTTTGTTCTCCTGATAAGCCATAATAACCTTCAAGTGGAAATCAAGCTTCATTTTATTGAGCTCAGCTACTTTGGAAGTGTTCTGTATCTGTGAGGATAATTCTACCCTAATTTGGATAAGGTGTTATTGTAATATGCATTTAATATACCAGGAGGGTTATTACCATTGCTGAAATTACTCGGCACTAAAGAAGATGCCACCTCTTATATTGAGCATGTGGTCCAGCTAACTGATGGAACTCCATCATCCCCAAGGACACACTACTCATGTGACATCTGCCTTTTGAGGCTCCAGTCCCAGAGTTAGTGGCAGAAATACCTGACACATCTGGGCACCAACATCTATGAGATTGAGAGGAGATAGTTTCAGATAAGGAAATAACCCAGAAAATCACTGCCTACAGATCTTCTGTGTAAGATTCTCATCTATTTTAAGCTACAAACAGTGAGAAAAACAAGAGAGGAGAAGGGGGGAATTGTTCCTAGGAAGCAAGAAACATTTTCTGAGTAGTATTGATAGTATTGTCTTGCTAAGAGAAAATGCATTGTCTGTGTTACGATCATAACACCTTCAGAGGACAGAAGCCTCTATTTCCTTCAAAAACAGAGTAAAAACTCAATTCACATGCAGGTTGTTCCAGATTTAGGCTTGTGTATCTCCTTTGATTTATGTGCATTTTTCTACAAACAGATTAATGGTCAGCTTATTCGTGACCAACACAGGGGAACACGGATTATTTATCTTTTAACCTAGTTACAGAAGAGCCTTGTTTAGGAGCAAGTGCTTACTTGGAGGTTCATAGTTGTTTAAGCTTTGTCATCACTACTCATTGCCAGCCTAAACAGGTAATTTATTTTTTTACTTAAACCATCAGATCAGTTTGATATTTATCGTCACGGGGCGTATTTGAAATGGTAACACAACCTTCTAGGAGAAGCATGGGTCTGTTCTGCAAAACAGGACGGAAAGATAAATAAATAAAAGGAGAGTTTGACTCTTTTTAATGCTAAAATAAAACTGTAATGTTTCCCGTTGCTGGAATCATGCCAGCAGGACTTAGTACATCATCTGAAAGCAGGCAATTCCAGTGCAGTTATTGCTCTGCTAAACATGGATTTATTACATCCCAAATATGCATTGATATTACTGATAGCAAGGCCTGAGTAATGCCTTCCTGACTCCAAGTTCTCTAGCAGCCAAAAAAAAATACTATGTATTCTTTCAACCACAAACACTTCTTCCTATTTTCTTAGGTTCTTCTCCTAATTAATTATATAAATACTTTTTTCCAACTAAGTCACTCCAGATGTTCCATCCTGCCCATTTTTGGTGTACATGTCACAGCTCTAGCCCTTCAACTTACCCAACCGAATTTCGCAAACCATTTGCTAACTAAACAAGTCGACTACAGGGAAAACTTGTATTAAAAAATGATTCCACAAGCAGAAACAATAGACGTTTGTTCTTAAGAAAAAAGAAAGACACTTACCATGTACAACAATACAGGCAAAGCATGATTTATGACAATCTTCTTAAACAAATGCATAAACTGTGGGGTACTCATGCTGTCATTAGAAATGAGAAACAAATTTGATAAATGTTAAATGAAAAAAAAAACAGCCACAATGTCTGTTTTCACACATCTGTGTGCAGCAATTAAATTAGCTAACATACACTTGGAACTTATGGCATTTTCATTATCAAACCTTTGCAAAGCAGCGTGCATTTAGAAATACTGTTCAAATATAACTTTACGAACACTGATATCACCAGAATTATTCTTTGCACGCCCTCCCTCACTACGAATCTTTCAAACTACTAATTGCAGTCACCAGGATGAAGGTTGGTACAATTAAAGAACCTGTACCACTTACTGTCCAAGGGAAAGCTTTTTCCTAAGCTACATCACTACTTAGTGAGGGCACACACTGGATTATTGCATGGAATTTGTATTCCATTAAACCTTGAGGTCTGTTTGTAACTGTAACACTGACTTCTAGATTGATGATTTGATACATCTTCTTCATGGTCTGGGTTTTCTTTTGCTTCTGGGCTTTGCTTTTTTTTTGGAAGGAAGGGGAATACTTCTGCATCCTACTAGTGAAGAGTTAATTATTTGACCTTTTAAACACCTATCTTCTGGTGCCCAGGCTGAACTGCTAGATAATGCCAAAGAATGCAAAGGAAAATATTAAATGTCTCTATAGGAAATGACTGTGCCTTGGGTAGAGCAAAGGGGGCATGGGCAAAGTTGGTTTTTCTCCATACAAAGGTTAGGGTGGTTTTCACAGGAAACACAGGAGATGCTTCCCACACCTGTTGCTACAGAAGAAAGATAAGCAAGGGAAGAATCTTGAAAAGCTCAGATTGACTTCTCAGCTGGGTCATTTAGCCAGAGTACTACACTCAAGGCACTACTACTGGTTTTAGGACCGGAGATAATTCTGATACTACAGATAATTCTACATCCTCTGCATTGCAATACGATACTTGTTACCGTATCTGAAAAATCAGAATAACAGGATTACTGGCGTGCCTAACTTTAGAGACACCTGTTAAATCCTCATAAACCATACAATTATCATTATTGGTGACCTGTTTAATAGAACACTTGCCATAACTAAAAATGAATATACTTCTTTGTGTTTGCATTCTACGTTAGTAAACACCTGAAATTGAGGGCATACAGAATAAAAAATAGAAATGCCTGGGAGCAGAAGCTATTTGCAGAGAAGACCTGAGTTCCAAAGTGTGCTGCCTCACTTCTTGCATTCTATTTTATGGCTTCAATTTCCCCACACAGAATTTTATATCAAAAGTAAACACACAGGAGGAAATGGAATAATATCAGAGGAAAACCAAAGCAAGTGAAAGGAGAATTCAGGCTCCTCAGTCTGACCTTTACAGCACCATGAGCACTTCTTTTCATATCTCAGGGAAAAAAAATAACAGAGGCCATTAGGGATTCAGCCCTGTTCCAATACAAGTTGAACTCACACAAATACAGCAAGAAAAAGGAGAGTTAGGAATAGTTAGGAAATAAGAATCCAAGAAACATTATTTTTTGTCTTTTGCTTCTCTAAAAATATTTAAGGAAATATGGTTTCCATTGCAGCTGTACAATATTTCTTTAGTTCTGAATATACCTAATTACAATTTTGCAAGAGTATGGTGAGAACCTCTTTTTCTTATTAATTCCTCAGCATCGACTATGATTTTTCTACCTGAGCCAAAAGAAGTAACAGCCTCTGACCATGAATGCAAAGATCACAAGCTACACAGGACTGTCTGCCCAGTCAGAGTTTACTGGTTTGTATATTCTGGCATTTTTTCCAGCAGCAGGTCACTGAAGAAGGCTGCCTAGGCATCAGCAGCTGCTGTTAAGGTTGCAGGAAGGCAATGTAGGTTTGAGGCAGGTAGGAAAAAAACCCCATGATGGATATTGAAGAAACCCGAACTGCTCCTTCCCAATTTTAATCAAACAGATATTGTTCAATATATTGACATGTAGGCAGAAATTTAGCCTTTCATCCTAGGGATAAGAATCTAAGGCAAGTGATCATCTTTGTCACATTTCTCACTGCTATGTAAAACCAAAACACAGTTTTCCAAAGACATGCCCAGTATTTCATTTAGCATCATTTCACTGTAGCATTAATGACTGATCCTGTTATTCTGCTGATCCTACAGTAATTGGTTGCATGCTATTTTCTTTTAACAATAAGGTTTGTTTCTTACTCAGTCTTTTCAAAGTTAATTCATCTCCATTCAACATGTTTTAGTTGCATCTAATCCCACAGCTCTATACTCATAAGGTATATCCTCACTTCAGTTCAGGAGAACATCTGTAATCTCTTTTCTTCACCCAGAATGCAACTTAGAAATCATACAAATTCTGTCCTTAGCTAAGATTCCAGAAAAGTAGTCTAAAATTACTTTGAATTTTTTTATAGAACTATGTTTTATAAAGATAAGGGTGCTATCCAATAAAATCTTGATCACTGAAATTGATTAAAGCTCAAACACTTAAATACATTTGAAGAATGCATTGTTGTAAAATACAGGTATTTTTGAGTGGTGAAAGGATGCCTTATTTTATTCAGTTAGCAGACAAGGATTAATTGTAAGATTAATTATAGGGGAGCTCACTTCATCTTCCATCATCCAGAGTACAAGTTCAAGATGTAACCTTATAGCCATGCTTCAAAATCTCCCAAATCTCTACGCACTTTTTAATGAAATATTAATATGCCTAGCATGAACCAGCTGGCACACTATGGCTCATTTAGAGGATGCTATTCCCTGTGTATTTCTGCCTGAAGTATGTATTTCTACAGAACACTTATTGAGGGTACCAGTGGTGTATGCAACAGTTTTCTCTTGCCTAGAATTTTGCTGAATTTTTGCATTATCATTTCCCAGGTTAACACCTCTCAGGCTTGGTCTCTCCTTCTGGGAAAGTTTAAAAAAAAAATTCAGAGATAATTGTTCCACCGTTTTCAAGAACAATGACAGGGAAAAATAGGTAACTGCCAATTACCAAGACTAACCTACGTATGAACTTGAACAGGTCTCAGACTTTTGGTGGTTAAAAAAAAAAACCAACTACCTATCAGTGGAAAAAAAGCCCAACCTGCAAGTGAAATTGCACCAAGATTTGATCCAAACTGAACTCTCCAGTAATCATCAGTAAATATGACAGTATGACACACATGCTGACCCACAGTCTGACCCAGACAATCTGCATATGTTATTCACTAACTATGCTTGACAAAGCTGATTAGGAATTTTCTGACTTTTATTACAAGTTTTCATTAGAAAAGTTGCAATCAAAACCTAAAGGTGACAGGGTTGCCAGTTTCAGTGCACAGTCAAGAGAATGGCTTAGAGATGCAACATGGGATGGCTCACCATGGTGCAAGAAAGACCACAGCTGACCCCCTGCTTTTCTTACAGAGCAGTCAGTCAGCATCATAACAGCTACTAAGCAAACACATAACAAAGGAAAGCCATGGACATCTTCATGTCCTGTCCCATTCAGGATCTCTCAGGGAGCCAGATCAACTCCTCAACTATTTACAACAGAAGGGGCTTTCGCAGTTTGGTCCTCAGCTGGACCTGCTCCCTGACCAAGTGGACTGCAGCTGCCTGTGTGAAGGATGAGTGGGAAGCAGGACCTCTCCAGTCTAGAGTTGATGGGCTTAATTTTCATACCTTTTTAAAACAAGGTTAAATAGCTGAGAAGTTGGAAAAAGACACATCTGATGGATATACAAGTCAGACTTCAGATACTACACCCTTCACTCATGTTTATACAATCACTTTTAAATAGGTTGGCACATCTGAGTTCTGGAATGAGATCTCCTGTGTTACAAGAAGGTGCAGCACCTTCCAGCTTAAATTCCAAGTACAAAATGCAACATGCAACCTTTCAGCAGTCCCACTGTACTACACTCCGTTGTTTGAAATTATGGAGTCCAACATAAATCAAGAGTATCCCTACGTAATTCTTTTATTTTGATGGAAGTCAGGATCTAGTCTGAAAATCTATGATATTCACTGACTACAAAGTAAGAGTGACGATTTTCTATGGTGTAGACAAAGGGGAAAACAGAATCCCAGGGGAACGTGCAGTTTGGTGCTGGGGGCTGAACTATTAGACGTTCACTCTGTGACTGGTAGGGTCTGTTGCAAGAATGCACACTTATTAAAACTGACAGAACTCGATACAGCTGCACTGGCCCATTCTGCACGCGTAAAAGTCATAAAAAATATCATTAAAAATGAATTGCTTCATATCTCAAGAAGCTCTTCCAATATAGTAACGTTTGATTGACTGATACAGCAGACTGAAAAACACACAGACAGCCTGAGGAGATCGGGCTGGCAGTGGCTTATGCATGATTACACCACCCATTTCTTCCATTTATTTTTCCTCTGTGTTTATTGCAGTTGTTTCTCACTGGTAAATGAATGGAAATATATTCTATCATTTTAAATTAAATTTGGTGAATTTTAGTACTCATGAATCTCGAAGACAAATTGCAGCAGCTGGAGCTACAGACTAAGAAAAATTATGTTAATGGTCTTAAATTATCCTGTAAAAAAACCTCAGAGATGTCACTCCCTGAGAATAGCTCCTGTGGAAACTGTCATAAAGAGGATGGGAGAAGAAAGAAACACTACCACAAGTGCTTTTATTTCAAGGAATTGAAATTGAGTCTTACTGGTTCTTCCACTAATGCAAAAGTGCAAATTTCAACTTTTGTTATTGCTCTGATGTGAACATCTCAACAACACATCTGAACCTTGTGGCTTCCTTGCTCTTGTGTGCATTTCTAATTATTTCACTTGAAAGCATAAACAACAGGATTAACTTCGCTTTCAAATCAAAAAGGAGTTATTGTGAACATATTTATTTTTCTCATTTCTCCTACTGTAATGGAAATCCAATAGACTTTTCCTTTTCATAATACATAAAGCCAAACAAGGTTTTTCTTTATCAATAAAAAATTATATTATCTAAAACTTTTTAGAGATTTAATACTTTTTAGAGAATTAATTACAATAATGACTACATTTCTTCTGGAACTCCAGTGTGGCAGTAACCTGAGCAAGCAAATAGTACAGGCTAAAGAAAATTTAATTTTTTTTCTCTAATTGAGCAGTGAAACAAACATTCTATGTAATGAAATCTAACTTTCCTTTAGACCTAAACACCATAAAAATAAGAAAATTGTCTAGAGGAAGATTTTTTTTTTTGTCAGCAGAAAAGTCTAGAATATTTCATAGATTTTTTACAATCTGCTTCTGGCCAAGATTTTCCAAGTGCTGCTATTTTGGCAGACAGACAAAATCCACTTTTAAAAAAGCAGACTTGGAAACCAGCAGCAGGCAGGATGCCAGGGGCTTGTCTGAAGACAGGAGGGCCCCACCAGACTGCAGAACACGGATGGTGTTGTACCCCACACTCCAGACCCTACAGCCTTGACAGGAATCAAAGCCCATCTTAGAGTTTATCTTCCTGGTGGTTTATAATTTGCAGTGTGCTGACTGTCCTGCACTAATTCTTTTAGTGGACAAATATTAAATTAACCTGGATCTTAATAGCTATTTAATCTAAATCACCTTACGACTTTTGCCAGTGACCTCGCTGGCTGCTGTACCCTTCACTTATGCTCACCACCTCACCTCCTTTTTCCAGCAAGTCACCTCACATAAATCATCCTTCTACCCCAAGCCTTACACCTGGCCCAGAGTTAAAGGACTCTCTGAAATGAAGACTAATTTGTATTTGCAGAAGTAGCCCCTATCTTTTTTATAATAACAGTTAGGAAATAGGTAAACAGCTGGAGGCAACAGAAAGCTGTTGGTTTTATACTAACGCTGCTTACACAAAATATCCAATGATAAAATTGAATAGAGTCCAAGTACTATAGAAACTTGAGATAGATTGAGTTTTATAATCTGTCCAAACCCTGATTCGTAACTGTTTTGATAAACATTATATCTTTTTTATAGAATCACTTTTTTTTCTCCAGAGTACAAGGAATTGTGGTAGAACTCCTAAATGGAGCTCCATGTCCACTGATGAGATACAAAAGTAATTAAAACACATGTATTTAGTGACAAGAAAAAACCACAGTGTTTATAAAAAAGCCAGATTATATATAAATGATCTATTAATAAATTTGAACACCAGGTATTTTATTTCATTAGTTCAGGTAGTTCTGAGGTGTGACAGAATTCTGTTACTGCTGTTCTTCCTTCCCTTGCTTCTGCCAAAGGCATGATTGTCTTGGTGAGTTTACCATTCACTTGGAACGTTGCTGCATTTATCTACTACATTAATTCTTTTTTGTTATTAAATTCACACCCTTCTGTCCTACTTCATCACCATTTTCTCTCATTCTGGAAACACTAATTTTTATTATAGTAAACTTTAGATTATTTCACCTAAAGCAGCACACTTACCAAGAAGATAGACATCATGAAAGTGTAAGACCTTTAGCCAAGAGAAAAAGGTTTCTTTCCCTGTGAGACAGGAAAAAATTAGACAGACTTTAACAGGAACCAAATCAGATGTTTTGCCTAACAAGATCTATTTTAAATGCAAATTTTCCACTGTGGGCTTCGTTATTTTTACTTTTTATGCACATTTTTTTCCTGTTTTTTTTTTTTTTTTTTTTTTCTTAGAGCTAAGCAGAAACTTTCTGGTTTCTAAATTTTTTAAAAAACTTAGGATCTATGCATTCATCTACTGGGAATCCAGTAGCCCACAATGAAAATATCCTTCCTCTTCTAAACAAACTGAGTTCATTATTTATACTTTCAAGCCACAGTCATTAGTTCTCTGAGTGAATGAAACATGGTTTAGGGCAACAAATAGTCAGCATATGTTTTGTGCATTTTTTTTTTTCCCTAAAAAGAAGCAGACCTACATTTGTGTAATTTCTCATCTGCTCTTGGGTAGCTTCAGCACTACCATCTGGGGGGAAGCAAGCTGTTTTAACAACAAACATTGAGCTGCATTCTCAGGGGGGAAAAAAAAAGTCAAAGGAACAAATTTCAATGAGAGGTTTTGTGAATAGGCTGTCTGAACTAACCATTATACGAACATCATCTTTTTTCCTGGAAACATGCACAAAAGAATACTTGTTTATAATTCCAAACAATGTTCTACTTCTCTCTGTCCCCAAAAATTTGATTCTGAAAGATAAGGCACAAATATGAAAGAGAAGACACACATTTTGTCTTGGTTTTTTACTCTATAATGTGTTCTAGGTTTTGTACATCACCTTGAAAAAAATTAATGGAGGAATTAATTCTTGAAGGATTAAATATTTTTTCAGATGATCTTGTCATTTTTGGTTAAATTTTAATGAAAGATAATGACATTTTTCTTGACAAAAATAATGATTTCTTTCTTTTTAATTCTTTGTATCTGAACAAATTGAGCAATGACATTTGCACTAAGAAAAAAAAAATCAAAATAAAAGCCATTCTGGATGCTTAAAGAAAAAGCATCCAAAAAGCCAAAGCCCATCTGGAGATAAAACCATCGTCCAACACGAAGAGTCACAGGAAGGGACTCCACACGTATGCCAGTTGCAAAAGAAATTTGGGCAAAGCGAAGGTCTGTTCCTGGGTGGAGGAGACAAACTCATTACAAACGATACAGGACACGGTGAATTAGCTGATAACCTTTTTGCTTGGACCTTCAAAGGAAAGCTGAGCCTCCATGTCCACCTCAAGATGAATCAGCATATTTTGGAAAGGAGAAGGACAACTTACAGTGCAGGAGCAACAGATTAGAAACTCCATGAAATGGAGTTTGGATACAAATGAGCCTGAGATGAAGATTCCCAATCTGCCTTTCGGAAGTTATCACAAAAGGTGGGTTTGAAAAAGATGAGATACATCTGTTCTTAAGTAAACAGGAAGACAGGCTGGAAATAGGATAGCTGGTGTGAAGGTAGCAGCCAAAACAGTGATGTGTAGACTAGACCAGATGCAGCAGATGACTCATTTCTTTGGCCTGTCGTGGTGTCTAACAAAGATGGGTAATTCGTTCTTCAACACCCGCCTGCTAAAAATGTCAAATTTAGTGTGTTTCCCCAGGAACAGGTAGGATTTAGGACATTTTCCACTGATTTCTGTGGCCCTAAGGCAGAGAAATGTTACTTTAATTTTGGATAGGACGAGCAATAAAGACCATTACTGGAAGAAGTAGCCATTAAATCAGTATTGAAGGCTAATAACTCAGAGTCAGTGTGGTACTTTCCATCCAGTAATTCTAGACACCACATAAATGTCATTCATCCATCCCACTGAGCCTTTTCTTCAATTAGTTTTAATAAAACATATGATATACACATCTAAAAACCAGTTTAACACTAATTTCTTTCATCCTCTTTTAAACATAACAGCTTGATTTTTAACAGATGAAACTTTACAGAAGCTTTCTACCAGGGAGGCAACCTGTGAGCAATCACCTCCACTTGACCATGTGCTAGTGTGTGATACATAATATCTTAAGCTTGGTAAATAAACACTTGCAAATTGTACACTTGATGCTTTTTAAGCATTTGTTCCCCGAAACACGCTGTAATGCTAAATGCAGCAGTGTGAACATATGAGCTAGTGCTGACAGCCAGATTCAGCTGCCTTTAGGGAACCTTGCATCTGGATCCTTCATGAAGTGCAGTAGTTGACCAAGAGCAGTGGGCTTACTAGCCTAAAAATAGAGCACCTTCTGTTTTGCTTGAGGAGGTACCATCACGCCACAGCACACCCTGGGAATGCCTACACAGCACTGGCAAGCACGCACTGACCTCCCCCCTCAAGGTGGGTAAAGAACAAGAGCTGCAGCTGCAATAGATTCTCCCGTAGAACCAGCAGAGATCAGACAGATTCACACACAAGAGTCTCAGCTGCTCCCTTTTCTGGGTAAAAAAATAAATGTGTCTGCTCGAGTTCCTACAGCAGGTGGCAACTCAAAGAAAAGGGCTTAGTGACATCAGCATCCCTAAGAAAACTGAAAATTTCAGTATCATCCGGGCAAGATCCAAGGAGAACCACTAAACAAGGATTCTTTAGATTCAATAAAATGGTTTCATTCTGACTGCAGATGAGGCACCATTTCTTGGGGATAAAAGAGGCTGTGCATCATTTCAATAGTATCACTGCCACTACTGTAATAATGCCAGGGACATTTGCCCAGCTGGATATCCTGTCTGATAGTCTAGACTATCAGGTCCCCTATAAAGACAGCCAACTCTAGAAGGTGGGATCGTTTGCTCTTTGGAAATGCCCACTTCTCTCCATCACTTAAAAAAAAGGAATAGGGCAATGAACTGAGATTAAGTCTGTATCTTTAAAACAGGTAAAATTTAGAGTTGTTATCCTCTAAACCAAACAATAAGTTCTTGTCCTAAGATAAAGAGTAAACTAAAACTCTGGAGGTTTTAAACAAGGGAAGGAATATGGTCAAATATGGAAACAACTGTGAAGTTTAATTACATGTAATGTTGTAGCCAGGATGGATTAAGACAGCACACATGAGATAAGACCAGATCTTCCTCACTTCATTCTACTCTACAGAAACTTTCAACGAATTTTAAAGACATTTTAAAGAAAATTTTTTTGTAAACAGGGAGGGCAAGGTTTTCCCCAAAAATCCTCTCTCTTCCTCTCCCACGAAGAACACTGAATATGTATTTAGGAACTAGTTCCAGTGATGCCAGTGATTCATAAGCTCCAACAAAACCCTTAAGAAGTGTAAAATCCCAGACCAACAAATTTTGGAGTACTTATCCTCAAAGGGATCAATACACCTCAGGCAATGGGGAATCAGTGGGATCTTTTTACAGAAATTATGAACACTGAACAGATTGTTGGTCCCCTAATCCTGCATAAACCACGACTGCAGAGTAAAACCATCCACATACACACCAAGGCCTCAAAAATATTATCTCTTCTATTAAAGTTCTTTAGTGAATCCCAAGAGATACTGCTCAGACTACTCAACAACAATTCACATATCAAAGGCCCAGGAATTATAACAGGATAGAATATGGGGGGGGGGGGGGAATCACTGTTTAATGCTGTGATTTTAGGAAGGCAAAACCAGAACAACAGAAGTCCTATTAACTTGCTCTATTCTGAGAACATATTCAACCTGTAGAAGCAAAAAAGGAAAAACAGGAAACAAGCCTTAAAATCTGCTTGCACTCCATAACAAGGGGGAAGCTGTGATTGCTTTTTTTGTTCATTTAGCAGCAATCTCTCCAAATGCAGACAAGCTTTTTAACTGATTGGTGAAGAAGTCTCTGTCTCTTTGTAACTTATAGAGGGAATATAGTAGAGAACACACAGCCATGCATTTAATTGAGAAGAGGGAATCTTATGGCAAATTAATCATGTTGAAAGCAACAAAACTTAATAATAGGGATCTCAGTGTTTTAGAAAAGGTAAATATATCCTCTTTTTTACCATTCAACAACTGAACTACTTAAAGAATGGTTCTCTGTGTAATTAAATAAGAATGTGTCTAGAAGTTACAGTTTTACTTCAAAGAACACAAGTTTAGATTGCATTTACAGTTTTTGGCATAGTTGTGCTACTTATCACTGTGTTTCACTACAAATAAACAGCACGTCATTCAGTGGACTCCGGCAGGTCTTGAGGATATGCCATGAACAGCAAGACTGTCCTGGCTGACAACAAATGTAAACTAGAGGTTACATGCACATGTTTTTTTCCAGCATTGATTACTTAATCTTTTCTGTAGAATTCATTTCACTATCTCCTACAATCCCATCCCTGCTAAGGAAAAAAAAAAAAAGTTTTGAGCTCACAGTGTAGTTGGCATTTTGTTGGAAAATGGCCCGGAACCTATTTCCATGGTTATATAATGTCTTGCAGATCACATCAAGAAGTTAATGAAATGGAGGATAAGGCTTGAGGTTGGCTGTTTCACATACAAGATGACAGAATTAACGTAGCACCCTGGAATACTCTGAGGCAAGCAGACATTAGGAACTCAGATGTCAACAGGCATTTACTAATTACAAACAAAGAAGATCCAACCAAAATCATGGCACAGGTTGAAAAACACCTTTTAGAAGATTTTGCAAAAAGGAGAAGTAGTACTAAGAAACTTAATGTTTTCCTTGCCAGCAATCCTCATGTATGCCTCCCAAAACCATACATCTGTTGTACATCTGTTATCGCAAACTGCTAAAGAATGATCCTGGGATCCACTTTCTACTTATTCTTACACCTTCAAAAAGAGATCAGAGGAACATTCAAGAGATCACGAGCAACATTTATTCAAGAAACACACTAAAAATCAAATAGTTACGGCTCTTGGTTTGCTCCAAGAGAGACATCCACAATATATGTTCAATACCCCTGAGACAACAGTCCAGTTGTACACCCAGAATATTAATCACCAGCCCATGTCCTTCACTGACAGCCAACTCCATCTCAGAGTCCTGTGGGAGAACACACAGTGACACTGGTGGGTGATGCTATTAAAGAACAAAGTTAAAGAACGACTGGAGTAAAAATTGCAGTGAAGGGCAAGGAGTTAAAGATGAAATAATAAATCACAACACTGGCAGTAAAATGTGTGTTGTATTTTTATTGCAAGAGTCCCTAGACAATAAACTGCCTTTGTTATTATCTCAGCTTTACCGGTCTGTCCTTGAACTTCCTTGTAACCATTTACTCTAAAAGACCACACAGAGATGAAACTATTTATGAAAGATAGCACTCACATTTGCAATAAGTGCTCCTATACTTCTAGTATTTTGAGAGCACTGATTTGATCAGCAGCTGATTCACAATTTAGATCATAAGCTTTGATTTTTGATCTCTACCTGTTTACATCCATTGTTTTTTTCCCCGACATTTTTACACACTTCAAATATATTATTTTTGCTTATTTGAGGTTTGGGGGACTGCATCCGTGTCCGTGGCTTAACTCAGCATTTCTAAAACACTTTGATCAGTCAGTTAAGGCCTTCTATGAAAATGCAGCTATTACTGCTATACTGCCAGGTCACAGAATGGTCAGGGTTGGAAAGGACCTCTGGAGATTATCCAGTCCAACCCCCACCCACTAAAATAGGTTTGCCCAGAGCAGGTTGCACAGGATGGTGTCCGGGCTTTGAGCACCTCCGGCAAAGGAGGCTCCAAAAACTCTCTTGGCAGCCTGTTCCCATGTGCTGTGACCCTCAAAGTAAACAAGTTTTTATTCATATTCAGATGGAACTTCCTGTGCTTCGGTTTGCGCCTGTTGCTGACACCACTGAAAAGGGTCTGGCCCCGTGCTCTTGACACCCACCCTTCAGATATTTGTATGCATTGATAAGATCCCATCAATCATCTCTCCCTACTAAGAAACATGGAGCAGAGGGGAAAAGAAAGCATAAATCCTCACTTGTGCTGTTAACCATTGTCTCACTCACCAACTATCATAGTATTTAACCAAAAATGCAGTAATGGATGGAACTATACTCTTCAGCTAGTGGTTCTCCAGGCTCTGGGAGAAGCCTACCACTGTGTGAAGCAAGCACATATCTCTCATTCCTGCTGCATGTTTCTCAAAGCACCCACTTAGTCTAGTATTCCCCCAGACCACTGAAATATCAATCCCTTCCCTCTTTTTCCTATCAAGATGCCAACACACACATGTTGTTTCAACATGTACGATTTGAATTAAAGGACAAGATTTGTTCTACCACACAAAGTATTCAAAACAGATGTTTCTGGACAGGTTGGAAGAGTAACATCTACAGGTTGTGAGAGACAGCTGCTGGTGTCTATGACTGATTTACAGTCTTTTCATAAACGCTGATCACAAGTTGGCATGAAATTTAATTCTTGGCTATGCCAGCTCATCTAAGATAAGGAGGGTCAGCGGTGTTCCTGTTAAATCTGAAGACAAAAATAAAGCTGGAAGAGCCTACTAGCTCTTCAAAGGCCACGGTGAGAATTCAAAATCATCCTGATTAAAGAAGTGCCCTGAAGAAATAGGACCAGAGGAAAGCATCACATGTGGAATACGCTGATCAGCTAAATAAATGTAAAGACAGAAAACACCATTGAGGCCTGTAAGGCCCTCAGAAAAGAATCTGGGGTTCAAGCAATTAATCTGAACACATATCAAACAAATAGGGCTATTATGAAAAAAGGCAAGCCATATCATGAAAAGAAAAACAGAATCTCTCTGCATAAGACTCAGAAAGCAATTTGTTTCTTCTGTTTGACTCTAAAAAGTCAACCAGAAAGGTATTAGCTGAAATTCTGTATGTGGCTATGGGAAATGACTTAGAGAAGTCATAATCGATGAGAGAAAATCCAATCCAAAGGAAGATAGAAAGGATCAAAAGTTCAGGATTCACAAATTGTGGGTAAAGACTGAAAAGACTGGGATTGTTTGGTCTTGGGAGGAGAAAACCAACGTACAAGACACAATAGCAATTTAAAAAATATGGAAGGTTGCTAGAAAGAGAATGCTAAAATAACTGTTTTACTGTTACAATTCCAGACAGAAAAGAAAATCAAGGACCTAAACTGCATTTCCATTTAATTATTACTATATTAATAGTAATTTTTCAGACTATTGCTAAGAATCTTCAGAGCAAAAACTCCATTTCAAGAATGACCCACAGCTTCCCTACTTTTTATTCTACATCTTTTGGGGCAGAAGATGAGGCCAGATTGTCCTGTTTGTTTTAAGTTGTCTTGAGGACAAGGCAGAAAGGTAAAACATGCAAAACATGCAAATTAAATAATAAAAGTGGCCATCTTCCCATTTTGAGGCATTATTTCATGCTGAAACACCTTGTGTTAGTTCATCCAAGGTGAGCAAAAGAAGTAAAAAAAAAAACTTTAAAAAAAAGGAGAAAAGGAAAAAAAAAGTTCTCATACTCTACCTGACACAAAATCACAGTTCGATGTCTAAAGAAAGTCTGAATTCAGTAACACTCTTTAAAAGAAAGGTTAAGTTGGTATGCCTGATTGCCAACAGATCTTACAGCAGGAGAGTAAAAGCAAGCTGACATAGTCTTTTCTGAACTATTTTGAGGCTTTTATTATAACTTCAGTATAAAAACAGCCTCTAGACAAAAACTTTGCATGTAGACCTAGAGCTATTTATACTTTTTCTTAAAATAAACCAAGGGCATTACTCTGTGTCTCTAATGGTGAATTTTCTGCTTGAATGAGTTTTCATGACAATGTGAAATGCTGCAGAATATAACAGTCATGTCAAGGGTGTAGCAAAAACAGTCATGTGGGGGAAGAAAAAGCTCAGTGAAAGTTGCCTGTGCTTCATTCCCTAGAGAGGCTGTTGTGAAAGCAGATCTAATACCAACTGCTGTTCAGAGGCCACCTCAGAACACAGGGAGAACAGGTAACAACCTGTTTTAAGTCCCGATTTCATTTTTTATTTCTCCTCCTGAAGGAATTAGTATGTTGAATCCTGGCAAATAGAAGGCCACACATCATTTCATTGATTTCACTGAGCCTCTTTCTTTGAATTTCACGGGGTCGTGGATTTTGCAGATACACAAATTAAATGGGATTAACATTGGGAATACTGTGTAACAGTGAAGCATCCTCACTGTTTCTAGAAATGACTGGTGGATACCAACACTTGCTATTTTTAGTTTAATACAGTGAAGTACTATGTCAAGAAAAGAATAATCATCAGCAAGATATACTTCTGAAGCTCCTGGATCTACAGGAAAAGAGTAATGATGAACGACTTCAACAAGAGCAAAGTCTTCTATCAAGCCTAGTCCTTTTCTCACTAGTTACCAAAGAAAATAGGTTCAAAATCAGATATCTCTGTAGGACATTAAAAAATTAAAGTACCATATGATAAACATATACAAAATTAGTGTTACATAAATATCCTGAATATATTTCCAAAGCTGTGAAACATGTCTATGAACATCGGCATAGAAATACTTGTCTTTCCTATTGCTCTCACAAAATAGCAAGTTATACACAAGAAAAGGATAGCCTTGCTTTCTGTGAAGTAACTTAAAATAAGTTTCAGCACCGCAGCTTTTTATGCTCTGCAAGTCACTTTCAGACTTTTAAAGTCAAATGTTTGGCTTGACACTAAAGAATCAGTTTAAGTATATTCTCCTAATACAGAAATAGAATCCTATTCGTTATCTCACAGAGGTCTCATGAATGTGCTAAACAGGACTCACTTGGGATTTGCCTCACTGGATGGGTGCAGACAGCCATATGTGCATTCTACCCGAGCTGAGATGTGCCAGAACATGAGCTGGCTCCAGCATGAAAACAACACAGCTGGAATGAATATATCTACCTTTCAACAGGGCTTAAAGCTGAAAGAACTCTCCTGGTGGTTTGTTTTGGTTTTTTTTTTTTTATTTCTAAGTATGATTTCTTTGGTAAAAACGAAGTAGACAAGCACATTGCAGTAGTTTCATTTCATTGAATGGTGAAAGGATAAAAAAGTTAAATCTTTAGAAAATTCAAACTGGCAAATACCATAATATCTTGCAATCAAAAGGAAAAGCTGGTTCTGCACCAGTTTGTATAGTCAGTAAGAATTCTCTTAACTGTGATTCTGTGGCATCACTGCTAGTCCAGTGAGGCACATAAAGCATCAGAAATCATAAGGTTGAATCTTGTAAGCTGTTTAAGACAATAAAGATGTAGGGTGGTCTAAATTTGGCTACATTCTGTCTTCTGCTGTTTTTTTCTCAGGCTGGAATTTCAATGGAACCAGTGGAAGTTGGCAATCAACTCAGTTTCAATGAGGTCAAGTGTCTAAATCCATTAACCTTCTCTTGAAAGTATAAAATGACAAATGCCCACGAAGAATAGACTGATTTTTCAGGAACAGTGACTGTGTCTCTCACTACTTTTAACAGAAGTAACAGAATTTGTAAAATCTTCTTTTACTCAATTTGTCATAAGACTTGAAAAAGCTTTCTCAAGCATCATATCAAGGATTCTAGGTCTGTGTTAAGATCAACTAATCTCAGTAACACTTCACTCTGGTACATGTATTTGTTCCATAGAGATGCAGATACTTCTCAGCTCCTGCAGTGCCTTCAAATGAGATATATCTGAGCCTCAACTTTTCTCAATAGCAGAAAAATCAATTCCTATTTTTAGAATGATTAAGAAAATTCAGGAAAAAATATTCTAATAAAGAGGAGGAGCATACTTACTTAAAGAAAAAGAAAAAAAGAAACCAAACTTTCTAGCAATGAGCAAGCAGACAGTTCTGAAATACACTAAAAAAAACAAAAAAAACAACAAACAAAAAAAACCACACCAACACAAAAAACCCAAAACACTATCTAGAAAACTATCTAGAAAGTGTTGCAATATGCTTTCCTCATTGTATTAAATGCCACATGCAGGTGATTGAGAATTAACCTTTATTTGTCCCTAACATCTTACTACTGGTAGCATATTTTGCTTAATTTTTAGTACTGCTCTTGAACCATACACTGGAGAATGATTACAGTGTATATAACCCCGTGCAACAAAGAGCAGTAAGAAGCTAGCCCTTAATCCAAAGAACTAACACTGACAAAAAATAAACTGGACATGAAAGCACATGGGAAAAAATATCAGATCAGGTAGCATTAATACTGTAAAGGCAGTATCATCACACTGTGTTACTTAATATCTTTTTCAATAGGGAAGGTGGATAGTGTTCATCTGGGGAGAATTAAAGAGAACAAGGCCAGAGGATCTTTAAAGAAATGAAATGAGGAAAAAGGTAGGAAAGGGGGAAAAAAAGGAAAAGACAGTTGTGAGATGAAATAAAAGGAAATAATTTGTGACAAGATTTAGACAAATATGCTCTGGACTACTACAAGACTTCAGTTCTATATAAAGAAGCAAAATCATTCAAGTACTTTCTTGTGTCCTGCAAACCTTGGTGTTGCAGTGAGAATACAGTGATGGTAAAAAGACCGGCAAAAACTCAGACATAGCTCAGTAATATCTTTTCTTCGAGAAGAGAATGACTGATCAGTGTGGTTGGGTGATGGGCTTTTCCCCTATCAGTTAATAAACCACTCAGCCTACAAATGACAGAGGGTTTCCCACAGCCTGTAAAAACAAGCAAACAGGTGAAAAATCTAGCTTGACAACGACCTGTTGGAATAAAGATGAGTATAATTGATAGTGTAATCCTATAGGAAAGACTTTATTTTCCAGTGTGCTGTACTTTGTTTAGACTGTTTTTCCAGCACTCTGACTCGGCTGTCTGCAAACATCCAATTATACCCTGCAGCCGTTTCCAGAGAACTAAACAAGGCCAGCCCTCATTGGCAGAACCCTGAAATCATACAAAATGCTTTTGGCATTTGTTACTTGCAACTGACTGTCTGAGTACAACTAAAAATTCAGCCCAGCATGAACAGCAGGAACATGTGAATGGTTGTCTTGTCCAAACCAGAGAGCAACCATAGAATTCTAAAAATTTAAAGGGTTAATTGCAATAGAGACTGTCTCTCTACGGAGTGTACACTCAGAGGATGCTTCCTAAGAGGTTAGGTGTTGAGTTAGGAGTGGACTGTAATAAATCAGATACATTCTACTAGCCTCATTCTGTTGGCAAATTGCTTTGACTGTAAGCATGAAATGTGTAGCTAGATTTGACCTTCCCTCTCCATATACAACACATACTGAATATCCTATGTTAAGCACACTGTTTCTTACAGATAGTCAAATAGCTCACCATGAATTATAAACAATTTGATCTCTACTTTAAAAACATTCCCCAAGCAATCATCGTTTTCTCTAACATATTCTCATTTATAATTTGTCATAGAATAAAGCTGCTCAGTAGTTCTTAGTTCGTAACTTGTCCGTGAGTTTTGCAGCAATTTTTCCCTGGCTTAAGTTCAGTCTGTTTGATACAGGAAGATCATAAAACCTCTCTGCTCTGCAGACACTGGCAATGTTATAAATACAAATATGACTATGTAAATATGACACTTACTCCCTGTTAACAGACCACATAATGGCAATCCTGATATAAGACATACCATATCTGGTTCACCTGCAGACATTCGATCACTGCTCTGTTAGTGCACATTTGATGGCAGCTTTTGGAAAAAACCCTGTAGTTTTTCTAAGCTTATAAACATAGTCCAAATTAATTTCACTTGGGCTTTCCCCCCCCTTTTTTTTTCCTTTTGCATATTCATCCAGCTGTCCTAAAGAATCTTTAAGATCAAAACATGTCAGTGCTCCCACTGTGATGTGTCTCCTCATCCAGGATCTGTACTTTGAGGTTTCACATGGGACAGACCATGATATTCCACTCACATGACTCATCTGGAGCCATCTCACTGGGGCGATAGAGATAAGTGTATCTCACATTTTAACCATCAAAGTACAACATTGCAGTAGGTGAAATTACCTCTACAATTGCCAACAGCAGGGTTTTTTTGATATGACACTGCACAAAGGCAAGTAAAAGACTGACTTTCTGAACTTCACTGTTCAGAAATAGTGGTGATATCCAGTGCCATGCCATCCATGAAGAACCACTAACCACAGTATTCTACAAATAATAACCAAGAGTATTCTGCAAATCATGCTTTGTATGTTTGGGGTTTTTTTTAAAATACAGAAAAATCTTCTGCTTTCTTTTTTCAAGTTTTTAGCCTACACTAAGTCACACTTTGAAGTTTTCACTTACTCACATGAACAGAAAACCTTCTTAAAAAAAAAATCACAGTGGTATCCTGAGACTGCAGGGCATGGGACATACAATACTTTAAATATGGCAAGAGTTCATGAAGTTTAAGAACCGCCAATCCAGATTCCATGCAACAGAATAACTTATTTTCTCTTTTCAGGTTACGTAATTCAGAATAGAGTTTGAAGAAGGTGTTGTTACCATCAGAAATCTTATTTCGGAACTTTCAGAAGTTTGGGGTTTTTTACAAGGGTTTACGTAAAATACAAGAAGCAGTGCTTAGAAGAACACACCACTGGAAGCTGGTGGATATATTCCTACAATTGATAGAGGACTGCTGAAATGTGCTGCTTTAATTATGGTTAAATTTCATAGACTTAAAAATTTGTATTTCTGACGTTAGTAAGGACAGCTTTATATTTTTCACTAAGGCCATTAAACATACATTCTCCTTTGGTGCATTTAATTTATACTCAAACATTGTCAAATCTCAGAAATCTTTGCCATATATCAGGTTGAACAGGTCAGTATTCACCTTAAATGTGGGGAACAGTTAAAGGGAAATGCCTTGGGTAGATTGAAGCAGCAGCAGAAATAGTCTAACACTCAGGAAAATCAACCTGACTGATATCTTCAAAAGATTCCAGTTTCCATCAGTTGAAAATGTGCTACACTGCGCTTAATAGTACACATTTTATCCAAAAGTTTTTAGGAAAATACCCAAGAATGTAAGAACCTAAAAGAAAGAAATATGCACAGGCATACTCCAGATAAAACTGCCTACCTAAGATCATGTCAACACAGCTTACTGCACATTTTGAACTCAGGCACAGTGGAATGATGGGTGCATGGTCTTAGTTTTACTTAAAAGATGAGCAGATTACATATTAGAACAATACAGAAGACTGAGACCTTAAAAAAAAACATGTCATAGTAAAACAAAGAGAAAATTCAAGACTCCACAAACTCAAGGAGGTAGTTTCCACTATATATTTTTATAATTCAGTTGCAGTTCTTCAGCAAGAGATTTTCTGTTTCATTTTTAAAACAAACAAAAAAAACTTGTAGCAGCTCACAAAAACGGTCTTACCAAAAAAATTAGTGTCATCATAACACTACTGTTGATTTTCCAGAATCAAAATACATCCTGTGATGCAAGAAATTCTGGACCTCTATCAGAACCACATTGCAAGAATAGTTTTAATGGTTTAGATGATACACAGTCATGATAATTAACTGTTGAACAAGACTGCAAAGATTTCTTCTTCTCATTACTCAAGAGGAGAGAGGTCAGTATTTGCCTCGGGTTATCCCACTGTTTGGTCTTGAATACTGTGATATTCTCCTATTGCTTCTAACAAAAAAAGAACAAGAAAGATTTGCTTTGTGAATTGAAATAGACCCAGCTACAACCTTGTGAAATGACATTTTGCTCTGCACATTATGAGAATTTTGATTTTGCTTTGTAAAAATGACAGAAGTTGTGAAAACATGACCATTGGTCTCAAAAAAATTAGCATTGGTTTATCTTGGGAGGTAAAACCGAGCAACGTCTCCGTGCTCCAAGCATCAAATCCTATAACCTTTCCTTTTCCATGAGAGGCTTCAGGGAATAATTGCCTTCAGACTCCTCACTACAATTTATCACACAGTTAATCAAGGGAGATGGAGGAGTTGCTTTTGACTTCTTCTATCAGTATTGCCCTTCTCTGTTTAGGCTGGACCAATAAGACAAGAAAGATGATGGGATCACACTGCACATGATCTAATGGCTGTCAAATGAAAGAAGACAGTTGCATCTGGATGCCCACAAAACCTAAACTCTAGGACTAAAATAAAAGATAACAAAGACACAGAGTTGGGACAGCTTAAAGGAGGGGAAAAAAAGAAATCAAAGTGGCAGCAAATGACTTCAGCTGTGTATATATAAATTGGTCACAAGATACTTCAGAACAAAGAAATAGGAAAACCTCAAAAACAAAACCAAAAAACTGTTCATCATTTTAAGTAATTTGCATCCCCATGTGTTCACTTCTAGCAGAACTACATAAAAACTATTCAGAAGTTCATGTTGGAAGATGTTCAGAAATTACTTCAAAAAGTAGGAGTATTTACATCGTGGAATAATAACTGCATGTACTTTGGAGTTGGCACCCGTATATATGTATATATAGTTTCCTTTGTGCTAGATGCAGCATACTGCAGGCCAACAGAAAGATAGTCTTAAACCCCACACAATAACCAGGAACACCTCACTGAATGTATCTCTGGTTTTGCAAAACCACCCTGGTCCTTCTATTTATATCAGAATACTACCTTGAAAGAATTTCCCTTCCTTTGGTAAAAATTTAAGTAGTCCACGTGGGTCTTAGTGTTTGTAAGCTAACTGTGAGATGGCAAGATAAGATGTATAAAATATTCATTCTCTTAAAGTTACTTCTCCTACCTCTCCAGTCTTAACGCTAGACCTAATATCTGAGTCATGCAGGGCTTGTACAAGTGACATAGTGCAAACAGTAAACTGCACTGATAAATACAAAGATATTTGGGCTGTTTCCATTAATTCCAGCACACAGACATTAATTGCTTTTCTTAGAAGAGCTTAACAATGCATCATATTTAAAGATGTTAAAGAGCTTGACGACGAATAAAAAGTATTACCTATGATGTGGAAAAACAAATAAAAAGAAGGCATTTCAACTGATAACGAGAAAAAATGGAGCATTGCTTCAGTTTGCACAACTTGCAGAACCAATTCCTGTCAGTCTGACTCTTCCCTCAGCTAAATGTAAAGGGGTTTGTACTCTCTATAATGCTCTACAGACAGGAAATAAAAATTCAAAGTGCATTTCAGAGAAGCTTTACAGGCTCCTAAAACACTATCCTACATCAGCCAATTTCATGAATGGTAATTTGTCTTCACACTCTCTGTTGGCCTTTCTTCATGCAGTCTTACAACAGCTTGCCAGGTTCACCATAAACAGATAAACAAACATTGAATCCAAAGTACTTTCCTCTTATGGAGTGAGACAGAGCTCAGGGAGCAGACATCTGACCTATTTTTTGTGAGGCTGTGTCACCGAGCCCTTTAAAAATACGGTCTCTTGTGTCCCCATTCCTTTGAAAGAAATTGCATTTCAAGTATACATTCAAAAAAAAAAAAAAAAAAACCAGGGTTTTTTGTCAATGAACCGAACAAAACGCCCCATCAGTGCATTTCCAAAGCTTTACATTATTCCATGCCATTTACACTGGCTGCATTCACAACACTCTGTGCTGCACATTTAATTAGCAGGAAATCTAAGAAAGATCACACAGAACCCATTAACTTCAAATTGCTTGCAGGGGTAATTAGAAAGTGTGGCAGCTCCCTTTTCAATATTTTAAAATAACATTTTAATCCATTTCTGCAAAGGAACAATGAAAGAACCAGTGAATGAGAAAACCTTTTGGTAGCATATTAAAAATTGCAAGAAATTTCCTGGTCAGAAAATTAAAATGCTTCAGTCCCTCTAAGGCTTCCCTAGGTTACTGCAATTATATTTGTTTACAGCAGCTAAGAAGTAAAAAATTACTTTTCATTGCCATTTTACATTAGGTCCTGGTGATCTGCAAACTACCATCAGGCTGTATCTTTATGTTGAATTTTATATTGGCATATCACAGATGTGCTTGGCATATCAATGACAATTCCAGCTCTCAAAATTGAAAGGAAAGCACCCACAATTATTCAAGGAAAAGTTGTCTTCTAACTTAGATACCCACCAGCCCTAGTATGAAATGAGTAAATGATTAAACTTCTACACTGAGTTAACTAATGCCATGATACTCGTCATCAAGATCCAGAGGCTTTTTTTGCTGATGTTCTTAAATAATAGCAGGACTTTTAATGTCAGTATGCTTGCTTACTGCAACTTTTATCTACATTTGAACTCCCTGACATTTGCCACACCCTACCTCGATATTACTGTGAAGCTGATGCTTTGAGGTGTGTGATATTAAAAGTTGTCTCTTACTCGGGTGAGAAGAAAGCACAAGCTTTCAACAAGGAATGACCGGACAAGTGTTGCCCTGCGTTTGTTTCCTATTTAAATACATCAACTTGTGTGGACTAAGGAGGGTGAAGGCGCTTGTTTTATGTCTTTCCTTTCTCCTTTTCTCCTCCCATTCCTCACACAGCAGAGAGGAGAATTTACCTCAAGAAGGAACTAGGTACTCAGAGAGTGTAACAGGCTCCATCCTGCTACTTCTAACACTGAGTCATAGTTTCATGCTGAACTGGTTGCTGGCACTTTTACTGCTTCTAGAAAGCCATCACTTTGAAATGTGCTTTGGTCAGACACTTTCCCTTCCACGGAAAGTCTGTCTGATCCATACAAGAGTATCTGGTCACGAACTCTGTTCAGGACAGGAAATGTGGCAGAGTTCCTAAAACAAGGCTCCAGATAGTTTTCCTCCTTTCATCTCTTCTTCCATTTAGAGGTGTGAGCAATAAGTAAGATTTCAGTCTGATAGTTTAAATTGCAGTAATAGATTAAGAGATTGTCTAATAGATATCGTGAAGTTGCACACTCACCTCCTTGTTTCTCTAACTGTTTCAGAGTGCCAGGCTTGGACCAAGGCAGAGTTGATTAAATCACCCCAGGCATTGTTCCCAGGGAAAGTTTTTGTGTGTGCTACTACACAGATGAAAAACCCCTCCACATTCTTTTACAATGTCCCAGATCTATCATGCATAAAGGTCACTTTAAAACATTAGCACTTCAAATATATACACACCCAGAAAGGTTAGTAGAAACCAAGGCTTTAAGTGAGGACAATGATGGCCAGAAAAACTGACTGTTGATACAAGCATGAACTCAACTGCCTTCAATTATGTAACTACACTTCAATTGATGGACTTAAGGAATCCAATTCTTTTTTTTTATTGCTTACTACAAATGTATGTATCCACTCAATCAGCATCAAATTCTTTCCAGCAAAGGACTGAGATTTATTAAGCCTGAAACTCACATCTGCCATGACCTCAGATATGTAATTCCTCAGAAAACCAACATTCTGTACTGAGAACGTTGAAAGCATTAACTTCAGCAATATTTAACAGACACTGATTTACCCGACCAGCATTTTCTTATAACTGAAAAATAGCTCACAGAATACTGCTAATGACTCACAAAACCAACTGTCCTTACTTATTTCACTTTATAAATTTTATCCATGTCTGTATAACAAAATTTAGGAAATTCTCAACAGTATTTCATGAAATTATGTAAACAATTACTCCCCTCCAAAATATTTTACTTGAAAAGCTCTAGTGAGATGACATCATAAGATTGTCATCTGATTTTCATCTTTATAGTCCAAGGAGGAACACTGGCCATTACATGCCATTAGCTATGCTCCAATACATGCAGACAACACATATAACTCATTTAATAGAAAACCAATTAACATTCTCAAGTTTTCCTTCAGTATCACTTTTTGCTACTGGAATAAAATGTACTGCTACTAAGCCTGAGAAATGGGGAGCGCTGAATGATCTGTGAAACATATGTGCATCTCCCACTGGTTATCCAAGCAGCATGTGTTTTCAAATATACTGAGACTAATCGACCTGCTTTTAGAGATTTAGCAACTTCATTCTCCCATTTAAAGGATGATGTGAATCAACAACAGGTTAGAGTGAAAAATGGGAGGGGGATTCTGAATGATCCAGTGGTGGAAGCATCTTATTCCATTCTCACCCAGTTTTGGTGCAACTGAAGGGTGCACCACGTTTACATTTGTGTAATGCCTTTGGATCACCACATGGAAGGAGCTGTAAAATTGCAGAACATTATCAATACCATTTTCTACTTTCCATTAAAACGAAAGCCATATTAATTACAAAGAATAAACATAAAGCAACAAAAAATGTTCATAAAGGGAGACTTCAGCATTATATAGTTGATAAAAGTTTCTTTTCCTTAAAAAACATGATGGGAAGATAGAAAAATCATGAAAAAGATTGTAGCAATAGGTGAAGTGCTGCAGTTACAGAAATAAACCTGGAAGAAGCTGTTTAGAACTTCCTGAGTTTACATTCTGGGAAACATAGGTTTTCTCGGTTTTTATGAATACTATATATATAGAATCACAGAATCAATTAGGCTGGAAAAGACCTTTGAAATAATTGAATCCAACCCGTGACTGATCACCACTTTGTCAACTAGGCTATGACACCACATCCAGTCTTTCCTTAAACACCTCCAGGGACGATGACTCCACCACCTCTCTGGGCAGTCCACTCCAATATCTAATCACCCTTTCTGTGAAGAAATTCTTCCTAATGTCCAACCTAAATATCCCCTGGCACAGCTTGAGGCTGTGTCCTCTTATCCAATTGCTGGTTGTCTGGGAGAAGAGACCGACCCTCACCTGGCTATACCCTCCTTTCAGGGAGTTGCAGAGAGCAGTGAGGTCACCCCTGAGCCTCCTCCAGGCCAAACAACCCCAGCTCCCTCAGCTGTTCCTCACAGGACATGCACTCCAGAGCTTTTAGGAGCTTCTTTGTACTTGTCTGGACCTGCTCCAGCACCTCAATGTTCTTCCTGAACAGAGGGACCCAGAACAGGACACAGCACTCCAGGTGTGACCTCACCAGTGCTGAGTACAGGGGCAGAATCACTTCCCCACTCCTGCTGGCCACACTATCCCCAATAAACGCCAGGATTCCACTCGACTTCCTGGCCGCCTGGTTGTCCTGTATGTGCCATTTGATCACACTCAATCATCTGCTCCATTTAGCTACCGAAGAGATATAAAGAATTTCAAGTGTTTAAAACTCAAAGGTGAGAGGCAACCAAGTTAATGCCAGCTTTCTGGAACTAATTCAGGGAAAAGGTTCTTCTGTCATGTAGACTACCCAGAAGTAACTCTTGTCTGCTTTGCACTACAGCTGACAGCATAATGGCATTCACAGGTCTGTTGTTTAGAAGTACAGTATAGTTCCAAACAACATTTTTAGTAAAATCAATTCACACTTTTGCCTGAATGAGCCATGGGAACCATATGTATTTTTGTTACAGCCAGCCTCCACTTTCAGTGAGTCATTCACAAGACAAAAAAAAGCCACTCTCACTATAACAGCTGACTACTTTTTGGATATGCTGGGATGACCCCAGCCACCCCACTGTTGATGAGTAATTGAAATTCTGCCTGCACCACTCACACAGTAAGACCTTTCAAATGGAAAGGAAAAGTTGGTGAGAAAAGGAGACAGTGATACTACACTGCTGAAGACTCTCAGTATGTAAGCATCCTAACAGCAAGATCTGAATGGCAGATTTTAGCTGTCCAGATGTAGAAGAATTTGAAGCAGCATGAATTTGTATTATCGCTTGTCCAGAGAACCCCTAGGGGAAGATTATGCACCATAGCTGTCCCCTCCCTTTCCAAATACAACAAGAGGGAAGGAGCCAATAGAAACAATTCTGTGGGGAGAATCTTCTTCCACCACTGAGGACCTTGCTGGATCAAGCCAGTGTAAGTCCCTATGTCCCTGAAACGACCAAGATGAAACAGCCCTTTGCATGTAAACTATGAACTATACCATGCTTTTCCTGTGGTAAAAATGACACAAATAGGAGCTGACTGGCTAGCAGTTGCTACAGAACAGGAAAATATACTGGATTCAACCTTTGGTATTTGTGATTTTATAATAAACTTCCACTAAATGTCAGACTCTTTTGGGGAAAGAAGCACCATAATGAGAAACTTCGGCAATATCATCAATACAAACCTGCGGAGGCTGCTCCCAGAGTCACAGTAAATCTGTGTGAATACAACTCCATGGAGGGCACATTATCTTATCATCGTGACAAAAATCGGAGCACCAGAACAGTGCTGTGCAGTCTGTGTACAATGTCCCAGTGGAGTATGTCTAAATGAGTCATACTGCCACTGCTTCAACAAAAGTGCTTTGTTGTTAAGCATTTCATATGGTTTAGATACATGTATATTTTATACATGTTTAAAAGGGGTATACCTCAATAAATTTTGGTCCAGTAACCTAGATGAACCATTACCTGCAGCTGGAATGCATTAACTGTGTTCCTGGGTGTTTCCTCCAGTTTAAATTCCTTTGAGACAATCCAGCTCCCGCGTGCTGAAACCACTCCACAACATTAACCAAAGCACTGGAAGAAGGGAAAATTATGCTGTTCGGTTCAAAAGCACACTTTTGACCTGAACTGAAATCCTAATAGAGAGAACTTTATAGAGGAATGTCCATTTTATAAATTGATGGGAATTGTACATAAGTGGAAGTACATAAACGAAGGTTGTATAGGTGAAGCCAAGGAGGGGGCTTTGGCGAGGGCATCTTTTTGGAAAGGTGGACTAGAGAAGAGCAGTTAGGTCACAGCCTTGGAGACACAATCTGATAATTTTTCAGCTTGTCCCGGCTCACAAATTATGATGTCGCAAACTCATCCTGTGCAAGTGGCAACTACTCTGTCCACTGGGCCTCAGATACATTGCATGACATCAATAAGACATTGCCAACACTGAAATCATTGACACTCCGCTTAACGAAAGATTTCTGGAAAGGACAAAAAGCTGCTCACTAACACACTGGCAAAGATGAGATAAACATAGCACACGTCTTTTCTCATGGAAACTCTTCATAAGTTATTTGCTATTTTCCAACCACAAAACATTAACGCACAAGCTCTAATGGAAAAAGCAAATTCTAGGCAAGAGGGATGACGTTGGAACAAATTAAATCCTGTTGAATACAAAACCAGAAGAACTGCCATATCAGAACAAGAAAATAATCCATCCAGACTGTTGTTCTGCTTCCAAAAAAGGCTAATTGCAGCTTTTGAGGGTAGCTTAGGTTCCCCATAAACTGAACAGCTCTGTGCAAGTCTGAGGAACACATTTTAGCCTGACTGCAGCCTGACCATAAAGTCTAAATGTAGCAAGTATGTGATCACAAAAGGACAGCACTATTTTTTTATTTCATTTAACACAAGTACCAATACTAGTTTTATTCTGCAAGGCAATCATGTCCCACAAACCTAAAGAGATAGTGTAAGTCAATATTTGCAACAGGTACCTCTAAAGTAGCACAGACACTGCAGAAAGACACTATTTAGCCATTGAGGATTTTTTTTCCTCTTCATCAGCCCCAAATCTGCTTGCCTGAAGAACTGTGAAACTCCTAACACTTCTTTTTTTAGTTCCTTAATTTCCATTTAGGGCCATATTCATGGATTCCTGGGGAACAGCTCTCACTTCTTGGAGTAATAGTAATACTGTACGTACAATCCCTCATGTAACTGATATCAAATGTGAAACGTAATTACACACCCACCGAACACATGAAGTATTTCACAGTGGTGCACGTTATCATTAAAATTTAATACAACTGTTAAATCCTTGAAAATAACAATTATGTTTCACAGCTACTTTTTTTAGATATTTTCTATCATGCATAGCAGTTTTGAATTCCTTTCTTTTTCATGAAAGAAAAAGTTTTGCTTACAGTTTTTGCGCGTGCGCACATGTGACTGCAAGTGAATAAATAAACCTACACATGCACTTTCATTATCTGAAAAAAAACACAGTCACTGGTCACTGCCAGCACGGCTTCATGAGTGGAAAGTCCTGCTTGTCAAACCTGATTTCCTTTCATGGCAAGGTAACCCAGCTGGCTGAGTAAGGGAAGCCAGCTCATTTCAGTAAAATTCAGTAATTTCAGATTTTTGGATTTCAGTAAAGCTTTCAGTACTGCCTCTCACAGGATCCTTCTAGACAAAAATGTCCAGCACACAGCTGGACAAGCATTTTGAGTGCTTCTCTTTTCTTTCAATCCTGAGTTGACAGACTTTTTCTGTCTGATTTCAGAAGGTTTCAGACCGCTTCCTCTCCTATCTGCTGTAGTGTTCGCATCTCTGTCTTGACAATGTTTTTCTTCTCATTGTGATTTCTTTCAGCACTAGAGCAAGATGGCCAACAATCATGGCACTGGACTGGATACTGAATAAACTTAAGTGATCTCTCCAAACCAAAACAAACCATGTACAGCAATGTATCTGCTGATCATTTTATATTCAAAAGAAGCATTAAGAATCAAGGATTAACCGTGCCTATTCACATTCTTATATTTTTCTAACTTTGAACCCACATGAATTTATATGTTGCACTGTTACTCCTTAAATCTCTTCTCACCTTTATTTTTTAGCCTACTCATTCCCTTGCCTCAGCACAAAATTAGAGCAACTGATATAGAAGGTTTAGGCAACCATCTGAATTAATATTATTCATAGAGACTGGATTGTAGTTTGTAGCTTTCCTACAGCGTGTCAGTCCCTATCTGACATTTTTAAACAGGAAAAGCAATCTCCTCAGTGTCCACTGAAGTGTAGTAGGAAACACAATCTCTATTGTCACCCTAAATACATTGTATTTTGCCTGAATTAGAGTTCATAACGGTTGTGTGTACTAATTCTGTCTGAGTGTATTCTCTTGAGGGCCCACAGGGACTAGTCCAATATTGCCCACTTTTAACTGTGTCTAAAAATACATATTTGTTTACTTGGACAGCTTCTACACTTATTCCCCTAAATGTGTAAAATGGCTGTGGTGCTGCAGTACAACACTGTGTGACTGTGCTCTGTCTTGGGGTGCATCCATCAAATTATGAAGGCACTGCAATGAGACAGAAACCAAGTTAGGTCACCCCAGGCATGGAAGTTTCAGGGAAAAGCAGTCTTGACAGGAGATGTATTTTAATAGGCAGTGTTTAACAAACAAGACTGAATCTCATTTCGTGTTTTCAGAATTTAGGGGTTTTTGGCTGTATACGTTCATTATGTTTCCTTAGCACCTGATCCAAACAGAAATGCATAGTTCCTTCTGCCAACACATATCTCAAATCCTAGGGAGATAAAGGAACTTTTATACCTCTTGACCATAGTAGCTTTGACTTTTATACCTTTCGACCTGATGTGTTTATAGTATGAGGAGTAGAAAATGTA